>SSNR01000095.1:1165880-1320852 GCA_006937965.1 Callopanchax toddi
GTAATTTAGTTGTGAGAACAATTTTGATAATCTTATGGTAGCTTTTAAACTAGCTTTTATTAAATTAATTTAGGTTACAAACCTTCTTAATTTAAAGTTATGCCACAGGCATTCAACTATTTTAGCTTTCAAAACATCAAAGCTATTTTAAACTAGATTAAAGCTAAACCATTGATATCAAAACAACCAGGAAACAACTCAAGAGTTTTACTAATTAAAATATTAGTGAACAAATTAAGAGGTACTCCTTTTAAAGGCAGACGTTAGTGATTTCCAAATTGACTAACGCAATTGTGTTGTACCCATTTCATAACTGACCTGTCTGTGTTCTTTTCATCATGACAGAAAGCCAAGGAAGTCCGGTTGTCTCTAACACGTCCCAAATTAAATATCCAGAAGAACTGAACAACAATTTGGACGCCGTGTTAGAAGCTCTAACGTCAGACCTACTACCAGGTTACTTGAATAAAATTCAAAACCTTGAGTGTAGCCAGTTAGAGTCAACAACATCAGACTTAATTGCCAAAGCTCCTTTGAAACCGTCACCTGCAGTCTTAGTCAACCTGCTCGCAAAGTTAGCCATCTTGTCAACACGAAGGTTTAACTTAGCCCAAAGCAAGTTAGCACAAGCTTCAGAAACACTTCAAAATTACTCCCAAAAGATGTCCTCCTTACAGGAGAAGAACCGTTTTTGTGAGCATCAGTTAGAAGTGTCAGACAGAAAAAGAAAACTAACAGAGACCATAACATCACAACAAACTTTAATCCAGAAACTACAGGGTCCAATCACAGGAGGTAAAGGTAATACAACAGAGCTGTTACCACCACATTTCTCCCCAGCTGTCACTTCTGCTGTCTCTCCTGAGGAACTAAAATCTCCTTTTGCGCTTTCAGAACCTGTCTCTTTCAGGACTCATCAGATAAACCAGAGATCCCTACAAAATGGGGGTGTTCCCGGCAGATTCTTCACGACTCCGCCCCCCAGAACACCCACCTTTCAGGACTCTACTCTGATGACCTTTGACCCTGTCAAACCAGACCAGCCTTTCCAGAACACAGGACCTCAACATCAGCTTGGTCCTTCTGTCAAAGAGCTGGATCGGTTTGTACAGCATATCCCTAGATTTGAACCCACTCCAGATAGAACCCATGACATCCAGGCCTATCTAAGTGATTTAGAGTTTTGTTTAAAACGGTTCCCCATGGCAACAATCGACGACTACATGTACCTCCTTAAACTCACCGCTAGCCGAGAAGTTAGCAGGTTTGTAGACAGACAACCTATTCCAGTCAGAAACAATTATAACCTTCTGCGTCAAGCATTGATCAAAGAATACTCTGACTTGGCCTTTCAATCAGGTCTAGCTGCAGCTCTTGACATCAAACAGAGCCGAAATGAGTCGCCTCAAGCTTACTACTACCGACTAATGAGGGCATATTTTGGATCAAGAAATGAGGTAGATATGGAGTCTGAGCCCGACTTCAAAACCCTGTTCTTGAAAAATCTTCATCCAGGTACCGCTTATCATATGGGAATCTATGCTAACTCACAAACAGCTTCTATCCAGCAGCTACGTGAATGGGCGTGCCTAGCCTTTCAGAAACAGCAAGGTAATAGTAAGTCATCACATCCTGACTCTGTACTTTTCCTAGACTCAAATGTTTCTCTTAAGAACCAGGAAGGCGCCCTGGTGGACAGGACTGAGACGACAGCTCCAGCCTTCTTTCCACCACGACCCCCAAGAAACCTTCAGAGGCCACAGCCTCAGGGCCTGTCACCAGACAGAGGCCGCTCTGAATGTTTGAGACCCAAGAGAGGACCTAGAGGTTCTCTGACAGAACCCTGGAACCAGAGTACCAGATCACGCCGAGGTAAATGGTTGTCGCCACACCCTAATCATAGGTATGTGACTCCAGAACCTGCTAATGATCTGAGTTACCAGTTTCAGGACAGACGTTCCCATGCGCAAAGACCAGACCCTAGGTGTCGCAGACAGGATGTCTCCATCCCACCTGTCACCAAAGACACCCAGAACCTTCAAAGGCCCGGAGAAACAGACCTCTCCAGTCTTTATGCAGAACACATTAAGACTATCAAATCTCTGCTGGAAGAAATCACTCAGAAAAACGAAAGTAAACAAACTAACTTCATTTCTGCTCGATCTCTCCCCACAGAGTCAGTTCTGGAAAACACTCCCACTCATCGGTCTGAGAGTGTCACTTCTGGACCGATCCCGCCTCCTGCAGCCGCAGTAGAAGGCCGGAACAGGTCCCACTTACCCTCAGGTAAAGTGACCAGAACAGAGAGTCCAAAGACTTCTGCTCCCCAATTTCTGTGTCACCTCACAGAAAAGGGAAAACAGCGAAAAGTTTATTTACCTGTAACTTTGCAGGGTGTGTTAAAACACGATGCGTTGGTAGATACAGGCGCTGACATGACACTCATGTCAATCTCCCTGTTTGAGAAACTGCAGTCCATCGCACAGCAGTCGAATGTCAAAGTCCATCTCCAGCCGTGTGGTGTTGAGGTGAGACCATTCTCCACTCTCACGACTCACCTTTCTGAACTGACATTCATACAGATTTCAGTTGGATCCAAGACGATGTGCCATCCCGTCTTTGTGTCCAAAATAGACTCCATTCCTCTCCTCATAGGTAAAGACCTACTGAATCGGTTAGAACCTGTGATAGATTTCAAAAACATGATTATCTACACACAGGTGAGGAAACCGCTCAGTTTGCCTGCACAAGCCCTAGAGGACCTTGGACTTTACGACATTCACACAGTAGAGGTCATGACCTCCAGCCCACCTGAGTCCACAGACTCTGCTGGCAACATGCTGAACAGCAGACAGAAGATGTTTCATCCTCACTGTCTCTTTCAGTCAAACAAGACCACGCCCCTCTTCGCTCAGAAGAGGCTGACACCCACTAAAGAACAAAAGACTCATCAACATCTGGTCCCCTCACTCAAAATGGGGGTGAACACCTGGCATAAGATCAAACCTCACCTCACCAGGCAGACGAACTCCTTCACAGGACAACTTGCTGGTGAGCTTTCAGCTTTAAGAACTAGCTTTGATCCAGGTAAAGACCAGTTTACCTGTGTATTCTAGAGTTCAGTAGTTCAAACCACAGGAACTACCACTCGTTCATCTGCTCTGCAGCTAAATCAAACTCCTTAACACTTCAGTCAAATCCACAAGAACAAATTAGGATTAAATAGGAAATAAACTCAGAACAAAGGAAATCCGTGCACTCGAAAGAGTTTAAACTCCGTTAAAACACCAACCGTTAAATAAAATGAGGCAACAGACGACCTCTATTATTTCTCAAAGAGAAAATTCAGTATGATGCATGACTTATGTTATTTCATGTTTGCATGGACTAACTGTTCTTCCACCACTAAACGCTTTACAGGAACTAACTCATCCTCATTACAGGAAATGGGGGTGACTGAACAAACCAAGTTCCCATTATTAGGTGTGTGCGTGTGTCCCACTGCTACAGGTAATGATTGTGTGATATGAATGTTGGAACACTTCTGAAGTAGTTATCTTTATTTCCAGTGGATCATCCACGTGTAATTACAGAAAACCAGTTCCAAATTAGTAGATGCTTAAAATCTCAGGCGATTTATAGCTCTCCTACCTAACAAAGTTTTGTTTATACATAATTAGTCAAAGGACAAAATTTAGACTTCTTTAATCCTAAGCCATTATAACCTTTTAACCCACTAGTTTACTAGTTATTTAGACTTGTATGATTTCACTTTTAAAAGGTTAAATGAAAAAATTCCCTTTACCAAATAGACCTTTTTCTTTATCTCTTTCAATTATCTATTTTGAAAATTATGCATCATAATAGCCACATATGTGATGTCACACTGATCTCAAATGACTGCTGTCCCCTGTGACCCAGATGTCCTAACTCTCTTCAAAGGGCCCACAGATGAAGAACCCCACGTCAACACTAGAACCCAAACAGAACCAGAACACTGGACCAGCGTGTTCCCCCTCTCTCTCTCCCTCTCTTTACAGGACGAGAACCATAGAACAACGTTTGTTGATTGGCCTCTGCTTTTCCAGCGGAACCCAAGACTGGAAAATAACGTCTCTTTCCATAAACAATGTTGAATCATCTTGCATCTTCCATGATGCAACATTATTCAAAATGGGGGATGTTGTAATGGAACATCAACATTATTTCTAAGTTCATGTGGTCCAGATCAAGGAATGAATTATGTGTGGGTGACAATTGACTCTGTCCCCCAGATCACACTCTCTTTCCAACAGATTTCCCCTCAGGAGGTCATAAATTCCTGCCTTGGGGTCGAAGAACCCTCCTTTCATCTTTCTGTGACAGTAAAGATGATGCGGATGCTAATTTACAGCTTGGTGATACTGGTTCTAAGTAAATAACCTTTCAGGATGGTGATCAAAAGGAGTTCGATCACACCCACAGACGAGATGGAGCCAGGAAGACCTCACCCCTCCTTTTCTCACCCAGGGGGGGGAGAACCGAGGGAATTCCTTTGTCTTCTCTTTCCTTAAAAATGTCTCTGCTAACTTCTCTCCACCCCCACAGGCTTCAGATGAAATAAACTTCAGTGTAATCCCAAATTGATATAAAGAAAGGTTAATATCCACAGGTTTACTTTTAAAATGTGTTTACAAGATAAAGCTTGATTTTTCCCTGTTTGATTTTACTTAAGTAAAAGTTCTTTGGTTAATTTTCCTTGAAGACTTTTCATTGTTTATCAATATAATACCAAATTATCTCTTTTAAATATAATCTAGTCAAGAAACTAGCAATGTTATTTGTCTAATGTACTCTTAAGCTAAGAGTAACTGATTTCTCTGATTAATCTGATGTGGGATTTAATGTGTTGCTATGCTTAGAATAAACATGATGCACGCAGTCTAAACGGTGATTCTGAATAACTTCACGTTTCAGAGAGGAAAGTGGGAAGGTTTATTTTATTAATTAGAAACTTTATTCCTCATCAAAATTTAATCCCCTCTAAGCCATTCCTAAGTACTTCCCCTTTATGCAGATGAAGGTGGAGTCAACCACACCATTGGCTGAACCCGACTCCACCCCTGCCCTTTAAAACCAGAAGGCGCTAACTGCTAACGCTCTTCCTCTTCTCTTCTTTAGCTCTCTTCTTCACCTCTTCTTTGCCCCTTCGCTTCTTCTTCGCTACTAGCTTCTCTCTCTTCGTCTCCGCCTCTCTGCGTAGATGACCTGATGACCTCACCGGCTCGCCTGCATGCTTGCCCTGCTCCCCCCCCCACCAGGGAGCTGTGCAGAGCTGCGACATGAGGCCTTCCCGGAAGAACCCACTCTTAGACTTCAAGTCTTATCGGCGTTAAGCTTTCTTTTATTTTCACGTTACATTCTTCTTAACCAAGTTTAGACGTTTTAAAGTTTATTTTTCTTTCATCCGTCGTTAGAAACCAAAAGTTAGACGGCGTTAATCTGAAGCTAAACTACCAAAACGAAGACATCCTCCTGCCATGAGAGAGATCGAGCCATGCTTGCCCAAATCCTGGAGACCTGTATCAATCAGCTTCTGATACCCTTCCACACTTGAGTC
This sequence comes from Callopanchax toddi, assembly GCA_006937965.1. NCBI lineage: Eukaryota > Metazoa > Chordata > Actinopteri > Cyprinodontiformes > Nothobranchiidae > Callopanchax > Callopanchax toddi. Next base: position 1,171,480 of record SSNR01000095.1, read on the forward strand.
ACCCATCGAGCGTTTTATGCTTTGACTGCCTCTTCTTCAAGCTGAAACAGGAGCCACTGTGACTGCTGGAGGAGACAAAGCCGTCCAGGCCTCAACGTATCTCGGGGATCCAAGTTCAGTGGTTCGGTGAGACAATCAACCTATGTGGTTATTGCAAAGTGATGCAGTTTGGGTAAAGCAAGCTAAACTTACCTCTCTTCATCCATCCATCCTCCTTAAAATCCTTAATCTTCAACTTCCCTTCATAGGCCAATAAATTAGCTTAATTTCATTAGTAAACCATTTCTCACTCTGAAACATTAGTCATTAATATTTATTTAACCTCAATAATTCATCTTGTTAATAAATTGAACTGGTTACAAAGTCAAATTCCTAACTTTGCTGGGTTGCTTGTTATAACATGTTCATTTTGAGGTTTCTGTAAATAAATTTATCCGTATATAATCATAAATGGGCTTCCAGTAATTTTTGTGTTTTTCATATCGAAAATGGGTAACGAGCTTACTTCTTTCAGATTCAGACTGATAAATGATAATAAAATACAAATAGGATAATATTCAAGGTTGTCTCAGCTTACCTTCCAAAGAAAATGCTGGGTGGTGCCCTAATTACGAGGTTTTGACTATTATTATTAATTATTAAGAATAATTATAATAATATTCAATATATACAACTTTATACAATATAACGCTACAGTCTTTGAACTACCTGAATCCAATAAATGTTACCAGGTCTTTGCAGAGGTGAATGACCTGCTGATGAGGGAATCTAGTCATTTGATTCATGTGTGTTTGAGCAGGGAGGCGTCTAAAGGTTCCAGGAGAGTCGCCTTGGGGACCCATCCCTGCTCTAAAACCCTCAAGGACCAGGAGTGCCATCCTCTGCCTTAGAGGGATATTTGGATCATTTAGTTATATTTTTATATTAGGACCATTCACACTGAGGGCATCACTTGAAGTGGGTGGAGTCTGTAGATACAGGAAGTAATCCTTTGACCAGAGCAATAGTCAGATTGGAAGATTCACTGTTGCTAGTTGCTAATTTTCAGGTATTTAAAACACATTAGAACACAATAGTACCTGTTTGTAAAACGAGACTGAACAAACAGCTCATTTCTCACAAAACTGGGAAACCTGTTGCAGTGACTTGGTATTAGAGCTGTTTGTTTTTCTGAAACGGTGATTCTAATTCTGCTGAACTGTTGGAGGCACTGACCATGACCTTGCGCAGTTTGTAACGTTTGGATCTGATGTCGTCCATGAGCATCTCATATGGAGTGAGCTGGTACTCGATGGGGAGGGGGTTGTACTGACGCTCCTGCACCTTCTTCAGTTTGACTCCTTCTCGAAGGTCCCTCATCACTTGAACCCAGAATCGAGCCTGACAGACACACAAAGGTTAGCTCAGGGAAAAGAAGCAGAAAGCACCAGAAAACCTCTTGAATAGAATAGAAATGAACGTAATTCTAAACAATATGTGAATATCATCATGAATATTCTCTGTTGCTGTAATGATCTAATGGATTTCTATTTGGTTAGACGGAATGATGAGCTAAAGGTCAGAGGTTTCTCACCCAGTCAGCATTCTGTAGCTCATTCAGGTCTCGTCCTGGCTCCTCTGATGACTCCTCCATCTTACGGAGGTTCTGTTCAAACAGAGAAGGTGAGTGTTAGTCACAGCTCTGACTGGGCATCTGGCAGGAGTTTTCTGTTGTTTAAATTGACTTAAAGGGATATTTGGGTCATTCTGAAGTGGTGTTCATCTGTTATTTATCTGCATTAAGGACCACACCCACTGGTGACATCACTCAAAGCAGGTGGCGTCCCTAGAAACAGAAAGTAATCCTCTGACTGGAGAAATAGTCCGATCAGGAGAGACACTGTTGTTGAACTGAGACAAAACAACCATAAAATAATCAAACAGCCTCGTGCTAAACTGTAGAGGTTTACAGTGTTCTAATGCATCTGTATGACTTTTAAACAAGAGTTATTCTAAATGCCTGAGAACTAGCTGCTAGTTTGTCACCGTTTGGCAGCAGCGTCTCTCCTGATCTGACTATTGCTCCAGTCAGAAGACTGCTTCCTGTTTCTAGAAACTCCACCCAATTTAAGTGATGTCACCAGTGGGGATGGTCCTTACCGTAGATAAATAACTGAGAGAACATCACTTCAAAATGACCAAAATATTTTTGTAAATCATCTTAAACTTGAGCTACAATTGCTCTGAAAATGAATGTTAGTTTTAATAAACACACTTCTGTAACTAGGATTTGCATCCATAATTCCTTCAAAGCATCACGGCTGAGGTAACAGGAGTGCAAGTGAAACCCCATACTAGTCGGAGGGCTGGTTTTGAAAATGTCACCAAACATTTTGTGCTAATGACTTTAAAACTGATGTGTGAATTTGTGCATTTGCTACATGAGTTGAAATGTGTAAAAAGTGACATCAGTTAAACTGACTTTGTAACAGAAGATTAAAACCTGTCCATGTCTGCATTCCTGTCAGAGCATCACTATGGGATTAGTTTGCAGACCCCTGAGTTGCTCCGTGTTTTCAGACAGTGAACGGTTCAGTTGGCTCACCTCCTTCATCCTGACATTTGTGTGAACCTGAACAATGGGAGGCCATTACAGTGTTGTAAAATACTGTCAGCCTGACAGAATTTCAGTGAGAAAACAAGAAGCTAAATCTAAATCATCGGCTGCCTGGTCCACACTCAGCAGCAGACAAGCCTCAGAAGTGTGCTGACATTCTGAAGCAGCAGATAGACAGTCTGGCTCAGATCTGGAGAGACTGTTGCCCCGCTGACTGCAGAGGCACAACATTAAGGGGTCATTTTGAAGCAGCGTTCTATCAGTAATTTATCTACAGTGAGGACCATTCCTACTAGTGACATCATTCAAAGTGGGTGGAGTCTCTAGAAACAGGAAGTAATCCTCTGACCGTAGCAATAGTTGGATCAGGAGAGACACTGCTGCTGAATGGTGACAAACTAGAGAATCATTTTGGAGTATTTAAAACAACTCTCACTCAGAAAATCCTACTGATGCATTAGAACTCTATATTAACTGTTTGTAAACCTTTACAATTGTACTTAAAACTTTTAGATTAGTTTAGGGGGATTCTACTAAATTTAAGGGAGAAGGGTTAGAAAAAAACTCTTGAAGCAAATGTCCAAAAGTAAGTATTATATATCAATACTAGACTCTCAAATTAAATGAATTCAGAAAAAAAAGTTAACCATCATCATTATTACATAATGTGAAACTTAGCACACACTACTCACAAAAAGTTAGGGATATTTGTCCTACTGGTGAAACTGATGTAAATGTAACAAGTTCATGTTATATCATGAAAGTAGAAGCAGAAGCAGACCTCTGGTTTAATTTGTTTTACAGTAATAAACAACGTCTGAGTTACTATGTTACTGTATGTGCTGCCTCAGCAGCATAAACACAGACATGTGCATGGACAGGTCTATCATTTTCTGGTTTTATTTATGTAGAGTATCAATGATTTATTTTTTTTAAATACAGCACAAGAAATGCAGTTCTGTGATTTACGAGGACACAAAGGTGATTACTTCAGTGTACAATTACTGCATTCCCCAACCTGTCCCCCTCTAAAGCGTCTTTCCCAGTGAGTTATGCAACCATCTAAATCCCCCTCATTCATTCAGATGCAGTTAAAGGGCAGCAGCAGTGGTGCATGGCAGGAAGGAACCCTGAGGTGGAAAACACACACATCCACATGGGAAATGTTCACACATGAGCTCCAAACTGCTCCTGAAGAGAAACTAAAGTTTTAGGTCACTTCTGTTCATCCAAGTTAGAGGTCCAGAGCACCAACAATCTATGGTTTTATGGCTGAAGAGCTGAAATGAGGGGGAAGAACGAGTCTGTTATATGACTGGTGACATAATCTCATTATTAACTCATTTTCATTTTGCCAAGATTTATCATTAAGCAGAAAGCCTTGTGACCGTGCACACCTTCTAATCACTGTGTTTTATTATAAATCTCCAGATTAAAGATCAAGTGTGGAGCATTAACGCTCTCTCTGACTCCCAAACCCCCATGACGGTCATCATGCATGACTGATTAATACATCTGAGTGAATGTGTCACCAGAGCCTGAACCCTGGACCTCTGTCTGAGAGACAGTCAGACACACTGTCATTTAGATCTGATGTGTGAAACACACATGCCAAAACGTCCTCACGTAACCATTCTCCAGAAAACTCAGACTGAGAATAAACTATTTTACAGTTAAAGAATTGAATATTGTGAAAAAGTAAAGTTTTTGACTTGATTTCAGAAAGTGAAACTCATCTACTGATTACACATAGTGAAATATTTCAAGCCTTTACTTTAGTTTGGATGCTTATGACATAATGAAAATTTAAAATTTAGTGTCTCAGAAAACTTTTATATTACATAAGATCAATAAAAAATGATATTTCAAACATAAATTTCAGGCTTCTGAAAAGTCTTCATTTCTCTGCACTCTTGGACCTCCTTTTGCATGAATTCCTGCATCAATGCATTTGTGGCACAGAGGTGATCGGCCTCTGGAGCTGCTGAGGTGTAAATGAAGCCTTTGATAGCAGCCTTCAGCTCATCTGCATTGTTGGGTCTGGTGTCTCATCTTCTTCTTGACAATCCCCCATAGATTCTGTATTCTGTATCAGACCAGTCTGCTGGTCAATCAGAGCTCAGCACCATGTGGTCACTGAAGCGGCTTTTGGTACCTTTGTCAGTGTGGACAGGTGACAAATCCTGCTGGAAAATGTCAATGTCAATTTATTTATAAAGCACTTTAAAAACAACAGAGCTGCACCAAAGTGCTGTACAGCAAAAATAAAAACAATATAAACAAACAATCAACATCAGAACTATAAAATAGCAACAAAACATGATCATAAAAGCAAGGATAAAAAGTAAAGAGATAATAAAAATCTAAAGATTAAAACAATAAGAACAAAGCCAATACAAGGAGCAAACACAGGCTCTACTTGTTAAAAGCCATGGAGAAAAAGAGAGCTTTTTAAAGTCTCTCAAACTTTGAGCTGATCTAACTTGCAAAGGAAGCTTGTTTCACAATCCTGGAGCCGACACTGCAAAGGCACGATCACCCTTACTCTTGAATTTGGATCTGGGTACAGCGAGGTACATCTGATTGTTTGACCTCAGTGTTCTGGAGTTGGAGCGCTGTTCTAAGAGATCTGATAAATAGGAGGGGGCCAGGCCATTAAGTGCCTTAAAAACTAGCATTAAAATTTTTAAATCAATCCTATAGCAAACAGGGAGCCAGTTAAGGGAAGCTAAGATCGGGGTTATACTCACTTTTCCATGTTCCTGTTAAAAGCCGAGCCGCAGCGTTCTGAACCAACTGCAGGAGGTGCATGGAAGACTGATTGATGCCTTTGTATAATGAGTTGCAGTAATCGATACGTGTAGTGATAAAAGCATGAACTAAATCTTTAAAACTGAAGCAGGACTTAACTGTAGCTAAAAGACAGAGATGATAAAAAGTATAAATGAAATCAGCATCTCTATAAAGTTTGTCAGCAGGAGGAAACATGAAGGTCTCTAGAACGTCCTGGTAGAGGCTGAGTTGATGTGGACTTCAGAAACACGGTGGACCAGCACCAGCAGATGACACAGACCCAAATGTACAGTAAAGGACTCTAATAGTAGAATAGGTTTTGTTCAAAGTTGTGGAATCTTTGGTGTGTTTTTTTTAACCCCGTGTCCTGTCCGGCTGCAGAGCAAACAGAATAGGTGTCTGAGTGCCAAAAACAAGTGTTGCTGGAACCTTTGGTGTTTTAGCCGTCTTGTGAAGTAGTGACACTGTGGATTTTTAAAATTGTATTTTTTATTTTTCATTTTCTTTTGCTGTTGACCCATGTGTGTCTATAATTAAGTGAACTAACTATTAGATGTATCAAAGAGGAAAGTCTGAAGTCGAGTTTTAAAAGTAAACAGGGTGTCTGCCTCATGAAAACTGAACGCTGGTTCCACCAGACAGGAGTCTGAGAACTGAAAGCTCTGCCTCACATTCTAGTGTAGAAGCTCTGGGAATCACAAGTAAACCTGCAGTCTGAGAGCCAAGAGCTCTGCTGGGGACATACTGAGCTAGAAGGTCTTCAATTTAAGATGGAGCCTGATCTTTAGAGCTTTGTAAGATAGAATCAAAACTTTAAATTAAATTCTGGATCTCATATGATCTCCCCTCCTAACTCTGATCAAAACTCTGCCAGCAGCATCTGGATCAGCTGGAGGCTCTAAGAGAATTCCTGATATTAGAGGACTGCAGGAATCAAGTCAGGAAGTGATTTATGTTTATTTGATACTAGTAATCAATAAGTGGCATATGGTTAAAAATGTTTGTAGAAGACCTCAAAAAGCTTCTTGATTTGAAAAGGTCTCACATATAATTTTAAATATTCTTTTCTAAAAAAAAAAATAGATTTAACACATTTCAATATCCATAGATAATGTATAAAAATGGGCAAGATAAACAGCCAGTAAATACTGCGATGCATGACTAATCCAAGACGAGCCCTCGTGTGTGCATTCCTTTCATTTCTTTATCCAGTCAGGCCGTCTGTCAGCTGACTGCCTCTGCTCTGTCACACAGGAACCTCAGCTGTGTGGCTGCAGGCTAAACGTCCCTGTTTATGGTTAATGTTTCCTTTGGATTGACACAACTTTAACACAGACACAGGAACAGCAGCTCACTGGAACCTGTCATGTTTGACTTGTGTCCTTAATTTTACAATAGAACGAGCAAATTATAGAAATATCTAGTTATATGAGAACTACTTTGTTTTATTTTTATATTAATTAGAGGAAAATAAGTTTTTGTCAGTAACTTGGGAAATGTGTTATTTTAGCTGAATTTGACTGAACTACGTTGTGTTATGAAACTGTAACGATCAGTTTACGAGAACGATTTTCTAAATACAGATGATTTTACTGAGACTGTATTTGGAGCCATTCCTGTTCCCACAGAGCTTTTATTTATTCTCCAGTATCACCAGTAGACTTTATCACACAGACCTACCGGTTTACACGAGACCTACTAACCTGTCTAAGTCTTATTGTGAAAAATGAAACAATACCATTGTCAGTGCTTTTACACCAAGGACCATTTACCAATAAGCGCCTGCCTCACTGCTCCATGTCACCCAACAAGTCATTTTCCTAATTTTTCTGTGTATTCCTTTGCTTCTTAAGATTTGCATAATTGGCGTAATTTATTTGGTTTTTTATATAAAATGTCTGTTTGCTTTTCACATGAAGCAAGCCCCACAGGGTTCACTAGAACACTGAGACCATGTTTCCAGAGTTTGTGTTTGGTTCACACCAGAGTTCAGGTGACCTTTCACACCCACCTAAATGAAGCAGATTATCTGAGAAAACAAACTTGGTTCTGTTTAAATCAGACCAAACTGCTCTAGTGTGAAAAGGCATTTTCACTGTCCAAATCATTTGAAAACAACAGGAAGGTAGACATTCAGGAGAAGCTGAATAACATCTTCCATATAGATCAGGACACCAAAGACCCAAATGAACTGCTGACAGGAGAACTGGAGCTTTGATATGAAAACTACCGTAGATAGCATTAACAAAGCGCTCTTTACTGGTAATAAGAATGCTCCTCCTCGTGGAATTTAGGAAGCTCCTCAGATGAGAAGGATGTTCTGAAGGAAAGAAAATAATTAAAGTTGCCTTGTTTCTGGAACTATGGGATTACCAAGATGACTGAGAACCTTGACCAGCTTTACTTTGAGAATCACTCACTGCTATGATGATGATGATGATGATGATGATGATGATGATGATGATGATGATGATAAGGACTTACCTCTTTGGCACTCTTGATTTTGTCCAGGAAGGTGTGTAGCTCCCTGGTTTCTGTGTATAGTGCTCGACACACTGCCTGGTAGTGGCTCGGTGCGTCTGACTGACTGGGTAGATGTGCTGTGCACAGCTGTAATTAATAAAGGAAGGCATTTTCAACTGGTACAACATAAAGATAGACACACATACCACACTGTGTTCTTATTCGTTTAATAAAAACAAATTCAAAGTAGAGTAGTAGTGATTTTATAAACGCCACATCAGTAGCTTTAGCAGAAAAACCTAAGAAATGTCTTATTGACTTGGACTGGGTTATTGAAACAGCTACTCTATGAATGAGAGTGGATTAGGAACCCACCAATTCATTATGTTGAAGAGAGCTGGGTCAAAAGGTGATGATGATTCAACAACCATCTACACTCCATCATTCATGAGCAGAGTGGAGCCATGGGAGGAGCTCAGAGGGGAGTTGCTGCTACCCCCCATTGAAAGGAGCCAGTGGAGGTGGTTTAGGCTTCTGGTGTTTTGGATAAGGGGTGAGTCCAGACACTGCAGAGGAAGCTAATTTTAACATTCTGTCAGAGGAGACCTCGGGGCAGACCCTGGACTCCCTGGAGAGCACATGTCTGTTCCTCCAGATGAGCTAGAGTCAGTGGCTGGGAGGTGGGACATCTGGGGGTTTCTGCTGGAGCTTTTGCCGCAAGACATATTCCCTGATACGCAGCAATGAATGGATGACAGGATGGATTTACTGCTTGACAGTTGGTATGAAAACACATTTCTTCCTTTATGTATGTAAATAAAAACGTCCGTTTCAAACCTTGTCAATGGTTGTTGGACAAAACATCCACTAGAGGGCACTGCAGCCTTCAGACCAAACAAATGGGCCACCACAGACCTCCACTTCTCCTGCTGTGTTTGAACTCACACCACTTTGGGGTCAGATCTTCTATGAACTGTTCTTTAGGAGCTCTCTGTCCCTTTGCCCAGGTGAAGTAACACCATGTGTTTATAATCAGGGGTGCAGATCAGTTTGTCATTGAGGTAGTCCAGGAGTCTGGTGCTGATGTTTGGAGCGCACCTTGTGAGTTTGTCTCAGGGTGTGTGTGTGCTGGCAGTGTGTGTGTGTGTGTGTGTCAACAATCTTCCGATGAGCGCTCCATCGCAGTGTCCCATAACAGGATGTGAAAATTACAAGCCACTCCGTTCGCTAGTGTGTGATCACACCACAGGCCGTGCGATCGGTATGGCAGCACCTATATGAGCTATATACTGTGCAGCACAACCCCCACAATTTCTGCTGGACTGAAATGACAGAAACAACAGATAGAGGGCTCCAACTATATGTGTTTGCATGTTTTAACATTTAGCATCAATGGACCTTCAGGTGTTTGGGCCCACCTGGTGAATTTAGTTTTCTCTAAGCATACAACTTAGCATTATGATCAAACAGATGAACTTAGTTTTCTTTTCATCTAAAGGAAATCATCCTCAATAAGTTGGTCTGTTCTTTTTACAATGACTGCATTTTACTGACACCCTCAAAGCCAAACTGAGGGCTCCAGAGTGTGAGATGAAGCTCTCGTGATCCTCTGAGCACTTCACAGTAGACCACCTTCCACACACTGGATTTAGTTAGATGATTTAATCTAAACAATAACTAAGAGTGAGTTATTAAAACATGACTGTAAGTTTAAAAGCTGATTACAGTTTCACCTGGTTGTAGGACAAAAGGCAAGAGAACACAGGAAAACAAGAGCTCTAGGGCTAAAATTACAGAGGCGACTATTTAAACTGACAGCTGGCAACCAGCCTGTCATGCTGCTCCAATACACCTCCCCGATGAGCTAAGATGTTGTTGTTGTGTGTGTGTGTGTGTGTGTGTGTGTGTGTGTGTGTGTGTGTGTGTGTGTGTGTGTGTGTGTGTGTGTGTGTGTGTGTAACAGCATGAGTCAGGGGAGATGAGGCTGGCAGCACTATAGTCTGTAGTGTTCACAGCCATGTTGAACGCTCTCATTCAGACACACTTTAACTAATCAGTTATATTCTCTGACCAAAAGTCTGTCTAAAGGATCAGAACGGAGGATTCATTTTGCCTTTTACACTCATCATCATTATATGCATTGTTGTCCATTTCTGCTTATTTTCTTTTCTCCATCTCTCCATCATGTTAGTTGTTTTTCCATTTGACACACAACTGTGTAACACCAAATCTCTCTTGACAAATTTTGAAACTCAATTTTTTAAACTAGACCACTGAAAATGTTTACTACCCTTTTGACTCATTAAAGGATAAATATGTCCACTTCCAAAGACTGTTACGAAACACTTCTTATTATGATTTTTTTTCTACTTTTGGGTTTGAATCTTTAGATCAATTTCAGTCCTGATCAAAACAATCAAATATTAAATTATTATCAGGATTGATTTTACTTTTTCAATGAAAAAAATAATCCAAAAAATGTGTTATTTACCATAAAATAAAGTGGTTGTGACATGTTTTTTAAAATCAGTCTTCAATAAGTTAAGAATTATCCAAAATATTTACTTAGATGCATCATTAGTTTTTGTGTGACATCAGATTTAATATTTACTACCTTCTTAAGTCACAGGTGGACAAAAATGTTCCATTAAAAGCAGTTTTTAATCCCATTTAAAAAAGGAAAAAAGTCAATTTTCCATGTTGCCCTGTGAAATCATCCATTTATTGGTTCATACATGAAACATGTATCATTTCATCAGATCTGCTGACTGTTTCATGAACATGAAACCTAAAGGTTTTGGACTTTAAGGACTTCCTTTGTTACCTTGAGGATGTCTCTGTAGCTGTGAACACCTGAGATGTTATCAGGCTCGTCCTCTGCCTCGTCCTCCTCCTCTGTGGCCTCGTAGCCTTCATCAGGGCAGGCGTCCTTCTCTGCCTCCACCATGTTGGTCATGAGATCAATGAGCTGCTCCAGAGGAGGACTGAGCTCCCTCTCCTCGTTCTCCTTCAGACCAAAGTCCAGAGCCTTGTAGATCATGATGCCCAAAGACTCGATCACCTGTATTTACAAACATGATAATAATGTTAGATTGTTCACTTTATCCAGTTCAATTTTATACAAATATTGAACAGATGTTTGTTTTTTACCTCTAAACACATTGTATATATTATGCATCTGTTCAGATTGATGATTCTGATTTATTTCACACATGCTTTTGTTATGAGCTACAGAACTTCAGTTAAACTTCTTTTATGACCTCATGACTTTTTGTCCAAATAACTCCACCCACTTTACCCTACAGGTGCAGACTGACACAATTATTCCTGCAAAAGCTTTTAACAGTGTTGTACTTGTGAGTTACAGATGAACTAAATATAAAAAGATCATGAATTCAGAAGTTAGATGTAGAAGTTTTAGACAGATTGGTAGAAGTGTTACCAAAATGTTTATGCTTTCTGAATATTCAGAGCAAGAAAAATCTCTATCAACTTTTCTAAAAATAATTTGCTTTTGTAGGTTGGGTTACTGTAGAAAGGGCTATAAAACCCCCAGATGTTTGTTAACATTCAAAGTAAAATGTGAATTTTGCAGAGATGAATAATTCAAAGATTAATGAGGTCACAGACAGTAGGACACCATTAAACTATATGTCATTATGTTCAATGAACATTAAACAATTAAAGGCTTCATTTCTATTATTTTACACACACATATATGGTATAAAAATTATATACACACACGCGCGCACACACACATACTGTATGCTGTGTGTGTGTACAGTATACTGCGTCATATCTAAGACATAAATGAAAAAGACCAAACATCCTGTAAATCTTTATCATAGGATCAATAATAAAATGGAATCTGGGTCGATGTTTAACTCAAAACAGAAAATACGCTGAGATGTTGTTCCTCAGTGTGAAGGCTGACGCATGTAGGTCAGGAGATTGTGTGTTTGTTTATAAGTCTGCCCTGGAACGGAGCGTCATGGTGGATGAAGGCAGCATTGGAAAAGAAGACAAAGAACAAGAGTGGGAAATCACAGAAGGGATTATCCTGCAATCCAGAGCACTTAGAAAGGCCTGAGATGACATTTAACCACTGAGAGGAAGAGTAAATATAACAGGATGTAAGAGAGGTGAATGTGATGGACTAATGTAAACACACATTACAGTAACATGCATATATATTCATAGGTCTCTATGTTTGAAAAACTCTCAGAATCATTGTCAAAGACTGAGAAAATGACTTTGGGCAAATGTAGCTGCTTTAGATATTAAATCTTACTAACTTTGTAAACATTTTCTACTTCTATTGTTTTGATTGTCTGCACATTTTCCTATGGTTGTAACGTGTGCCTGAGTGAAACTATTTGTATTGGTTTTTCTGCTGCCCTGGACCAAGTCACTCCTGGAAATGAAATTTAGAATCTCTACAAAAGTTTACCTAAATGAAGTAAAAAATAAACAATACATGTAGACCAAGAGTCTGCAACCTTAACAGACATTTAGATCATTTCTCCTTCAAAAAATAATTTACAAAGAGCCATAAAACTAACTTGAACCATAGCATGAAGAGTTTAGAGGTGCTTTTAATTTTGAAATGTCAAGTAAAATAAGTGGCCCAGTTAAAGATAAATGGTGTAAGCTGAACCTCAATGAAAGGACTTTCTGTTTGTCATACAAGTAGCTTGTTTCAGTGTCAGATTTTGTTTTTAAAAAATGATTGAACTACAACAATTTAGCTCAGGTAGAATAAGGATATAATGATCCTACAGAGGGGAAATTCTGTTTCAGTAGTTCATATGTAGAAATGTAGGAAATAAGTTAAACTGTAACTCATTTATTAAAGTGCCTGTGACTCCATATTTAAATCACTTTATATTAAACAGGTGTAATCTTTGATGCCTCTAGATTAGCGTTGCACCATTATAACTCAAAATACGCTGTAATTATTTCCTAACGAGCAACTCAGAGATCAGAAGAAAGCGCCGCCTTCCGGTTCTGCTGGGTTTCTCCTTATTTGGCAGCTTGACACTTCTGCTGCAGCAGGGGGCAGTGTCGTCGCGTGAAAGTGAAACGAAACTGAAACTAAACACTACACGGTCTATAGGAAATGGCGGCGGCACTGCCTCGCTCCAGGTGTCGTGAACGTGCATGTGGGCGGAGAATTGACCATATAAGCAAGTCCGGATCACTATGACCTCATAGCGGGCTGGAGTGAAAAAAACTGTTTGAAACCTGGGTCTGAAATCTTGAAGAGCTTCTCACTGGCTGTACTAGGAGACAGATGGACGCCGTTTTTTGCTCTTTCTGGCAGGTTTAAGGTGAGAACTCAACGTTGCAACATGATAGATAAGTCAGAAAACATGGAAACCGATGTCATGGGACCTATAACAATCTGTTGAGTTTATTGTCACCAAGCTGAAAGCTTCAGGTTATGGGGTGACCATCCATCACTCAGGGGAATAGAGGTTATCCACTGATCAGGAGGTCAAGGTATATACGTATGTGGACACAAATCACTTCCCCTTTTAATGCAACAACTGGAAAACATTTAGCTAAACGTTATGAAATGGATCCATAAAGTCTATCAATATCTAACGCTCAGTGAGCTCCTCCTACACTGAATATTGATCATTAGGCTTTTTTCACTCTTCTACTTTATTGAAAAAGGTCAGACATTTACAGCTGTTACAGGTTAACAACTGAGACATTTTGAACATGTTTCACACAAATAACTGATTTGTAACTGACCACTGGATGTGAGAGTTCCTCGTGACTGTGAGGTCAGAGCAAACATCTCTACGGTAAAATCTCCCTGACTGGTTCCCAGGCCTCTGAGCAGCGGAGCAGAATAATAGGATGGAAAGGAAGAATGGGTGAGGGCAGAAAAAAGCATGAAGGGAAAGAAATGGGTTGAGGATGTTAACCAGATGGGATTCAGTGAGGCTGCAGATTAGCATCGTGTGGAGCAAGAACCAGACCGTAGTACCGTAGTAGGATTCTGTCACAGAGGGGAGGGGAGTGGACAAAGTGATAAATACTTAAAGGAAAAAGGTCTTATATTTGATTTTATCAAGCTCAGTTGCCCTGATCTCTGATGATGATTTCTCGTTTGTGTTCTAAAACAGGATGTAAAACATTTGTTAAACCATTCTAGTGTTTTATTATTTTTTTGGCTTGTTGGTTCTTATCAGGTCTCACTGGTCTTTCTATTATTTTTTGTCTTTCTTTTATCTAAATATATAAATGTCATGATCTGTGCCCCTTTGAGTTAAGTCAGTGTGTGTTTTCTCTCAGCTCTCCAGTCACTCCTCCACAGCTGATTCTCATTCTGTAGATCAACTTAGCTGCTCCTCATTCCACCAATCACCTGGAATCCTGGAAATATAAACTCCTTCGTTTCAGTCAGTCGGTGTCAGATCCTCGTGTAATCACCCCTGCCTTCCAACCTCCCCGTAAGTCCTGTTATCTGGTGCCTGTTTTCTCATTTCACCTGCCTCCTGCTGCTGCTTCACCTGCACCGTGGGTCCAACACTTACAAATAGTGACAGAAACTATAGAATTATGCTTTTTGACATGCACAACATTGAAACTTAAAGACAAGAGAAAATGTATCCAAAGAAAATAATTCCAAAAAGTTATTCTGGCTTATTTAGGTTATAACACGTAGATTTATGATGTGTATGTTTGTCCAATCAAACTAATGTGCGACATAAACAAATCTCTTATATTCCAGTAGAGAAAATATTCTATCTCATTGACAATATATAGAATTAAATAGTCAATTTTCTGTAAGCTGATAGTTCATGTGGAAATGTTAGGTATGAGGCTAACACTATATATGTCCTCTCTGTGGGTAGATCATCAAGTTTCTTCAGGTTTCAGTCAATTGTGCCCCCCACTAAAAAAATCTCACAAATCACAGACCGTGTTTGGATGAACACCTCATTATCACATGTTATGAACCAGTCTATAGAATTACACCAAAAATCAATAGTAATACGTGATCTCAGGAGTGAGAACTGATAGTTAAAGTGTGCATTAACAATCCTGTGATGGAGCCCTACAGGTTAATCTACATGCTGTTTTTAAAATCATACAGCATCAAAAGAATATCATGCAATGAAGGTGACAGTTAGAAACGATTTCTGTTTTTCAGGACCTCAATGCCATTTTAAATTACATTTATACCATTAAAGGTACTATAGGGAATTTGGTAAACAATGTAGCTTAAAATGTTTGTTTGTTTTGTCATTCCTCTTAACAATGTTCTAACATAGTATAGCTATAAATAAATTGTGGTAATAAAAAAAACCCTAAAGAAATCAATAAGTTGGTTCCCTCAAAGTTCTCTTAAACCTCAGCCAATCATACGTTTTGAACCAAAAGCAGCTATTGGACAATCCGGCTGTCTGTCTCGCTGAAGCGCCACACTTACACACTGCTTGGGTCCTCCATTCACTGCCATTGACTACTAAAGCCATCAATTGTGTCTTATAACGGGGCGGGCTAGGTTGGATTCAAAAAATGCTCTCTTGCTGAAATGCTCCACATATCATTTAAGTGACCGTGGCCAGAAATCATATCAGCTAAGAGATCTATTGTATCTTGTTCATCATGGAGGAGCCTCCAAAGAAGCAAAGAAAACCTTTATCTGATGATTGAAAACACACAGCAAGGAGAGGGGGAAACAGTTATTTGTACGACAGTGATTTAAAACCGACACTAGGGGGTGCTAAAACCAAGCCAAAACTGCCAAGTGTGCCTTTAAAGCAGCTGATGAGCCAGTCTCAACTTGGGCCATCAAACCCTAAATTTGTACATGAACTGCATCGTTTACTATTTCATCTAATCTCTCCTTAATAAGGGTAAATTCTGCACCACTCTATGCATGATTTAATATCCACTCATAATTACATACACATGGGCGTCTGGTGTGAACTCTTTTCACGTCAGTAACAGTAACCTAGCACGCCCACTAAGTGTCACCAACAGACCAATAACAGCAGAAACATGCCTATGCCAGGCTGTGGGCATGTCCCCAATCAGTTGATTATTGATGGAATTGGGTGTATGGCAGGTTTTTGTGCACCAGCAATGTTTGCACACGAGTTCCCAGATGTTAAAGCTTCAGATGTGTGCCTCTGTTGTGTCTAACAGCTGGGATCTGTTCCAGTCTTCTAGGCATCATGTCACTTGTTATCAGGCAAAATATGAGATGACTTGTTTAAAACCTGCTTGACTAAATCACCCAATACATTATCTCATTGTGTCCCTGCTATTTTAGATAAGGAATATTTGTTTTATGTACTTTTTATACTTGCAATGCAGAGACAATCACTTTTTTTTCCAGTATGTTTTAGTATTATACATTGATTTGTAAATCTTGACAACCAAACCTTTCTGTATAAAACGTCAGACACAAGCGTAGGACTTTTCCTCCCAGACACAAACATTTCTCAGATTCTTCCTCCTGACTTAGCTGCTATGAGCCAGTGTCATATGAGGAGTCACGGCTGCTGTTGTTTTTAACTGACGTAAAACCCTCATAATATCTGAGCTAAAGAGCACGACTTCTTTAAATTCATTTTTTACCCATCTACCAAAATGGAATTTCCTTGTAACATTGAAGCAAATGTAGGAAAGATTTATAACTACCAAAGAAACATTCAGTTTACTATAAACATTCAATGTGAAGTCAGACTGTAATTCCTGTTGAGACTTTGGATCCTGAGCATTTAAAGAGCGCATAAACTTTGACAAGGAGGAACATGACAAAGCAGAAAACACAAATAAATCTAATAAATACAGCTTAGATCATCGTGGTACCAAGCAGGTCAGCCACAACTTCTGATTAACCTAAATTCTGTGATGGATATTTCCACTGAGCATTGGTTGCTGCATCTGATGAATGATGAAGAAAACAGCATCATCTGACACACTGCATCACATGTGAGAGTTCATTAAGCCATGTGCATATAGTGTGTGTCAGCGATGAACTAAGTGTTCCTTTGGGTTTATCCCACGCTCCATGTCAGCCTTTAATGCTGCCGAGCATCAAGATCCTCCACAAAGATCCTCCAGTAGCTTCTTTGTCAGCCTTTCTGCCTCTAACTGCATTGTGAGAACTGATTTGTGGTGTAAAGCTGCTTAGTGAGGATTTGTCTTTACAGCTTCACATTCACCGCTTCTACAGTGGACTGTGTGTGTGTGTGTGTGTGATAAAGTTATTCACTGTCTGTCCATCTGTGATCACAGCTCTCTTACACATCAGTCTACAGCCAGATCTCACCGAGAGCCACTGCTTTCTGTCTCTGCTGAACCAGTAAGGCATCCACAGCTGAACGTTTCACCCTCGGTAATATTATTTTGCAGCAGCATGTTGTGAGGCAGTCACAAATAAACCTTGTAATGAGGTCCGGATATAAGTTGAACCTTTCTAAAAGTGTGCTTTTCCCTCTGAACAGCAAAGTAAATATGTTAGATCTTGCCAACTTACCCTTTAGAGTTGAAAGACAAAAAATTGCATATGAGGGTATTACAGTGACAAAAAATACAAAGACTTATTCAAAGAGAATGTGGCTATTTTATTGAGTCAAGTGAAGCAGCCTCTTATACAATGGACACCATTCTCTATATCTCTGGTAGGGCGAATCAATTCAGTCAAAATGACCATACCGCCCAAATTCTTAGATATTTTTCAGGCATTACCTATTTATATCCCTAACGTTTTCTTTACTCAGTTCTCTCAACTTACATCTGACAGGGGAAACGCCCAAGGCTCAATAAAACTTATCTTCAAAAACCCAAAGAGGAGGGAGGCCTTGCTCTTCCTTATTTTCATTTTTATTATTGGGCTGCTAAGAGCTTTGGTGTTTTGGTTTTTTATCATACTCGGAATGACTGCATGACTATGGAATTATATAGTAACAAAATATATCCATACCGGCTGTCCTTTGCTCCCCGCTTTCGACGTCTTTACCTATAGCTCCATTAAACCCTGTGGTGAAAAATTCACTGAAAATATGGGACCAATTTAGGAAATATTTCAAACGTCACGATTTCTCCCCTCTGAGCCCCATTGCATCTAAACATCTTTTCAAACCATCTGTCCAGGATAAGGTTTTCTCAGAGTGGTGCAAGAGAGCTTATTTATTTTAAGGCCATAGAGGGTAAATTGGCATCATTTGAGCAACTTGGTAATAATATAGTAGTTTGCCACGGTTCCATTTTCTTAGATATTTACAAACCATAAGTTTTGTTTTATGTTAACTATCAGGCTCAGCCCTCCTGCCAGAGTCTACACTGTTACAGTCCATTATATTGTTAAGCCCGACTCACAGAGAACTGACCTCGTGGCTTTATAGTAAAATGTTAAATCTGACACAGACCTCCTCATCCAAACTCAAGGTGGCGTAGGAGAAAGACTTGGGCATGACCATGGGCCTCAATACTTGCTAACACAACATCCTTATGAGCTCCATGGTTTTATTCAGTTTTAGGTTGTACATAGAGCTCAGCTCTCCAAAGTTAGATTATCTTGAATGTACCCGGAGATCACTCAATACGCTGATAAATGTAAAACTGCTGAGGCAATGCAATGCTGCTGGTCGTGTCCTTGTCTTGCTCAATTCTGGACTGACATTTTTCATACCCTGTCTAAAACCCTAAAACCCAGCCCCCTACTGGCCCTTTTTAGTATTGACGAGGAGGGGGTACACTAGTCTCTTAAAAAAAAAAAACACTGTCATTTTGTTCTCTGCTGGCAAGGTGGGCAATTTTAGTCAGGTGGAGGGGTGAGGTGCCCCTAACTCATAAGCAGTGGCTATATGATCTCATGTCATGCCTTAAACTTGAAAAGATAAGATGCACTCTCCAACACTCTGCTGGGGAATTTCAAAACATTTGGGGCCCTGTCTTGATGCTTTCCAGAATGTGTAGAGTACTCAGCAATGATTTAGTTGATTTGTTTTCCTTCTAGAATGTGCTTTAATAATCCCTGATTAGAGCATCTGAGGGTCTGAGTTAGAGTTTAGAGTCTTAACAGTTCACCAAAACATAGAGCATCCTGATCATGAAGTGCTCTGAAAGTTAGTAGCAGAAGTTTAAAATCACTGCTAATAAAACAGGAGAGATGGGTGTCCTTCTGTTTGTTCTGATTAAATCTCACTGCAGCTCTTTGGACCACCAAACGATTATCAAAAGCTGTTTTGTTGAAAGTTCTTGGTTGTTAAAAGGCATTAATCCAAACAAGAAGAAATAAAATCAGGTTTTTAGACCAACTTCAGAGATATTTTCTGTGTAGAAAAAACAGTTTTAAACTAGTTGTTTAGAGTAGTGGTCTTGACACTGATCAAAAATCACACCAAGTTCCTCAAACTTCATCTAACAACTGAATCTAAAGGACCAGTTTGTTGCCTGACTAGTACACCAGACAGGACCAGTCTACCACCAGATGCAGAGGGTGCAAACATGTCCATGAGACAGACCAGCACATGCAGGCAGGCAGAGTGTACACACAACACCATAATCAAGTGGTTTGAACAGTGTAGAGGAACATCTGTGTGGAGTATAGACTGGAGGTGGTGAAGAAAGTGTGGAATGGAAGTACATATACTACTAGACACATATGTACAAACAAAGCAAGGAGACTACAAACTGAGGAACAGAAACATAAATCTCAGAAGTACCAAACATTACCACATCATAAGACCTGCTGAGTGTGTCGGGTAAATGTTCTCAGCAGGTCTGCTTGTTGACTGCACTAACTAGCTCTGCTCCTGGGTGGATTTTGCTCCTAGTGAAATGATCGTTGTACACTCGTGTTCATAGTTTTAGGTTTCACCAGCAGAACAGGCGCTCTCACAGGCAACATTTGAACCACAATCATAGATGTCTATTTGTTTTGCTGCTCAGTGTTTATTCCACTCTGTTTGCTGAGGCTGATTAGATTGAGCAGCAGGAGACCCACAGCAGCTGGACCTCAGACACTGAGGCTGACAGTTTGATCAGTTTGGGATCATCTGATGCTGGGCTCTGCATTTGAGATGATCCTGCATGGGACCCTCCATATTCTGATTGTCACTTTTGTTGTGTGACTAGCTAATACAACCAAGTATAGACTGGAGGTGGTATAGACTGGAGTATAGACTGGAGGTGGTGGTATATATACTGTGTGTGTATATATATATATATATATATATATATATATATATATATATATATATATATATATATATAATATTACCGAGTTATCAGAACTCTTATGTTTTTTTCTCTCTTTTCGTGTTTTTATTCCTTCTCCCATGCACTCACAAAAGATACCCTAAAACAACAAGATTAGTTCCTTACCTCGGTTGTTGTGCAAGGGCTGTATTTACCTGCAGAGAAACAAGAGAGCAAGGTAAGCAGCAAATACACCCAAAAGTTATCATCAAAACCCAATGAGTCATGATGCATAAATACTGGATGTGAAGTACAGATTTGCACGTGTCACAGGGATTGCACCAATGCTTTTGATTTTAGATGAATCCAAGTAAAAAATGTACTGTAGCACGTTGAGACATTTATTGTCCAAAACTCGTTGTAATAGTACTTCTAACTTTAATGTCAAGTTCTATGAAACAACAAACCTGTTTGTTAATTTTCCATTCCCTCCACCACAAGTGATCACATTTTACACCATAAATAAAAGACTTCATTGTTCAAAAAGGCTCAAATAATTTAGGAAACATCAGCAAAATTATTATTCTAGACTTTTGTAAAAACAGCTGATGTCACATCCTCTCTGTAGATAGGCTTTTCTTTTCTCTGAATTTTCAATAAACATCTAAACATCTTGGTTTTAATAATCTACTGTATTATTTCTAATCCCTTCATCAGTCTGAGCTGCATGTGATCAATGATGACCAAACTCCTTCCGAGAAGTGGTGTCACATGAATGAACTCCGTTTCTCAGACGTTCCTGCAGGCTGCATCAGCCAGCTTCAGCTTCACGACCAAACAACCAGCTGACAGATGATTCCTGGGAGAGAAAAGGGCTCTTTTGTGTGTCAGAACACAATAACGCAACATCACGTCGTCTGTGACGTCACTGTGACTTAAATCAGCAGATTCAAACGCCATACTAGTGAAAGTAAAGATGTGTTTGTGTACAATGTGAGGCAACAAGGCTGATAATCAACTCAGATAGTCAAAATAAGCCCATATGTTGAAAAATCTGATAAACTTTAATTTATTTGCAACATAACATGAAACAGATAAAGCAGTCTTGTAACCAATACATAAAGAACAGGATGACCTAATAATCAGTACGACTAAATAATACTACTAGATCTAGATTTATTAGGATGGACATTAAATTCAGTTTAGCAGGTAAGAGCTTCAAAACCTAAATCTATCAAACATTTGGTTTTGATTTATCACATTATTTATACGACTGACTCTGAGCAGCTGAGCTTGGCTGGAGAAGATGCCCCTCCCTGAACAGCTCAGTTAAAACAAACGGCTATAACCAGACGTGTCATTTCACCACTCAATCCATTGGTAAAACGGTTAGAAATAGTCAGACTTTAAAAGCATGTGTTTTTACTTGAAGGACCAATAATTAAACAGATACAAAAACCATGTGTGAATAGAAAGAAACGACTAAAGGTAAAACAAGATTCTCATCTAGAAACGTTACGGACAGACCTGTTAAACTTTAGTTTTCCTTCTCCGATTAAATATAATCTGCTGGCTTGTTAATATCATGGATATTTGACTAGTTAGCATTTTATAGTCTCGTAAAAAGATTAGCTTCAAAAAGGGGGGACTCAAAAGGAGAACTCAAGCTGTATAATTGAACCCTTTAATCCAGTCCGAGGTCAAAAACGTGTTCAGAACAGATGAGAGGGTTTGAGACATGAGGTAAAATAAATACGACTCTATAAACACTGGCAGTATCAATAACACAGAGTAGGTTAAACTGAAACGCTGCAAGAAATAACTTACAGCAGCACAAGGCAAGGCGCTATAAGAAAATATTTATACACTGAAATATCGTGTATAAGTTCAGCAATGTTATTGTTTTTAAAATAATAATTTACAAACCTTTACAGTGCTGGTTCATTTCCGTGTTGCATTTTAAACTCCGACCTCTGCTCTGTTCAGTGACCTGATGTCAAACATGTATCATCTTTGACTGTTTAATATATTGTGACAGTTTTCCTACAATTAGTCTTTTAAAAATGCAATATATAATTTGCTTGTTGTATCACAATCTGTTGCAGTATATCATATATTTACCCTTAAAATGCCAGACTCTAGCTGATACACACCCCTAATAAACAAACACACCTTAACGAGCTGAACAACATAAAGAAAAAAGAGAGATGATCACAAAAGGAAGTCAGTGGTCTACTGTATTCTCTACGGAGAATATGGCGATAGACCGAAAAAAATCACTTTTGGGTGGAATATACCTTTAAATCTGGATCTGATTTGAACTGGACTTGTTTCTTTTTGCTCAGCACATTGAGAAGACTTTTGTTGAGAAGTGGTGCTTTATAAATAAACTGAATTATTCACAGAAGTCCAGTTTACGTCTCTCTGCCACCTCAGTGCATCTTGGTACTTTAATTATAAAACATTATCACATGCTTTGTGATAATGTGATAGACATCTCTTAAAACAATTACAGACAAATCTGCAATGAGCAAATATATTTCTATTTGATTTACACTATCTTCTCAAGTCCCCCCATCCCCTACTTGGTGTTTCTCATCCCACTGTGGGGTCCTGATCTCAGGCTCTAGACCCACTAATAGACACTAAACCACTGGCAATACACACATCTGTGCAGTAATGTTACATGATGAGGCTGCTCGAGGTGACTAAACACCTAGAAGTCTAATAATAACAGAAAGATCTGAACAACAGCATATCAGCAGCATTATGCAACAGAGGGAGAGAAGACTGGACTCCCCTCTTCAGTGGTTGCTTCCATGCTTCTAAAAATAGCCCATTCATTCAAACCTTAAACAAACAGGCCACAACTAGCATCATCACAGCTGTGCCTTTCACATTTCTAATGCAAGTTGATTAAAGAAAACATGGTGCATCAAAGGCTATTAACCCATCAATGATGTTTGGTTGTGTGCGTGCGTGCGTGCGTGCGTGCGTGCGTGCGTGTGTGTGTGTGTGTGTGTGTGTGTGTGTGTGTGTGTGTGTGTGTGTGTGTGTGTGTGTGTGTGTGTGTGTGTGTGTGTGTGTGTGTGTGTGTGTGTGTGTGTGTGTGTGGAGACAGGTTAAGAGCTCTCCCTTCAGGAAATCATTAAGAAAGACTGAAAGATTGGCATTTACTTAGCCTGCTCTGTGCTCTGAGCAAATGTAGTTACAGCAGGAAAGAAGTCTGATGGGACAGAAACAGGTGTAAGGTTTAGGTCAGGGCTCTGCAACCTGGGGCCACATGTGGCTCTTCAGCACTTCTGAAGTGGCTCCTTTAAACACAAAAATGACTTGAACCAGATTCATGTTTATGTTATGAAATAATAGATTTAGCACTTTCCCTGTCCATGCTTTCTTCAATAAGAGCACGAGGTTCCTACAGCAGAATAATAAGGGGTCACTCATGATTTCAGTGCCAGAATTAAACAAAAACATATAGTTTTTACTAAAAATATGTAGGGTTTTATTTGATGTTTATGGTAAACCACTTCACCTCTAATCCACCAAACAACATTTTTACATATCTGGGTTAAGCTGCTGTAAAAACAGAGTAAAGTTTTGCACATTTAATGGAATTTAGTCCATTTTAAGGCATCAAAATGTGACAGAAAACTATTCTCA
Source organism: Callopanchax toddi (assembly GCA_006937965.1). Classification (NCBI taxonomy): domain Eukaryota; kingdom Metazoa; phylum Chordata; class Actinopteri; order Cyprinodontiformes; family Nothobranchiidae; genus Callopanchax; species Callopanchax toddi. The sequence continues at coordinate 1,195,169 of SSNR01000095.1, forward strand.
CATTCAAGGCCTGGTATAGGCACTTCATTGCAGGTTGTTTATTTAGTGAACGATAACCAACAGCTTTATGTATTTTTGTGCTTTTTAATGTATCGATGTGCAATTTAATGTTCTGTAAATGTTGCAGACCCTTGGTTTAAATGATCAGATAAGCTGAATAAACAGAACATGGAGGGTTTGGCTTTTCCTCAGTTTTCTCAAGAAAATAAATAAATACAAAACCTGCACCTCTTGGAGACTAAATTGGTGCATTTATACGATCTTGTGATTTATTTTATTACTGACAGACATTTTTCAGATTTGAATCTGCAGCATAAGACTAATAAACAGGGGGTTCATGGTTTAATGAGGCTCCACATGATAATCCTCCTGTCCTGAATGAGCAGGGTGAAGGTTGACTCCCCTGAACCTGAGCAGGGCTCACATTCAGCTCATGGTCTGTTTTAATCAGCTGGAGCAGAAAGAGCACCCTGGTCTGATGTGAGGGGAGAAACAGGCTTAATGAAAAAGATGAAGCCATCACACACACACACACACACACACACACACACACACACACACACACACACACACACACACACACACACACACACACACACACACACACACACGTGGTGTCAGTGGTTAGTAAATGGTCTGGTGGAAGCAGCAATGGTCTCAGATTCCTTTGTGTGTGCGTGTGTGTGCGTGTGTGTGTTGTTTTGTTGATCAATCCAAACAGGGAGAACCCTATCATGAAGCTGGGCCTGGTCTGGTTCCTTTAAGCTGATGATGAACCTTTAGGTTTTATCTGAGTAGCTTGTAGCTCATCAGGTCTTTACCTCCACAGCCGAGGTGATCCACCCTCACAGATCCGTCCCTCTGGATCCGAACATCCTCCGGTCCAGATATCCTCCCCGCCGCCGCCACCGATGATGATGATGATGCTCCGGCGGCCGCGGAGCTCCTCCTGCTCCGGTGCGCCTTCTCCAGCGTCCGGCAGCTCTGGTAGCACACCGCCCACGCCTGCTCCTCGTTGATGGGCTGGCTGTAGAGCTTCAGAATCTCCTCCAGAGACAGATCCTCCGCTCCGGCGTCCTCCGGTGAAGTCATGGCGTCTTGATGTTGCTTCTCCTCCCGGCGAGTCGCTGCTGCAGCATCAGTCATCCCTCCGTGGTCCCCGCCGCAGCGCCGCTCCGCCATCCTTTCATTCTCTCAGAGCAGGAGGCCCGAAGAGGAGAGCAGCTCCAGGCCGGCTGGAGCCATCGAGGCTCCGCTCCTGTTCTCACCTCCAGCCCAGGCAGCAGCTCGGTGTCGGTTCCCCGCCCGTCCGGACCGGAGCTCAGGCGGTGTTCAGCCTCCACAGACTGAACATGAGTGTGTGTGTGTGTGTGTGTGTGTGTTACATCCCAACCCAGCAGGCTCACTCCTTCATCACATGATCCAACACACGCACGCACACACGCACAAACAACACACAATAGCCTACTCACATCTTCAAACATGCCAGCTATTTCTTGGAGGCTAATGCTCCATCTCCCAACCATAAGAGCTGCGTCAAATTAATCTCAACACACCTTAAAGCTTCCTGTCTTTAGTGGTTTGTGTGTGTGTGTGTGTGGGGGGGGGGGGGGGGGGGGGGGGGGGGTTACAATACACCCACAACTCATCAAAGATATCCCCTCCTTTTGTTTGGTCATTTTTCACTGCAATTTTATCTCCTAACCTAAAAAAAAGACTTATTATGTTGAACAATCAAGAATTCAGAGGGGATTGTTGAAACAATTGTACTAAATTAAAAATGACATTTAAATTTTTTAAATTTAATACCAATTTTCCCTGAATTAGGATAAACAGAATAAATATTATAGTGCAAGAAGACAATTGGTCCTAAGAATTTATGGGAGACAAAATGAATAAACCCCCTCAACTATTCATGGACCTGTGTGTGATTAACACAAGAGCCTATGGCAGCATTCATAATCCACAACTAGAGGGTGACTACTTTCTTTACACAAGGAAAAAAGCTTTGAAGGTGTGAAGATGGAGGCAGACAGGGTATGATTCATGTTTTTATCATTTTTAATGTGAATTTTTCTGAGTGTGACTTGGTATCATTCCTGCTACTGTATGCTAATAGCTGTCATGATCTGTGTCCCTCTGAGGAAACAAGTAAGCTCTGGAATAGATCTGATACTAATTCAACAGGCTATGGGTCAAATTAAAGGCATAGTACTTTGGTCGTTTTTAGCAGCATAAACACCATAAACAAGACCGTCTCATGCAAACTTATACAGGTTTTCAAACATAGTGTCCTGATGCTTTTTGAGCAAGACTTTCAAACAAATGTAAATTAGCTGCTCATTTGTCCCTGATCAGCAGCAGTGTCTCTCCTGTATCATCAGAGGACTACTTCCTGTTTCTAGAAACTCCACCCAATTTGAGTGATGTCACCAGCAGCTGTGGTCTAGATAAACATTAACATGATCACAGAGGGATGCTTGTGTGGTTTTAGCCATCAGCCATAAAGCTGATTTAAAATCTATATTAAGACCAGTAAATATAATGCATTATTTGTTAAATTTACAAAGATAAATATAGATTTTGCACATATCTGGCAGAAAAATACTGCAGCCACTTATTGTCCGTGTGTGTGTGTGTAGATTGACAGGCTGTTGAGGCAAAGGGAAGAACATGCAGACTATCTGCCCTGATCCTGCAGTGATTCATGCATTTTTTAAACATCAAATCAATATTTGTTTTGAACCCTGCTGTTAAGGTGTTAAGCAGCAGACAAGGCTCAGCTCAGAAGCGGCTGACATATTGTAGTATTGTGTTGAAGAGTGAGTGCACTGCATCTTTTGCAAAGTCCATGAAATGTATGACTTTGCTTTATTGTCACAGAAGAAATCCGTAAGAGGAAAACTTTTCACAGCTCATCCTGCTGCTTCATGAAGAAACTGAACATTTTATTACTGCATTCCAAAAGATACTGGCTCAAAGAGATTTCTTATAATTTTGCACATGATCAGCCATGACAACAATCTTTTTTTTTTTAAACACACCCTGACAGTGCTCATTTCCATCACATGCACATCAGAATTAAAGTTTAAACTCTGGATCAGCCTTATAAGAGAAAAAAAGTGTCCAGGCTGCAGATTTAGTTTGAACTTACACATAAATTCACAAGTTTATTAAGTAAATCATATTTATTCAATCAGTGGCTTTCACAACACTCAGATATAGATCTCTGTTCGACAGCAGATACAACATGAAACATCACCACACACTCAGAAAACATCGGATTTACATCTGCAGGGGTTGCCCACAGTCTCTGAAACACATACCAGATGTGGTTACCATGGGAACGATGATGAAACGGCCCACTTGTAACACAAATATGTTAACACCAATACAGATGAAGCTATAAATACACACAAGCACGCATGGAATGACAAAGTAAATATACATCTCTCCATTATTATTTCTTTATTGACTTCACATCAAAAAAAAGCTAATCACCTGTGCTGTTGAAGAAAAAAGTTTAAACAAAAAGAACATAAAAAAGATTCTTCCTGTCTCTTGGTTGTAAAAGTGGCAGAAGCTTTTCACCACGAGGAACGAACATGCAGCAGCTGGAGGGGGGGCACAGTGTGGAGACAGACAGCGGGGGGGGGTCTGAACCAGGAAGAATGTAATCAACACTCAGCAGCACGAGGGTGAAAGCAGTGGACGGATTAAACTTTGAAGTCCAGCAGGTTGCAGTCGATCTTGTAGTAGACGTAAGGATAATACTCCTGCTGGCTCAGGTTCAGGCCTGGGATGTCCATCGTGGACTGGACAAGAAAACCAGAGACAGCAGAGTGAGTCTGTGGAATCAGCTGGTTGAACATCTGAGATTAAATGTTTACTAATCTGACATCACACCACGTTTACCATAGGAAATATTCAAATGGATCTAAAGGAAAAATAAATTCAGAGCAAAAACATAATACTCCAAGTCTACGGTGGCTCAGACAGTCCAAAACACAAAAACACCTTTAGCAAAATCTACTTAGTAACAAATAAACAACAGTAAACAAAGAAACAATAACATAAAGGAACATTTCTGAAAACTAAACGATGGACACGTTTTATTACAATAAACCATAAAAATTTGTATTTGCTTTTATGTTTAAGTTGTTGATATTTCTGAAAATATTTAGTAAAAAGTCTTAATGATTGTATTGCTGATTGTTTTTCTGATTCATTTCTGTATTTTCCTTTTCATCATTTTCCAAAATGTTGCTGGGTTTTTTTTAATTGTTTTGTGTAAATCATTGCTGTGTTTTATTTTTTATAGATTATTTTTTCCAGTGTTGTTCTGAATTACATCTCAGTTTAATCAAGTAAACCTCTGCTCTCCTAGTGTTATATCCATCTGAGAAACAATTTCAAAATTAATTTATAAAATGATTTATTATTATTTAAACAGCCATGTATCCAGCCTGCAGTGGCCTACTGTTGCCACAGGGGGGAGCTAATGTTTCAGTGAGACAAAAATGAAGCCGTAAAATCTGTAGCAGAGATTTGAGTCAGACAGAAAAGACACAAACAGCAAAACTACTTAGTGGTGAGGACAAACATCAACATTTTCTACAGATTAATGAAGGTTTTGGTCTTTTTCAGGGATATTCCTGATGCTCACTCAGTGGTCTGTAGATCTGGTACAGGCTCACTGAATTCTATAAATAACTGATACCATGATGAAACAGGAACAAATCAAGTGTTTTAACACTCAGGTCATCCTAAACAAGTGTTCGTGTGACATGAAGGGTTTCTGAACTGTGAGTAACTTCAGTCACTGATTTATGCTCTTAAAATCAAGTTTTAGTTATTTTAGTAATGAAGGAGTGTTTCTCTAAATATGTTATGTACAGAAAAATTATCCTAATGTTTTCATCTAAATAAATCCGGTTAACACGGAATGATTTCAGTATGATTTTCTTCCATTACTGAGTAGCTCTAGCTGATGTTTATAAAAATATTAGTGTTGAATATCTCATGATGGATCCAGATGCACCACCAGATGATGCCTTTCTCCTTTCTGTTCTGTTAATCCTACATGTACAATGTTGGTGCTGACAGTCCTGTTTCTCATGTATGACTTATATAACGAAGGCTTTGTTCACACTGCAGGCTGAAGTGACCCAAACCTATTTATTGTTGTTTTTTTTCTCATGTCTGATTTGTCTTATGTCAGTCTTAACAGCACAAATCAGATTTTTTTCTAATCCAACCTGGGGTTTTTTCATATGTGGTCCTAAATCAGATACATGTCTGAAGTTTATTAAATCTGAATGTTTAAGTCACATTTCATCCGACTTTGACGTCAGTAACGTGACAGACTTCAGCAGCTAGATCACATGGACGAAACAAGCTTCTTGCTATCACTTGGTCACTACTGTGTGTGTGTTCAGACTGAACAACAACTTTAGAATTGATACACACATGCTAACATGTAGCATCCATATTTATTTCCTTAAATAAAACATGCAGCGTGTGACGTCACACATTCTGCACATGTGGGTTCATTCAGAGCTGTAGACTGGTCACACTAAAGTCTGAGAGAGGTTGCTTTTAAACTGTAATGAGAACAATTACATGACAGGCAACTGGGGCGACTGTAGCTCAGGGGAAGACAGTCTGTCTACTGTGTGGGAGACCAGGGTTCAATCCCCAGCCCAAGCCATGTGTCAAATTATCTTTAGTCAAGATACTGAACCCCAACTGCCTCCAGATCTTCCCTAATAAAGATATTCTTAAATTCAATGGGATGTTACCTAAATAAATAAGGGTTAAAAAATAAAGGATCAGATTTCTCTGTTGCATCAACTGTTTTTTGTAGTTTACGACATTGATTATGTCAACTAACCACTGCAGCCTTAGCGTGAACGTAGCCTAAGGGCGGTGTAGTTGAGACTTGGCATTCAGAATAAAGGAGCTGAGTAAAATCACCAGCTTTGTGTCATTTGACTTAGTGAGCCACCAGTTGTTAGCTCACCATCCCAGAACCATAACGTTACACACCGATTCTCCTCAACCAGCTGCTCAACTGAGAGGTGAACGGTGTGTTAGCTAACCACTCACATCAATGATGGCTGCTGCACTGCTGTCCAGATGTTTGTACAGATCATTGAGCACCTCCCTCAGCTTCTTCATGGTCTTCTTGTTTGGCTGCAGCAGCATTGCCTGGAAGTTCACAGGCAGCCCGTATCTGAACACAAACAAACAACACATGAGATGATCACGTTCAGCCCTGCATGGCGCTGCCTACAGAGCTACTGTCACTGAAACACAAGCAGAGTGAAGCAGAAGTGCTTCACCTTTACTTTGTTACAAACAGGTAAAGAAAAGAGTGCATTGTTTAATCAGTACCTCAGAACAGATTCAACAAACACCCTCAGTGCTTTAATGTGAATCCAGGCAATGAAGGCTTCACTGAAGTTCACCTTCAGCCATCGGACCAGAGGACCCTGCAGAGAGAAAAGAAACGAGAAGTATATGTTAAGAAATAAGATCAGGGTATAATTAGAATCTGGAATACGGGTTCTTCTAACTATGACACACATTTCTACTGTATGATGGTCTGTCCATAAAATGCAAACAATGAAGGTTTGTGGGGAAAAATACAAAAAACCTCAGATTATAAATATGATTTATTCATACACATAATAATAAATATAAAACTGAGTTTTTTCCTCAGACTATAATCGTACTATCAACAGCTATCAAGACTGTTGCAGCCCAAATCATCCCACTGTTTATAGGTCATGCGTCTACAGTGAATGCAGAATTATTAGGCAAATGAGTATTTTGACCACATCCTCCTCTTTATGCATGTTGTCTTACTCCAAGCTGTATAGGCTCCAAAGCCTACTACCAATTAAGCATATCAGGTGATGTGCATCTCTGTAATGAGAAGGGGTGTGGTCTAATGACATCAACACCCTATATCAGGTGTGCATAATTATTAGGCAACTTCCTTTCCTTTGGCAAAATGGGTCAAAAGGACTTGACAGGCTCAGAAAAGTCAAAAATAGTGAGATATCTTGCAGAGGGATGCAGTACACTTAAAATTGCAAAGCTTCTGAAGCGTGATCATCGAACAATCAAGCGTTTCATTCAAAATAGTCAACAGGGTCGCAAGAAGCGTGTGGAAAAATCAAGGCGCAAAATAACTGCCCATGAACTGAGAAGAGTCAAGCGTGCAGCTGCCAAGATGCCACTTGCCACCAGTTTGGCCATATTTCAGAGCTGCAACATCACTGGAGTGCCCAAAAGCACAAGGTGTGCAATACTCAGAGACATGGCCAAGGTAAGAAAGGCTGAAAGACGACCACCACTGAACAAGACACACAAGCTGAAACGTCAGGACTGGCCCAAGAAATATCTCCAGACTGATTTTTCTAAGGTTTTATGGACTGATGAAATGAGAGTGAGTCTTGATGGGCCAGATGGATGGGCCCGTGGCTGGATTGGTAAAGGGCAGAGAGCTCCAGTCCGACTCAGACGCCAGCAAGGTGGAGGTGGAGTACTCGTTTGGGCTGGTATCATCAAAGATGAGCTTGTGGGGCCTTTTCGGGTTGAGGATGGAGTCGAGCTCAACTCCCAGTCCTACTGCCAGTTTCTGGAAGACACCTTCTTCAAGCAGTGGTACAGGAAGAAGTCTGCATCCTTCAAGAAAAACATGATTTTCATGCAGGACAATGCTCCATCACACCAAGTACTCCACAGCGTGGCTGGCGAGAAAGGGTATAAAAGAAGGAAAACTAATGACATGGCCTCCTTGTTCACCTGATCTGAACCCCATTGAGAACCTGTGGCCCATCATCAAATGTGAGATTTACAAAGAGGGAAAACAGTACACCTCTCTGAACAGTGTCTGGGAGGCTGTGGTTGCTGCTGCACGCAATGTTGATGGTGAACAGATCAAAACACTGACAGAATCCATGGATGGCAGGCTTTTGAGTGTCCTTTGTAGCCTCACCAAATAGGCTACATCCTCTGACCTTTGACCTCTGCTGACCATCACAACAATAATCCATCTTTTTCCCAATAACTTGGAATACAATCACTCTTGGATTATGTTTTAACCTGAATCAAGATCCCTACAGGTGTCCTGTCCACTTTCAAGTGTCCATCTCCCAGATGACCTTAACTGGACACTAACTGGTCTAATAAAACACTCTCTGTAAAGAAGTCTTTTCTGTAACACCACAGACTGGTGTTCCAGCTGTAATCTCTTGTTTACAGAACATTCTCTTGTAGTGTTTCTGCTCAGGGTCACCCACACACTCACACTCAAAGTGTTATAATGCTTCTCTGCTATGTCATGCATTTCTAACATTATAATGTGAGTCTTAACGGGCGGAAGTCATGTGACTTAGTAACTCCCCACCAGTCCCTTGTCCAATCAGAACGATTCACAGCTCCACTAACTCAGTTCTGATTAGGACACTTAACATCTTCTGATTGGTTAAATTTAAGATAACTCGTCTCAAAACTAATACTCAGTTCCGGTACGAGTCAGTCTTGTCTTGTCTTGACAGTCTTGTCGAGTCTTCATACAGTCTCAGTCTTGGTCTGAGCTACAGCCTGAAAGCAGTCGGAGCTGCTATGCTGCTATTTTAGCTGAACCCTTATCAGCTTTGAACAAGGCCTCTCAGCCTCTCCCTCACCACGGGAGAGATCAGAAATGAGTTCAGCATGCCTGCTGAAATGCCTCCCTTGCTGACCGGGACGTATCCACGGACTGTCCGGCGAGGTCCTCGGCGGCCACGCCTTCCAGGACCACCACTCCGAGTCTGGGGACTCCAGCCTCAGCTCGTGGAGAAACCAACGCCTGCCAGATCTAGGAGCGTCCACCTTTCAGTGAGCGAACACCACTTTCTGATCGAGAGGTTTGCTTTGATAAAGCTTAATTCTTCCAAACTAAATTAAGCCAAACCAAATTCCATAACAACTCAAATTAGCCTAAATTGACTCTTAAAGTCCTAACTAGGTTAACTAAATTAACTAACTTCCCTAGTCATTAAAACATATGCTACGGTCCGTTAAAACTCACAATTAAACTATCTATAACATCCTCAACATGTTTAAGAATATTAATTGTGTTTACATCAAACTTTCAAACTGTCTTATCTGTCTGTGTTCTTAGGTTTTTCAAATTAAATGGTTGTTCAATCCTTATCTGGTCTCAGTTCACGTTATTAATAAGGTATTTCAATTCACTGTACTCTTTCAAAGAACCTAGATAATTCCTGTAAACACTAAATATAAGTGATAGTATTGGAGATATTTTCTCCATATAAAACTTCCAAAACTTATTAGTGAATTTACAGAGGGTGTAGTTAAAATTAGAGGTGTCAGATTAGCGCGTTAATTACGATTAATTAATTACAGCCCTAATTAACGCGTTATTTTTTTTAATCGCGTTAATCGCATTTTTAATCACTTGACTGTTTCTGCCTGCAGTCTGCCGCTGCAGTGATGTGTGTGTGCTGAGCTGGTCTCCTCGCGGTGTTTGTGTCACTGAGCAGCTCTGTGAGGCTCAGAGCCCCTCACTTTCAGGAAGTGATCATGTGACCTACGCATGACGCCGAGACAAAACAGCTGATGGCCATAGCGGTGTTATGAAACCGGCATCACCTTTTAGAGCGGTATTTATCTGACCCCGCTGCAACAGGAAGTGCAAATTAAAACGACCTGCTCATTTCACGAGCTACTCGACCGGAACCGATAACCACCGTCAGCCCAGCACAGCTCTGATCACTGATTACACGTAGCTGTCAGCCGGTTCGGTGCGCGCGCGACCGGCTGACAGCTTCCACCGCTTGTGGAGCACCGTGCTGATCACTAGTAGCCTACACTGAGTGATCTGACGGACTACAACGGTTTATATTCAAAGTAACAGCGCGACGTGGCGCAGCGCTGATCGCTGGTGTATTTCAGCCTTAAATATCAGCTGGTCCGGTGCGCGACCGGCCGGCTCACAGCTTCCACCGCTTGCCCAGCACAGCGCTGACCACTGGTTACCAGTAGACCTAGTACACCGCTGGACTGGCGGTGTTATGAGCCGGTCCAGTCAGCGGTGCCCGATGGAAGACATGGATGTAGTTTGGGGGGTGCAGGGGGGACGTGTCCTCTGCTCGTTTTTAAAGTCAGTTTAGAGTCCTGTAGTTTTTACAGTCTAAAACAATGTTGCACTATATTAAATGGATTCTGGCTGTTGTTTTTAGGTGTAGGGTTGATATTATGGCTCTTTTTAAACAGTTCAGACCCTTTTCTCCCACCCCTGTATTCAAGTTGTGTCCCCCCCACCTTTGAAATTTAAATTTCCTTCTTGGTGGAAGATCAAATCAACTTTATTTATAGAGCACATTTCCTGCAGAGCAACACAATGTGCTTTACAGCAGATAAAACAACCTAAAATCAGATGAGGGGTTAACAGAGCTGCTGCAGACTGAGTCCACTGACCAAAGTAATGGTTGCACTGGGACTGAATCTGTTCAAGTCTGTTAAACACAATAAATGACTTCAGAAAGACACTTTATGTTGTTCTATATCAATCTACTGGTCTGACACAATCATTTAATGAATTTAAATGACAATAACTCAAGAGGAGGGCTTTCTTTAGCCATTTCTTTAGATGCGATTAAAAATGCGATTAATTAGATTAATTAATTACAGATCATAATTAATTAATCGCACAATTTTTTTAATCGCATGACAGCACTAGTTAAAATAACTAAATAGTTATTTCAAAACGCTACACCTTGCAAAGAAAGGTGGCTATATTGGTCACTGATTTGTTTTTGAATGTCAGAAATGTATATTTCTGAATGTGGAGATGTTAAATTGGTTTCACTGGTAAAAATAAATCATTGAAATGGGTATATATTTGTTTTTGTTAAGTTGCCTAATAATTATGCACACCTGATATAGGGTGTTGATGTCATTAGACCACACCCCTTCTCATTACAGAGATGCACATCACCTGATATGCTTAATTGGTAGTAGGCTTTGAGCCTATACAGCTTGGAGTAAGACAACATGCATAAAGAGGAGGATGTGGTCAAAATACTCATTTGCCTAATAATTCTGCACTCCCTGTATACATTTTTATCAGGTGACAGACAGTAGAGATGCAGGAGGAGAGTGTGGATGAGGTAGAGCAGGTGTGACAGAGGCCACCTGGCAGGTGGAGGTGCTGCTAGAGAAGCAGGAGACTCACAGGTAAAGCAAGCAGGAGTCAATTTTGCACATTTTTAGGACAGTCTTATATTAAGGCTGCTGAACTAAAAAGTCTAATCATGTGTAAATTTATTACAAATGTGGCTAAATGCATATTGTGGTTAGACACGATTCTAAGGAGTGAGTTCATGAACAGAATCAGGAAATCACATTTAGGAGGGAAGGATGTAAACTAGGTTATTAGTCATTATTTCTGTCTTATCTGGATAAGTGAACTGTAGTGTAGTGAACATGTAGTGAACTGAAAGTGTTTTGAGTTTTATTAAAAAGTTCTTTTTTTTAAATGCACTCAAAAAATGATAATTTTTTTTACACGTACAGTATGTCTTTGAAATTTCTGGTGACATCTTTGTATTTAAAGGTTCTAGGCTGTAGTTTTATTTTGAACTTCATATTGATTTTAGGTGTAGGGTAGATGTCTCATGCTTGATTGCAGAGGTTTACAAACAGGTTATATAGTGTTCTAATGTATCGAGATTACTTTTTTGAGTACGAGTTATTTTAAATACCTAAAAATTAGCTGCTAATTTGTCACCAATCTGCAGCAGCGTCTCTCCTGATCTGACTAGCTACCACTATTGCTCCAGTCAGAGGACTACTTCCTGTCTCTAGAGACTCTGCCTGCTTTGAGTGATGTCACATGTGGGTGTTAACAAATAACTAATAGAACGCCACTTCAAAATGACCCAACACTTTGTAATTTTCTATTCAAACTCAACATTTAGGAAATAAACTTGAACATTAAAAACTACTACTACTCATTTATTTGCAAAAAAACCTTGAAAAGCGTCCAGTTTACTTACAAACTGCTTCTTCTTATCCGTGGAGAGCCGCGTCATCTCCTCCTTATCGGCCTTCATCTCCTCTTCGTTGTACTGAAAGTCTCTCACGTTGAACCTGAAAGAACAGAAATCAGCTTCACCAACACTCCTGTTTGTATAAAGATATGAGCTCAGTCAGGAGCACTGATATAATAAGTCAGAGACGTTTAAGTGGCTCCTGAAATCAAACAGAACTGAAATGAGTACAAGGCTCCTACTTGCTCTCTCTGGCTTTATGCTTGAAGTCATCAATAGCTTTCCTGAACAGAGTGACGCTGAACAGCCCACTGTCGTAGTCCTCAAACAGCAGACTGGAAGTAAACAGATACACTTGGCTTAATGCAGTCAAAGGCTCAAACTTTAAAAAATAATATCACACATACAAATGACTTACTTTGAAGATCGAGGCACCACCATCTCAGCAAGTGTTTCATAGGTTTTCTGCCAGTCAGGATAATTATTCCTGAAATAACAAAACATCACAGAAGTCAATCATTTGTCTTAATGTTACATTTTTCATCTAACAAGACCCGTTTGTTTGGACTGACAGGAGAACCTACACTCACTTTGGTACAACCACCAGCATAGTGATGAGGTACTCCGAGTCCAGTACAAAATCATCTCTTTTGACAATGTCAGCCAGACTCCTGGTCAGCAGGCTCCCCCTGGTGGCACACAATGGTGTTACAACGACACAAACCCAAAACAGGGGAGGACACACCCAAAAACAACTATGATATGAACACACATCCTGAAAGGAGCAAACATATCCTCAGAACATTCTCTCTTCAACGTAAAAGTCACATTCATTTGAAAACTTACGCGTTCTTTCTCTCCAAATTCTGCAGGTTTCCCTTCAGGTTATTATAGGCTGATGCTCTGCCCTTTAAGTCATTGTCAATCTGGGTTACTTGCTGGGAAAACAAAGGGTTAAAACTTTCTCAAATTGAAAAATATGTGTATTTACTGTAATGAGGAAAAACCAGAGGGTGAAAACAGAAGCCCTCAAGAGATAGAAAACAGGAATTCTGGCAAACATAATGACTGAATATATTGTGTTTTATTTACCTTTGAGATGATTTCAGAGATGTTCTTAAGAGACTGTTTTATTGGGTATTTTGCCATGTCCCACTGAAATCTTGTGATGTAGGTGACAAGATCAACTGGAAAAAAGGGAACAGAAAACATCTCAAGAACTGATCTGATTAAAAGATATAGACAGAAAGTGTGAAAAATCTACGTCTGAATCAGAAATGATAGCTACAAGTAAAAAGAATTATTGCTCTAGTTTAGCTTTTGCTGATCTTCCTGAGAAATAATTATTAAAGCTACTGAAGATAGTCACAGAAAACGTTGATTAATTAAAAATGTGCAGAGTATAGGTCAGGTATGTCCAAACAGCAGCCAGGGGGCATTATTTTATAATATAGTAGGGATTTTTTGGGCCCTCAGCTGCATTTCAGGAATTATAGAATTTAGTCCTCCAGCAGGCTGCTGATGTTCTTTTTAAAACATTTTTATGCTCAGATCTTTACTAATTTGAGGCCTAAAAAAGATGCAGACCTTTTTTTCCAAGATGAAATTAAGTCCAGTTTACTGATGTCCACAATTTAATTTCCTGGTAAACAGAAACACAAACCCTCACTGATGTTTACCAAAAAGCAGACTTGTGAGCTAAATCCAGCAGCTTGACTGAAGAAAGAGAGACTCAGATTCTGTTCTTGTTGCTGATAATGGAGGAAAATTTAGTTTCAAGAAACTAGCAAACAACCCATCTCTGATGTTGATGCTTTTTAAAATAAGTTAAATGTAGGAGCCCCTTTTTATGTCTCAGATCTACATACATTCAGTACTTTTCTAGATAAAAAAAACAAAATAATTCAAAGGTCTGTGATGTATTTTTAAGCACTACAAATTTTAAATATAATATTTTTGGAATTTTAAAAACAATAAATAAATAAATAAAAAATCATTTTTGTGGTACTTGAGTTCTTTAAACTTGGAGACATCCCTGGTATAGTCCTAGAGAACATACGGTTGTTTAAATTAAATCTTTATGGGACAAAAACATGTGTCTAAGTTTGCTCACATGTTTAAATGTGTGTGTGTTGAGAATGATCATCATCACTGATTGGTTATAGGACATTTTTACCATTTATAAGCATGTTTCTGTGTGAAAGTTATAAATAATAATGATCCTAAACGTTGTAGATCACTTCCTGAAAGTCTCAGAGATCTAGAGTTAACATCCAACAGAACCAATGTGCTAACAGAGTGAGACTGAAGTCTTAAAATAGCTTCAAACTTAAGATTTTATAGTGGTTCATTTAAATGTTAGCTCATCAGTCATTTCAAGGGTAAACTCTTTTTCTCCAAACAGAGACAATTCAGGAAGCAATCTATGAGTAAGACAGTAGTTATTTATAACGTTTACATACAAAACACACTTTAAACTTCCTGAAAGGTGTGAATGTTGGTGGTGGTCAGAAGGGCCGATGGCGCAGAATGGCAGCCTCGCTTCTGTCAGACTGCCCCAGGGCAGCTGTGACTACAGACGTCTGTCATAGTTTACCACCACCAGAGTGTGACTGAGTGTGTGAATGAATAATGCAACTCTGTGAAGCACTTTGAGTGTCCTAAAAAGCGCTATATAAATCCAATGCATTATTATTATTATTTTATTCCCACTTTACAACATCAATTCTTCCATATCAATAATAAAATCACAAAGCGCTAAAACCAGCGTACCTCCATTGGCCAGCAGGTTCTCCTGCACTTTGTCTCGACTGTCCTCCAGAACATCAGCCATATACTGAGCCACCTTCTTCACCACGCTGTGAGCACCCAAACAACATCACCATTATACACACACACACACACACACACACATATATATATATATACAAATACTGTGCTGTGAAAAAGTATTTGACCCCTCACAGATTTATTGTGTTAATTAATTTTTTGTCCTTTAAATGTTTCAGATCAGCAAATAAATGTCAATATTATTTAAAGATAACCTGACGATTTATTTATTATAGCTAATCAAACCAACCTGGCCCTGTGTGCTGAAGTAGCTGACCTAGTGTGACAGGATGGAACTCCTAGTGGGATCAACTCCGATCAGTTATTTGTGATAATGAGTCTTTGAATTTTGTTCCACTCTTTTGACAGAGTTGTTTGAATTTAGCTACATTAACAGGTTTTCAAGCATGAATGGCCAGTTTAAGGTCAAATATTCTCCTTTAGGATTTTCTGGTCCTGAAGCAGCAAAACGGCCCCAGACCATCACACAACCACCACCATGTCTGACTGTTGGTAAAATGTGTTAGATTTACTCTTGATCAACCAGGACACACACCTTCCAGAAAGTTAGACCTTTGTGTCATCAGTTAACAGGATATTTTACCAGAAATCTTGATGATAATCAAGATGTTTTATTTTGGTAAAAAGAGACAGGTTTTGTGTTCTTTTAGGTCAGCAGAGGTTTTGAACTTGGAACTCTCTGAAGGAGTGCATTTTAACTTGTAGAGCCAGGACAGTTAAATAAATTTCTCCTTAATGAATTAAATGAACTTTTGAAAACTACGTTTTAAATTTACTCAGATTATCTGGGTCTGATACTGAAATTTGTCTGCTGATCTAAAGCACCTAGATGTGACAAAAAAGCAAACAGAAGAAATCTGTAAGGAGTCAAATAATTTTCCACTGTACTGTAAGGTGCTATCATAAACTACAAGCACAAAGCTACTACAGAAACACGCTCTGCTGCTGCAGCCCGATGCCCTGAAATATAACACAAACAGGCAAAGACATCAAACAGGTTCACACACTTCTATGAAAGGTAATTCTTGACAAGGCTATTTATAATATGGTCGACTTTCAGAGGTCAAGGTTTTTAACAACACAGCTCAGAAAGACATCAAAGCAGCAGTGACAACTGGAGCCAAGTTACAGAGGATGATTGAAAACTTCATAAGATGATAAATTAACCACTAATATTTAAATTTTAGTGATTTATCAAATGTGCTTATTGGTCAAATCTAAAAAAAAAATCAATCTTGTGCATTTACCACCTAAATAAAGCAGTATAATCACAAATAGATGTCAGAATGTATGTTTTTCATCACATCAGAGACTTCAAAAAGGAACTAGATTAATGTCAGGCTGAAGGCAAACAAGTGAAACCATGTTGCAAGGTTGGTTTTTCTCACAGCTGTGGAAATATCCACAAAGGAAGCAAAGCAAAGCTCAGGCAGTCGTGGCTGTGTGAGTTTTGGATGTCAACATTTTCAAAATATTATACCCACACCACATAAGTCATGTGGCATAAATATGACTAAAGAAAGAGCTGGTGATGTGTCACCCAACTGTAAATTGCCAAGTTTAGACTGCTGAACTCACTGGGCTCAAGTCCCTGTGAAATTCCTCAAAGTTAGGAGGTCAGAGAGGAGATCAAAGAAAGCTAACCCAGCTGCATCAGAGGGTCAGTGGTGCATATGCCTACATTTCTGATTCTTTTTAAAACACAACTTGATCATTGTATTAGTTGTAAAGTCAGAGTACATACCCTTCAACAAAGGAATCTAATTTGGCCAGTTCATCAGATAGTCCCACCAAGACATCAAGTGTTCCAACCTGTTTATATACATAAACATCAACAACAACAAAATCATCAGACTTTTGTGAGATTAGTCCTGGGTTTTGGGTCATTTTTAAGAGGGGTCAGCAGGGCTGTGTTTGAACCCAGACATCTGAGATTCATCCAGTGGCACTCAGGGGGCCCTGTGTATTTTGGATGGCGCCTCTTTGTCCAGAGCTGCTGAGGCATTGCTAACTGTTCCAGGAGGACATTGTGACCCATGTGGATGCAATGTCAGCAGAGTTAAATCATCTTCAGTGGAGAGGACAACCCAACGGAGCTGCTTTTTGGTTAAAAACTTCACCTGAGCAACATGCAGGCAACCAACATGTGTGAGGACCGCTTTCTGAACGGACAATCAGCTTATTCTTGACAGTGGACACACAGTGAGTGGTTTTGTAAAGCTACAGTTGAAATGGGTCTTGAAAAATGATAGAGATTAAATAGTTTTGAATAGAATTTGAATGTAATGGTTCTGTCCTGGAGCATGAGAGAGAAAACATGTCAATATTTACAGCAAAGCATAGAGGTCCAACCTGACCTTGAGGTCTGGGATGCCAAACTTGTGGTTGGTAGAGAGGTTGTTGGTGCGAGTGGTGGCTGCCATCATTTTGTCCCATGTTTGCTGACAGGTCTTCTCTCCCGGAGCAGAAATCAACCAAAACTCTGTCATGCTGACAACTTTCAGAGAACTGTAAGGAAAACTGTATTAAGACTAACATTTATGGACCTAAACTTTTAATAAAACAACAATATAGCCAAATAAAAAACACTGCTACTTGACTGGAGCTAGTTTAATACATGTTCTATCTGTAATCAGACTGAAGCTTAAGCTGCTGCTGCAGTAGATGTCCTCACACTGTTTACTCTCAGGGATGCTAACTAGAAGTTAATTCAGCTGTAAAGGTTTTCTTTAATTTAACATTACCGTTTTACCATCAACACGTAACATCACCGCCAACAACTGGCTAACGCAATAAATCCTTTTACCGGTTTAATAAAGAAACGATGACTGGAATAAAAGAGGAAGGTAAAGGTCAAGCAGCATACATACAACAGGGATTAGCTCCAGCTAGCCACCAAGCTAGCTTTGCTAACAACAACACTGGTGGTTTTCCAGACTGGTTAACCATTTCACTCACCTGAGCTATAAAGACGTGGGGGTTAAATGCGAAATAATATCTGCTTGTAGCGCGTCTATAGCTCGACAATCTTCATGGTTACCATTCAGGAAAAATCGTGAGGTCTGCTGACAGCAGCATCAGTGTCAGCTGACCCGCTGGAGGAACCGCTCACTAAACCCAGCAGCGACATCAGCTGGCGGAGCGGAGAACTGCAGTCGGACATCTGGTTTAACCCGTTAAAGGCTGGATTGTGAAATAATTTAAATATTTTATTTTTAAAAACGGAACATTTTGTTGGATATTATTAACACAACAGCAATAAAATGACACATTTTATTTTGTAATTATATAATAATATAAATCAATCAATCAAAAATACTTTATTAATCCCATATAGGGAAATTTGTTTTTTCAGTAACTCATTTAAGGTTTTTCAAAGAATTATTATAGATTGCTGTAGCTGTGGGCAGAAATGGTTCTGAGGTCTGTGTTGCAGCAGATCTGAAGAACCTCTGACTGAAGACACTCTCTAGAGAGTAGACAAACAGGTAAGAGGGGCAGGTGAGAGGAGCACCAGCATCTCCTGATGTGGTTGTTGATGACAACAACGGATCAGCAGCAGGATTCATGGCTAAGGTGGAAGATCAAACAGTTGAGGTGTGACAGGAAGCTGTGGGTCTAGGGAGGTAGAAGGTCTGATTGGCTGGTAGGAGAGGAGGATGCTGAACTGAACCTGTTAAAGAAAGTGTTCAATTCATTGTCTTTGTCCAGACTTCCACCAGTTTGACTCTCCTTCTGCTTGAAGACAGTGATGTTCTTCATCCCTGATCACACATCTGACATTGTTCTGCTGCAACTTGATCTCCAGTTATTTCCTGTTTGACTCCATGTTGGTTCATAGCTTGACTTTGAGTAGCTTTTGATATAACAGTAATAAAAAGTTATTGTTATTATTATTTTATTTATATTTTTAAATATATTTTGGGATCATTTTTGTCAGAGATGTATCTATCATCTATCTATCTATCTATCTATCTATCTATCTATCTATCTATCTATCTATCTATCTATCTATCTATCATTTATCTATCTATATCTATCTATCTATCTATCTATCTATCTATCTATCTATCTATCTATCATCTATTTATCTATCATCTATCTATCTATCTATCTATCTATCTATCTATCTATCTATCTATCTATCTATCTATCTATTTATCTATCATCTATCTATCTATCTATCTATCTATTTATCTATCATCTATCTATCTATCTATCTATCTATCTATCTATCTATCTATCTATCTATCTATTTATCTATCATCTATCTATCTATCTATCTATTTATCTATCATCTATCTATCTATCTATCTATCTATCTATCTATCTATCTATCAGAATGTTGCTGAATTATTATTTTCTGTTACTGTAAAGAAAGGCAAGGCTGTTGAGTTTACATTGGGTCAGTTTGACCTGAATACCACTCAAGGGTTAAAAACAATCTTAAAATGAACAAATAGACAGTTTTATCTCTGGGGTAGGAGCTGACAGTAACATTCTATGTTACAGTAAATACATTCTCATTCAGGTGAGGCAACAGTTTCTTTATTTTCAGTTTTGAAAAATGTACTAAATTATAAGACCTTCACCTCTGATTTGGTCCTTGGTCAGCATTTCAGACGCCGGTTAGAGAAGGAGACAGACACCATTAGGTGCCAAGCCAGTAGCATTTGAAGCATTTGAGTCTCTAAATTTAGGAAAGTCAAGTCAGGTTTCCTGACTCTGGGTGTCTCCTGCACAGAAACTGAGGAAAACGCCCCCAAAGGGACATGTTTATAGTTCAATGGGCTGGGGGTTTATTGTTTGGGACACAATGCTTGGTCTGTCTGGAGCCAACCCTTGACATCAAACAGTATAGGGTTGAGTTTGCCCGTGGATGGCAAGAATCCAGTCTGCTGGGATGTTATCAGAGCAGACACAGCAGAGAGGGGCAGCGTGCAGGAGGCAGGCTGCTGCTGCTGAGAATACAGAGCATGGTGGGTTCAGGTTCAGGAGGAGAGCAAGCTGTAGAGTTAATGATCCTCACTCTCTCATCAGCACCGTTAACGTGACAAGCCTGTCTAGATACACAAACCACTTCTTTACAAATGTTGTGATTTCTACAGAAGTGTGAAATGTTCAGCACTCTTAATGGAAGTGACTGTAAAAAAGAATCTGAGTTTGATGACTGTTAGAATGGATCTGCTATTTACATGTTTTTGTTCTGACACTTTTACACTGAAACACCAAAATGAACCACATCACTGAATCACTGGAAAAGAAAGTCCTTCAACCTGACTGTGACTGTACATTACCTGTCCACTTGTCCAAAACACACACACACACGCACACACACACACACACACACACACGCATGCACGCACACTACTTATAATGCTGTAACACTTTAATGCAGATCCTATAGCCATCACTCAAAGTCTTCATACTTTATAAAATCTACTCTAATTCATAGAAGCATCTTGCATTTTCTTTATCTACATTTACAGTTTCCGTTGCTTCTAATGCAGTCAGAGTTTTGTAATATATTTCTAACATCAGGCACTTTGTTTTGGCAGAAAGGAAACGAGGGTGAAGTGAGCATCATTTTTTAGGCTGTGTTATTGTTCTCACTTTATCTCCACCTCTTTGATATGATTGTTGCACAGGACAAGTCAAGGAGAGCTCTGTGATAAGGCTGACTCTTCATCGGCCCACTGTAGAAGAAAAAGAGCAAGTCTTCAGTTTATTTTGGGTGAGTTAAAAGTCAGAGAAGACAACTTGAGTCAAAGACTTGGACTTGGCTTCCAAAGACTTGAGACTTAATTCAGACTTGAGGATTGGGAACTATCTTTATCTCATCTGTTCAGGTCAGCTGGCTATGAATGGGAAGATCAACTGATTTTTATTGATTCACAGACTCGTGTGTGATTGGATGGCAAAGAATGTGACTCAGTTTTAGGATAAATTCTAAATGCATCCATTTCTTATGGTGACATGTAGCTCAGTAGGTAGAGTGGCCATCAGTTTGATCCCAGCTCCAGCTGTGTTATCGTTGTGTCCTTGAGCAAGGCACCTCACCCACCCTGCATACTGGTGGTGGTCAGGAGGGTCTGATTGTACAGCAGCTCCAGCTTCTGTCTGTCTGTTGTGACAACAATAGCTCACTGCCATCAGAGTGTGAATGTGTGTGTGAGTGGATGAATGACTGGCTAGTGTGAAGCACTTTGGGAGTCCTTGGACTTGATACAAACATGATACAGGACAAATTACATTTTTGTACATATAGCTTGAAATATTAGATGAAACATCTGCAACCAGGTTTATTTCTTTAGACATTCACTTAAACCTGGAGTTTATAATGACAGAGATAATGACATTTTATAAAAGAACACGTTTTTTCTTTTCATTTTTCACCTGATCCTGCAGTCACTAAATTCTTGTGAAACATCATTTTCAAACACCATTCCTGTCATTTTGCACCATCAGCCCCTCAGACCACCACCAACATTCACTCAGTTAAGGTGGGTTTGCGTAAGTGTCTTGCCCAAGGGCACAACGACAAAGTGACATGGTAGGATCTGGGATTGAACCACCGACCCTCTGATTATCAGATGACATGCTCTACCTGATCAACTGCTGTCCCTTATTGTGGTGTGACTGGGGGATATCAGTTCCTGAAACTGGAATAAGTAGAACTGTGTAACAGGTGTGTAGTTAATACAGAACTGTCCTACACTTTGTGAATGTCTCTGAGACAAGTCCATACTACCTGGATAACATCATTAATCCAGTCATTGATCCAATGCATGAACAACACAGGCCTCATTTCATCACCACAATGCTCCAGATCATCCAGATAGCATCGTTAGAGAACAGCTGCTGGAGACTGGGGGACCTCAGAGGAAGTGACCTAGACTTTGTCCACATCTGAATCCCATAAAAAAATCTATGGGATCAGCTGAGTTTCCACAGGCTGGTAACTCAGAACCTCAATAGCTGAGGTGTGACCTTTTTATGTTACATTTCACCCGTAAGACAAATATCCCAAACATGTTGTGAGTAGACTATGTGGGTTCATGCTGATTTTACTATAGCACTTAGGTTAGCAAATATTAATGCAAAATAATTGTAAGATATTATTTTTCATAAAATTATTCAACAACTTGTGCATTACAAACAGCAGTCTCATCCAAAATCACTTCAGACACCACTTAGCTCTTCTACTAAATGCCCCAGACTGAATTCTGGGTAATGCTTTGACTTCAGGGTTGTAGGTAAACTAGATGGCATCCAATGACATAATATTCATCTTAGTCAACGAGACTTATATTTGACTTAGAATAATTTTTTTCAGAGGATTTCTATTAACAATTCAGACCTTATCTGTTAAATTATTGTGTCAGATGTTCTGAGTTCAGTACTTATGTCTGGTTTTATGTGTCCAGCTGCCTTGTTTTGTCCTTATTAACATTCAGATCAGACTTCCTTCCTTCTTAGCAACATTCTCTGGCTTGAAGAGGAGAAACTCTGTCTGAGGGACTTAACATCAGAACATGTTAGATAAGACCAGTTCATTAAAGGTTTATGTAGTTACTCATGTTTAAATGTTGGGTTAATAGCCTATTAACTGTGTGGTTTGACACAGTTAACATGAAGCTTCTTTCTGACAGCAA
The DNA here is from genome assembly GCA_006937965.1 of Callopanchax toddi. NCBI lineage: Eukaryota > Metazoa > Chordata > Actinopteri > Cyprinodontiformes > Nothobranchiidae > Callopanchax > Callopanchax toddi. The sequence continues at coordinate 1,217,745 of SSNR01000095.1, forward strand.
GTTTTGAATGAATATTTAACATATACACAGACAAACAGCACCTTATTTTGGGCATAAACTGTAAAAAGTTTGAAAAATGTTCTTTATTTCTTGCTTGACTGGAGTTTCTTTGTCAGCCAGAGCTGATCCAGGATCTTTCTAATTCGGTGCATTGACGTAATCTGTTAGCAATGTTTGCAAATAAGAATTCCTGCAGCACAATGCAGCCACTGGAGTATTTGCCCTCACAGTGGGTGGTACACATGTCGCTCTGTCGCATACCCAACGGCTGGGATGTCTATTATGAAACAAACAATGGAAATCAAGCTCCGCTCTTTACTGGAAGTCACTCTAGAATAGATGCTATGTGCGATTAGCCTTATACATATATATAGTCTCAATTTGTGTTGGAGAATTCAGGCACAAAACACGGAACAGCTTTTGTGTTCCCCCCTGAGGAAAAGACGCAGCCTCTCCAGCATTTACAATGGACTCTCAGCAATAGTTTTATTAGTGAAACAAACACTGACATTGTTTATTTTACCCTGAGGGGCATTCAGAGATCACCTAAAACAACTTCAGAGTTACATGAAAACAAAGAAAAAAGTTAGAATATGATGTCAATCAGTGTGTCAAAGACTTGAGGAATGTTGTTGCTTTGATAGAGAAGTAAGACACAAGTTGGATTCTAACACCTGCTAGCATGTGCTGACTGGAATATGTTCTCGTTTTTTGTACTTTATGTCCTCTGACTTTAAATGTTTATTGAAAACACTGAGGTGAGGAAACACTGAGTTGTCAGGAGGAGGCTGATATCTGAGGAAATGCACACAAACAACAAAGAAACCCTTATATAACTGGAACACACTCATGTGTAGTTATTAATGCACACACACACACACACACACACACATGCACGGACACACACACACACATACAAATTTTGTCATAAAATGCAAAATTGAACTAAACTTCCTCCAAACCAAACACCCAGCAACACGTATTTGAAGTATTTTCCACTTTGGTTAAACAATGCTTAATACCAGGATGGTGAGCACTAAAATGAGCCCTGGAGAAAACGCTGCTGTTCTCTGTTTGGCAAACAGTGGCTGAGCTTTCCTTTGCACCCACCTCCTCGAGTGCCAAAGAGGGGGACATGCACATTTTTTCTACTTGTGAAAAAAGAAAAAAAAAGAGGTATGCAATTTCTCAGTCACAACATCAGAGGCTGAGGGGCAGGGAACTCCTGTCTAGCTCCAACTTGCAGTGAAGAAGGATGCATTTAATAATTAACTGTTCTGAAGTTTGTTAAAGATATCAGATTATAATAGGAAGCAAAAAGGAGTATTTTGTCAACTTTATTGGACAGCATTTCTTCATTATCACTAAACCATGGGAAATGCAAAGAAGACATAGCACAGGTAACTACTGAGAAATGACTAAAACATTTTACCAGATGTTCTCGTTACAACATGTACTGCAAATATGACTTGTAATTAATCAAAATGAATATTTTTGTAATATGCAACAATTCTGCAAACTGGAAGGGTAAATGGTGAGTATAAACATTTTATGGCTAATAGCTTTTGCTTGTTTGTAAGTAAATGTTCAGCTTCCTTCCATGTGTAGTCTGACTTTAACAGCTCAAAATTTGATTTAAAAGATGTCAAATTTACCACGTAAAAAAAAAATAGTTGAGATCTTTTGAAGTGGGTTTCTGTTGAAATTTTATGATCTGTTGTAGATAAGTCTGTGAATGGCTTCAGTTTGGAGAAATAGAGATTAGTTCTGGACAAACAGACTAGCTCAGTGGTTCTGAGAAATTCCAGTCAGAAAGAAACTGGCTAGAATTTCCCCCAAACTATTCCCTAACCCATTTCTGCTGTTTGTAGCTGCAGAATTAAATGCAAACAATCATGTGATGTGAAATTTATGGTGGTGTACAGTTTAGTACTCTCATGAACTGATATGAAAATCTTGAGATTAGAGATTTTTAAGGCAGCAGAAGTTTTATGACCCGATTGTGACTCGTTATTTGGTCATCTGTCTAGTCAGATCAAACCTCTGATTTTAAGTAAAGATTATTAAAGCACTACAACAGGCAAGATATTAATTATTTGTAAACTTTTCACAAAAATCTGCTTCAAGAAATCTGAACTGTCCCTATCAATACTGGTGTTATTTAAAAATTGGTGCCCCATTTTCAACTGTTTCTCCCCCTTTCCAGTGGTGTAGTCTACGTGATACGCAGGTATACGCCGTATAACCACTAGAAAATGTCCCGAATTTCCGTATAACCACTTAAAACTGCGGAAAGATGCGTATCAGCGTGGTCCTCCTGAGACATAACTTTCACTTTCCGTTCATAAATCGCCTTCTCTATTTTATGAAGCGAGCACTTTTTGCCCAGATAGGCTTCCGTCAATCATGACGTACACCCTACGCCTGCTATGACGCGTTACGTTATTTGGTGGACGCGAGTCAACATGTTTACTTCGACATGGCATTTACTTTACATGGCTTCGACAAGAACTAGTTCAAGCGAGACAGCGGAGAAGGAACGTGGAGAAAAACATGAAAAGAAAACGTAGTCAAATGACACTATTTCTGCTGCTCTGTGTATTTTTATTCATTGTAATTGTAGATTAGAACAAGCCCTGGCCAGCTTTGTGGAGTGAGAACCAGGTGAAGGAATTTAAACAAAGGCATCCTTGGTTACACTTGAATTAACCTTTCATTTAGATCATTAATAATCCTATTTCAGGTGGCTGGTGTGATGGTCTGTTTTGGAGCAGCTCCTGCTCTCTCTCTCTTTTTTTGGGGGGGGTGATCAGAGTATACCAGGGGGGGTGGGGGGGTGGATGATCAGAGTATACCCACTAGATTAAGCCAGACTACATCACTGCCCCTTTCATCAAAGTGTTTCCCCCCCTGCTAAAATGTACACATTTTTTTTTACATAGAATGATACAAATCTCAGATCTCATCTGTCTTATGAAGTAGTGCATCTGCTGTCAGTATTTGATAAATCTGTGATCTTATATTCATGCTGAACACATAGGAATTTAATTGTGATATTCAGCCATTAGGATAAACTTCCGTCCTGAAAGAAATATTACATTAAATTATCAACAGTTTTTATTTTGGCAAAATTATTAAAATGCAACAATCACTAACAGCGTTTATGGGGAAGCCGAATGAAACAGGCGGAGAAACTATTTTCGACGGGAAACACATTTGGACATAACACCGGAAACACATTATTATGTAAGCAGCAGTTAATAAGATTAATTCTGAAAAGGGGCGTATATTATGACATAATTAGACATATGTTTTGAATTAATGTTTGAATTCGTGATAACACTTTGCAAACTCACTCTCTTCATAGCCTCATACAGAGAGTATTTATTTTATTTTGAAACTAAACCGGATATTGATGACCGGTAGTTTAGTGGTACTTGACACACCTCCGTCTATGTTTTCCGTCATTCTCCGTTTGGTTGTAGCTGATGAGCCGTGCTATCTCTAATTATCAAAACCCAGAAAGGCAGAAACCTAAATCAATTAATGGCCGTCACAGTTTTCTCTTTGTGTAAACCCACTACGTTTTAAACATTCCGCCTAAAAAGAAAAAGCGTTCTTTTCCCTGTTTTGGGTCTTCGGCCGACGTAAGTATCATTAGCTCCCTTGCTATACTAGCATAATGTTAGCTAAATTAACAGACTTATTTGGCGTTTTACTTGTTACGTTCTTTAAATATTTGCCAAAATATTGCGCACAACTCGGAAGTTTTTAATAAAATACAGTAGGTCTTTTCGTAAAGAGTGTTCACGCCGTTCACCGCAATGTTAGGTAAATGCGTTAATTGAACATGTTGTAACATTTAAAATGAACCTCTGATTTTCCACTCGAAAAGGGGAAAAAAAAATGTTTTCTTTGCATTTTGTTGTTTTTTCATTTGGGGCAGTAAAGATTATTAAAAATAGTTCATAATATCCTCAACTATTCTTGAAATTTGATGTGGTATTTTCAAGGTTTTAAAAGTCATTGAAACTGTAACTGCAACTTGTTTTAGCATTATAACATTTAATTTTATGAGATAAGAATTTTATGTATATGTTCGTATGTGTAAATCATAACAGTGCACGATGTTGGAAAATCTTGAAAACTGACATTAGAAATGCTCAAAGGGGCTTGAATTTGCTTTAACATATGTGTATGAACTCTGTATAATGTAAATGAATAATATTGTAAAGATTTTAATAAATACACTACATTTTAATAAACTCTAACAACATATAACTTTCTACTGGAACATCCTCAGATTTATTAGAATATTTGTAGTTTTGTAGATTTTTTCCCTTACTTATTTCAGTGCATCCTGATGTTGGGACTAAACTCCCCAGTCGAGACAGAAGGCCACCCATACTGAGAGTTTATTCTCTGTTGCCCTCATACTGTGGTACTCAGAATGAAGGATTTCAACGTACAATGTGGTGGAATTTGCTCTCCACATTTGACCCATCCCTGAGGAGCAGAGGATGGCCAGTTTCATGGCACCCAGGAGGCAGTTGGAGGTTCAGTATCTTGCCCAACTTCGAGACACGCCTGATCTCCCAATCGGTGGACAACCCCATTCCCCTGAGCCACGATCGCCTCTTCATCGTTCATTGAAATATAGCTTTAGTCCTGGTTCCTTCATGATGGGACAATTTAACTGTCATAATGAATGTCATTTAATTTCCAACTTAATTACATTTACTGCAATCAGTTGGCCTAAATCTGGACCTGAAACAATCTGGATTTGTTGCTTTTTTCAGCACGCCGCTTTGAGACCACTTGTGTTGTGAACTGGAGCTTTAGAAATAAAACTAAATTGAATGTAATTAAACTGGCTGACATGTCAGTGAAAGAGTTAAGGAGGTTTTGTATATTCATGTCCAGCAGTTATTCCCGTGCTGTTTGCTGTTGTGTATTTTCAAGACCCAGAATAACATTGGCATAATCCCTCAAGTACTGTTATTTATGATGTGAAACAAAACGTCACCATTTCTAGATTTGTGTACATCTCCTAGGTTTTGCGATGATGCAAATCTTTTGTCGTCTTTTTTTGTTGTTGTTGGTGAGTGTTTTTTCAGTGTCCTGTCTACTTGTGTTTCTTTGCAGGTGTGCAACAACTACCCAGAGGACCTAGGAGCAGCTCTTTACAGAGAGCCGTTTGACTTCAACGCTGAGCCACCTTGGGATCCTAGCTGATAGAGGACGAGTTCATCCCAGGACTCATCTGTGTGCGTAAAGTAGCTGTAGATAAAATGATTGATGTATCTTCATTTAGAGGAGGGCTAATAACGCTAACATAGCAGAAACGCAGGCATAACAAGTTCTATTTTGTTATTTTTTCAATTTGTTTTGATTAAATCATATCTAAACTGTTCTCTAATGAAAACTGTGCCACCAAGTCTTTTGATGGAAGGACAAAGGAACAAAGTAGCAAACGACGTGTCCCAGATGAGTCAGTCTATATTTATTTAGTTTATTTTTATTTCATTTAGATGTATTTTCAGCCCATCTTTACATCTACTTTTATCTTCCTTAGTTTTCTCTTTTTTATTGTTTGTAAATTATAAGATAGAAGGGATATCTATATACATGTTAACTGCACATTTAATCATCACTGCTTTTTTACATTTTAAAATGTGAATTTTTTATTAGTTGCATCAACTTCTAATTGATTTTTTAAAACAATGTATTTTTTATGTTGACACTTGATTCATCAGTGAATTTTTATTGAATATTTTATGTGTTAAAAATTTGGCAAAACTTGGTGGAAATTGCAAATTAAATTTTTACTTTCTTTCTGTTTATTTCAGCTTTGCTGCTGTAGCATTCAGAACCGTGGTTTCTTCATGTCAGCCTCTAAAACCACAGTTGTTTAAATCTGGTCCAGTCCAGATCGAGTCTGACTGACATATTGTCATGTTATCGACACTAACATTGTAACACATACGTTGCCAGTATTGTAGCTTGGTTAATGCCACCAACATTTATGAGTCACCAGTTTTGGGATTAATGATCAATGTTGGGAGAACTAGATGTAAAGTAAACAAACTCTGTGCCCCAGACTCTCTGTTTTTATAGAGGCTTTTTGGAAGAATAATCCTGCTCTACAGAGCCACCCTGTAACATGGATCCTGCTCTCTGCTCTGACTGAATGCAGTCTGAAAGTGATTTGTTGGATTGTGACACTCAGAGCAGTTACGATTTCAGCTATGGAAAGAAGCTTGACAATATCATCAACTGTGCATCATCTATGAATGATACTTTACAAAATTCATTGTCTTTTATTGATAATTATTAAGGTTCGTTTCAGACAAGTCTAAAAATGATGGTACAGCTGTTCTATGTGATCTTTGTATTTTAAATCCTCTTTTGTTGTTTTTTTTTTTCTTATAGAGTTGGTTGCATCAATCTAGGACCCTAGGGGCTCAAGTAAGCAAGTGAGACCAATTTGGACCTTTTTTATTCTTATGCCTGTCGGAGTAGAAGATAACGGTTGAGAGGATGAAAGGAATCGCTGATGAACCTCAGTATTCTGTTGGCCTGTTAGATGGAGGCATGACCCTGTGTGATGTGATTGACAATCACATTAGTGAACAAACATTGGTAAGGACTTTTTAAATGAATAACACGTTTTAATAAAATCTTTACTGTTCTAAAATAATTTTCAGACTCACTCAAGAAATGTGCTTATTTTAAACAACATATTGATAGAAACAAATTGTCACTTAGTTTAAGTAAAACTAAGTTTATGTTCAGGGTTCTTAACGAGTGCTGTAATTCCCCAAAAAATTACTGATAGTTATCAGCCAGTATTCAGCACGATCAGTTTAAAGGCACACTATGTCACTTTTTCATGTTTTTAAATCTTTTTCTTGAGCCAGTATGTGCTACTATGACCCTTTACAAAACAAGCCAAAACTACGTAGTATCACAGTGTTTGCGAAAACACGCTGGACCGTCGGACATTACCGACGTAAATTAAAATTGTCCGACGTAAAACTGAAGCACGCCGGACACTTTGACCGGCGTGCGTGCTTCTCCAGCTCTCTCTCTCTCACCTCACTTGCTCACTCTCTCTCTCTCTCTCTCCTGTCGTTCTCACGTGCGCCTCTCGCTCGGGCACCTACTTTCCTCACCTCTCATTCACGCGCTTTCGCTCACGTGTCGATGAGTCGATGAGAATGTCAAAGTATTCCTGCAGACTTCGTTTCCTCTGATTATTTAGGTAATCTGGGGTGATTTATTTTGCTCTGGAGCTTCTAGGTGGACAACGTAGACTCTCTGACGTTACAGCGTTCAGGTTCAGAATCAGTGAGATCTGCGTCGGCCTCTCTTCTCTAATATTAGCTTCCTAAACGAACTGTAACCGCCACGATTTAGTTTTTATTTAGTCCGTTCTTCCTTGTCCATCATTATTTAATGATCTAAACACAGCTCCGTCGGACAATGTTAAAAAACATCGGGTCCGACGACTGTCCGACGTGTTTCTATGGTGATGAGGCAGAGAACAGCTGATCTGAACGTGCAGCTGATCAGGCCCCCAAACAAAGCCCATATGATCTGTTAACTATTAACTGGTTACTTTAGGATGAGAAACCAAACTACATGAGAATGACGTATTAAGAATGAAGGAGTGAGAACAGGAGGATAATCTGTGAACTCCATTCTCCTGTTATGGTAACAATATATAATATTAATAATAATAATAATAGTTTAGAATAGAATAGATATCCTTAATTGTCCCTCAGTGTGGAAATTCAGGTGCACAGCTGCAAAGTTACAGGCAAATCAAAACATAAAGATTCACATAAATATAAATAAAAATCTGAATAACTACCTGACTGTAAAGTCATTTAGAGCCTAAACAATAATAACAGCATAATAAAATACTGCTCAATCATTAAAATGCCATACAGATCCTGATTCACAGAAATGTGAAACTGAACAGGATTCCTGAGTGAAACTAGACCAGTAGCATCCTGGGTCTTTAGAGTCAGACTGACTCAGTGTTATGGTGGTCTGATGTCGCTCTAGGAGTTTTGTTTATTACCTCTTGTTGTGTCTTTTTAGTGTCTTTTAAACTGCTGACAGTTCTTTTCATTGACTTTTAAGCGAATCATTTAAGATATTTTTGCCTGTTGTTCTTATCTTTGAATTGTTCTGTTTTATTATTGTATTTATTGTCTGTATTTGACTTTGTTCAGCGCTTTGGACTGCTTTGATTGGTGGTGGGAAGTTGCTATACTGTATTAATCAATAAATAAATGAATGATTATTGTTTTTAAAGGACTAAGTGGGAAAAAATGACCATATTCTGATCTAGTGTCTCATAGAGGTCACTATAATAACCACTATATTAAATAGATACAGATCTGCAGCACGTGAGGACATTGTCCTACGTGAGTCAAAAATGTCCTGCCTGAGATGGTCCCACGTCTGCCAGTTTGGCAGGCGTGGCTCAAAAGTTTTCGCGAACACTGGTATCATAGTATGCCTTTAATTAGTGATCAGCTGATCTGAAACTTATGAAGTTTATTTTTTAGAATTATCAAGTAATCCTAATAAAAAAAAAATGCATCCTGTTAATTGAAGTTCTTTGAGCTGAATCAGATTAATATAAAATCTTTTTCAGCAGGTTACAACCAAACAAAAATCAGTGATCTATATTGGCCCTCAAAATCTGAATCGGTGCGTCTCTACTTAAAACTGTTGCTGAACTTTAGTACAGCACAATGCATTTACTTTTATAAGACAAGATTGTGAAATAATCACTTAGACCCTCTGTGGCCAACCCGCGGCTCTCGAGCCACATGCAGCTCTTTGCCTGGTTATATAGACATTCTCTAGTGTTGATTTAACACTGGTGGTGTTGATTTAACAAGGGTGATTTTGCTGTATGTGTGACATTTACAATAAGTCTGGCTGAGCAGAGAGGTGTGTGCGTGTGAGAGGAAGGGATGGGTGATGTTCATGTGTGCCCATGTGTATGATGTGGCTCTTTGCGGTAACACAGTAAAAAGTTTCTGACAGTGGTTCCTCGCTCTTTTGCGGTTCACATTTTGCAGCCTTGTACTTTCGCGGAATGTTTTGTGCAACTTTGCATGCTTTAAACTTTTTTTTACAGCGCAGTGTTCATGCGTCCTGACGATCTCCTCCATGGAGCGGAGCGCAGTGCGTCCTGACGATCTCCTCCATGGAGCGGAGCGCAGTGCGTCCTGACAATCTCCTCCATGGAGCGGAGCGCAGTGCGTCCTGACGATCTCCTCCATGGAGCGGAGCGCATTGCGTCCTGACGATCTCCTCCATGGAGCGGAGCGCAGTGCGTCCTGACGATCTCCTCCATGGAGCAGAGCGCAGTGCGTCCTGCCGATTTCCTCCATGGAGCGGAGCACAGTGCGTCCTGACGATCTCCTCCATGGAGCGGAGCACAGTGCGTCCTGACGATCTCCTCCATGGAGCGGAGTGCAGTGCGTCCTGACGATCTCCTCCATGGAGCGGAGTGCAGTGCGTCCTGACGATCTCCTCCATGGAGCGGAGTGCAGTGCGTCCTGGCGATCTCCTCCATGGAGCGGAGTGCAGTGCGTCCTGGCAATCTCCTCCATGGAGCGGAGCGCAGTGCGTCCTCACTCCCTTTTGCGCGCTGACCAAGAGTCTGGATGAGTAGCGCCCTTATGCTCCCTTCCCTTTACGAACTTCTTTTCTGCAGCAAGGTGGGAATGAAAATCTAGACTTTTACAAGTAGAAAAGATGTTTTTAACTGATTGACAGACTGCAGAATCAGAACCATGGAGCAGCATGATGTCTCCAAAACGGTGCGCTCTCCGCTTCTCTCTTTTTCCTCTCTCTCTGTGTCCGACCTGAAATAATTAACGTATTGGTATGAAGGTATATGCCTGACATTAATCAGAGAGCACAGATTAATCGGGCTGAAATTGAGACCTCTAGTGATAAACAGAGCAGCTCTCAGCATCAGCTGTTTTTTTTTTTTTTACCGCAACGAGCAGGTGTCAGTCAGACGCGATCAGAAACATCAATTAAGTGATTTATTCAGCCGTTCTGATGGTCAGGTTGTGTTTAAACGAGATCAGTGTGAAAATGTTAATGCCTGTCTGAGAGAAGTGTATAAAGTGTGTAGTGAGGGGTTTAACAGGCTTAAAACTTCTGTAATTATTGTAAAAACGTAAAACTGATACTTGGCGGATTTCACCGCATCTGTGGGTTATTTTTAGAACGTAACTCACAGAACAAACAAGGAATCACCGTATAGGCACATTTGCTTAAACAAAAGTGACATTTACAAATACACTTATTTTCAATTACATTTTTGGGCCCACCCATTTTTCATTAGGCCCAGCCGAAAATCTATTTCTGGCTACGCTACTGGTGTGGGGTAAATTGTGGAATACACAGGTGGTCTACAAACATTTAAAAATGTTCTGGTGAAAAAGATCCATCTAACTGATGATGATCGAATGTATTTCTATGAAGACCATCACAGTGAATGAATCAGGAATATATCAGATTGTGTGCATGTGGGTCTATGATGATGTAAAAGTATTATAATATATTGTTATATTTATATATATTTGTAGGTAGATACATATGCATAAGTTTGTACATGTGTTTATATAATTTTTCTGATATCTAATTACAGCTACTGATGGGATCTTAACTGATGAAAACAGGATTATATTAGTTTATTCTTCCCATCCCTTTTCAGACATTTATTAAAATTACTACTATACTGTTTATTCTGTGTACTATATATGAATGTATATTTAAGTATTTACATACTTTAATAATTTTTTTCTTGATTTGTTTGAAAGAAACTATCATTTATTAATTTGTTAATTATTAAAGACTTGTCTACCTGTGTTAGGACTTATTTGTGTGCATTTCTTTCTTTTTTTGTCCCAGTCTGAGAAGAATGCATTCTTTGTAGCTGACCTAGGAGTCATAATGAGGCAGCATGTTCGCTGGCGGACTTACATGGCCCAAGTTCGACCCTACTACGCTGTCAGATGCAACAGTAGTTCAGCTGTGATTGAAGTTCTTGCTGCTCTTGGCTCTGGCTTCACATGCACTAACAAGGTATTCTTTCACAACACGTGAGAGTGCTGTGACCACTTAGTTTGTAAAACAGCTTGTGTGTACTGTTGTGAATTGTATAGAATAGATACAACCTTATTTTTCATCAGTGGGAAAATTCAGATGTATCAGCAAAGTGACAGGCAAGTTGAAGCATACAGATTCACATATGGGTAAAAATATAATAAACAAAAAATAAGAATAGACTTGACACTAAGGGCAAATTTATAGCATAAAAATAATAAGATATTGTAGTCATTAAAAATAGCATTCTCTGATTCAAAGGAACGTGTAACTGAGTAGGATTGGGTTAGGAAAGTATAGTGAGCAGGGATTTGTGTAATTTATAACCCTGCTGTGTCCTTGTTTCTGTCATATTAGTGGTAAATGTATTATGTTTGACACTAAAAGTGTTGGTTCATGTCCTGAGAAACTGATAAAGTGAGTGAGTGCTTTAGGATAAAACGTCTGTCCACTTGTTCACGTAAGATTTATTGAATCTGCTGTTGTAATTTTGTGTTCCAGTCTGAACTTGAGCTGGTGCAGAGCCATGGTATTCCCTCTGAAGATATCATCTACAGTGGTGTTTGCAAACAGGTTTCCCAGATAAAATACGCTGCTAAAAATGCCATTGACCTCCTGGTGTGTGATAACGAAGCAGAACTGCGCAAGATTTCTCGCTGCCACCCCAACGCCAAGTAAGTGCTTAAAAACGTCTGCACTCAGTTGATTTGAAAGCTGCTGCTGTTACTTTGCATTTTTAAAGGAAGATAACTTGCTGATCTGGTATATTCAATTAGCATTTTTGTGATCAACATAAAGGATTTTGTGCTTCTATTATAAAAATGCTGTGAATCACTGTGCTGGCAGCATGTCACTTCATCCAGTGAAACAAAACGAAAGAATATTAAATCTAAAACATACAAGTGAGTTTAAGGTCTAACCATCCTGTTAATCCAGTATCTTACTGGGCTGTGACTGTTGGTGACTAAGTGCAGGGTTCTTACAGTGCTTAAAATACTTGAACATGCTTGAATTTTGACATGGTACTTTTGAAAGTACTCAAATTTTTAATAAAGTTTCTGAAACCAGATGCACCAAAATGTCAGCTGGTGATTGGAATTAGCCGATATTCAACATGATCAGTAATCAACTAATCTGAGACTCAAAAGATATTTTTTTCCTGTCAGTGAATGCACCATTGCTAATGCTAAGTAACAATAAAAAAGAATGACATTTTTCCTGCTCTGTGCACTCACTCCACTAATTAATGCTAACAGATCTTCTGTGTGGATGTTTTAACTTCTAGAATCATAATTTTCAAGGTAATTGGGGGAAAACACTCTGGTAATTATAGTTCATTGAGATAAATCAGAAAATGCCTAAATTGACATTGGCAGGTCAGAGCTGCACAAAAATCTGTAATCTGTATCGGCCCTCAGAACCACAATCGGTTCATCTCTGTTTGAAACTGTTCCAAAAAAATTGGTTTCAGCACATTAACAGTTACTATTATGAGAGGAGAAAGTGGAAATATTGTTTTGAGCAAATATATACTGTTTATGTGTAAATCATCACCAATTTGCAGTGCTTTAAAAAAAAATTAAAACTCTCAAGGTGCCTGATAAGTGCTCTACGTTTTGGGGAAAAGATGTAAAAACCCAGTAAATGGAAACACAAAATTGCAACAACAACAAAAGTATAATTTAAAATTTTAGTTGAAATTATACAGAATTCATAAATTGGACACTTTTGTGACATGGCCGGGTCATGTGGAGCATATGAGCTAATTGAAAACAGTCCGTAATATTTGCATAACAACTATGCAAATTCCCTTGTCACGTTTAAGTGTCTTGATTGTGTCTCAATTTGTTCACAAGTTTAGTTTAGTTTGTTTTCCAGCACTTCTCAGAGTTGTTGCATGTTTTTTCACAGAAACTATACTGAGAAGGATTCCAGACACTCCCACAATCAATTCACCTCTCTGCCTGTTATTATAAGGAGAATAGACGTTCAGGCTGAATAGTGGTTTTACTGCCGGCTATGATACCTGAGTTGTGTTCATTCTCAACAAACAGGTCTTTGTTTCTTGTGTTTTATGTCAGGCTGCTGCTACAGGTGTCAACAGAGGCATCTTACCCTGACGATGAACTAAGCATGTCATTTGGCTGTTCCCTCAAGGACTGCAGACATCTGCTGGAGAAAGCAAAAGAGCTGGGTGTGCAGGTTGTAGGGGTCAGGTAAGATCTGTAGAACAGGGCAATGAGAAGAAACACAGTTGCAGCTTGAGCATTTCTCAGGCTAAGTATCTTCTTCATGTGCAGCACATTAATATTTCAGTTTATTTCCACAGGTCTCACATTTCAAGCTCCTGTAAGGATGACCAGGTGTACATCCATGCCATCTCTGATGCTCGCTGTGTATTTGATATGGCAGTAAGTATTATTTTGAGGTGCTTTCTGTAACAGCTTTTTTATAGAATTCACTTCTGTCTTAAGTGTTTAATTTTTTCATCTCAGTGATCATGCAGTAATTTTGTTTGTTTTTTGTTTTCTGTAGGAGGAAATTGGCTTCAATATGAACATTTTGGACCTTGGAGGTGGATTCAGTGGTTCTGAGATGCAGCTGGAAATGGTCAGTATGCTTCCATCTGCTCTTTTTTGCTGATTGAGGACTTGTTTCAGTAATAACCCTCAGGAATCAGCTTACTTTACTTCCTCTTTTGACATTAAGGACAAAATGGCCACTCCCAAAAAACTGCTCTGAAAACTTTTTTTTTTTTTTGTCTTTTTTTTTTGCATAGATATGGAAAGTGGTCTGTATTTGTATAGCACCTTTTAGGTCCAAGGACTCCCAAAGCACTTTACACTACACTCGGTCATTCACCCACTCACACACATTCACACAGTGATAGCAGTGAGCTACATTGTAGCCACAGCTGCTCGGAGGCAGACTGACAGAAGCTGGAGTCACTGAACACAATCTGGCGCCACCGGGCCCTGTTGACCACCACCACCAGCAGACAAGGTGGGAGAAGTGTCTTGACAAAGTAACCCAGTCGGAGCTGGAATCGAACCAGTGACCCTCCGGTTGCCAGATGGCCACTCCACAGTTTGGGTTCCTTTTACCTCTCTTAAATGTGTTTGGAGTTGTGTGGCATACATCATCTGGTTCCTCAGGTCACTGTTCACAATGAAGAGGTCATCAGTTGTCTCTTTCTGTGACTCTTCCAGTATCTCTGTGTCCTCTAAGCTCAGTGGACACTTCAGTCTGAGAACATCCTGTGTGAAGCCTTACCATGGTGAGGTGAGGTTCTGTTGATCAGTTGTTAGTTGTGGTCGTGGTCTCATGATGTCAGAATGTGAACATCATGATGAGGAGGTCTGTTTAAATACTGGTTCTAATGGAACCAGGAAATCTACTGGTGGATTCATGAATCAAACTCTTGTTGTGAATTTTGCCATTCAGTTCCTCATTAGAGAACAGCAGATTGAGTAAAAATTACTGAAACATTGACCAGTTGGACGTGAGCATTCAAAGGTTTAGAGAAGGTCTCCTGTAAAGGTTAGAGTTCATTTTAGGTTCATCTTAAAATTTCACCAGAAATTTTACTTGTTTTTTTAACTTTTATTTATTCAGGAAATGTCCCATTGAGATTCAGAATCTCTTTTACAAGGGAGTCCTGGATTATCACCACACTATCACTAACTTTCTGTTAGTGTATGTTCCAGATGGCTTTGGTGACACTGCAGTTTGTAAACATTAATTTGCTATTTGTATTTGTTATACAAGTAATCAACAGGAAGTTGAGTGACTGCAGGATCAGTTAAAAAAAATTTTAAAAATAACCATTATTCTTTTTGTGAGTAGTCTATATAGAACTGATAGTTTTTAAAAATCCCCGTCACGTTAAAGAGAGTCGGCAGTGGATCAGGCGGTAGAGCAGCTTCTGGAAGGTTTGATGATCTTTTGGTCCAAGCAGTGTGATTAGGTAAAGCAAACCTTTACCATCTCTTTTTCAGATCAACAGTGCGGTCATGTCGATGGTGGACCTGTATTTCCCTGCTTCCACTGGAGTTTCCATCATAGCTGAGCCTGGCAGCTTCTTCGTTTCTTCTGCTTTCGCCCTTGCTGTTAATGTTGTGTCTAAGGAGGTGGTGGCCCGTGATCTCCGGAACCAGGAACACGGTCAGTATCACAATACTTTGAGATGTATGTTATAGAACATATTTCAATGTATTTTGCAAGTAACCAAACTCATACGGTTTGTTTCATTAGCAGTTTAAGAGTTTAGTGATTATTCCAGAAAGTTTTAAATAGCTGTGTTGACATAGGTATTGTGTAATAATTTAAACTCCAGCTGATTTTTTTTTTTTTTAATGGTTTACATCGGATAATAAATTATAAACCTGTCTACCACACTCCTGAACAGATGAGCTGTCTCCCAATGAGGAGCCAGAGTTCCAGTACCACATGACTGAGGGGGTGTATGGATGCTTCTCTAGCAGACTCTCTGAAACACAGATTGCAGCTCCATCTGTTCGCAAGGTGAGTCTCAAACATTCTGTCCTTAAAGGGATATTTGGGTTATTGTGAAGTGGCATTCAACCATTTATAGATTACATTAAGGACCACATCCATTCTCTAGAAACAGGAAGTAGTCCTCTGACTGGAGCAGTGGTCATAGCTAGTCCGATCAGGTGTCATACTGACGAGTTACAATGCTATATTACCTGTTTGTTTCAAACAATATCCAAACTAGAGCTGCACAATATTAGGAAAATCTAATGCCCCAATATTTTTTGGCTATATCACAATACATTTATCACAATATTTGAAATAACCTCCGTAATGCTGATACGTGGTGGAGTTTAGTTTACAACATTCTTTGTTTTGTAGCGGATGACTTCTCAGGTGGTGGAATAAATTTGTAGTGCTGCTACTTTTTTGCAGTGATGGTTGTATGGCATGTTTTGCAAATTATCACATTTTGTTCCACTTCCTCGTGAAATCCAAACTACCACTAATTGATCCAGTGCTGTTTTACTTGGAAACTAACTCGTCTGACTCCCCTTCAGTCTTCCCTCAGTCATCTGAAACTCCCGCTGTCGCCATGTTTTTCCCTTTCTCAGGAAAGGGCCGAAAATTTTCAGGTTGGGAGGGGGGAGTAGTGATGCATTCACAGCATCTTGGAGAAACAAAACTAATGGTGAATTACAAGCATGCAGCTTAAATTTGCAGTGACGGTTTATATTTGATGGTTACAATAGAGCCTTCTTATATATCCCATGTGAAAAAACCTGCGATACCTTGAGTATACTCGATATATCGCTCACCATTAGTACAAATTACTATTCTACTTTACATACTGATTTCTTTTTGTATACCTGAAATTTAACTATTAGTTTGTTGCCGTTCTGCAGCACTGTCTCTCCTGATCAGACTATTGTTCCAGTCAGAGGACTACTTTTTGTTTCTAGAGACTCCACCCATTTTGGGAGATGTCATTGGTGGTTATAGTCCATATGGTGGATAAATCACTGATAAAACGCCATTTCCAAATGACCTAAGTATCAACCACTGTTAAACTTTTCTTCTTAGTCCTAACAGTGATTGGTCATGACTTGATGGTGATCTTTGTGAACAGGATACCCCCCTGGATGCTCCGGTGTTCAGCAGCAGCCTCTGGGGTCCCTCTGGAGATGACCTGGACCAGATAGTGGAGCACTGTCTGTTACCTGAGCTTGATGTAGGAGACTGGCTGGTGTTCTCACAAGCCGGGGCTTACGGTCTGGGTCAGCCACTCCTCTCCTCCACTGACTCAACACCACCCTCTGTTCATTACATCATATCTTCTAGAGACTGGCAAGTTTCTCTCATGTTTCTTAGGTAGCATTTAAAAACAAAGATTTTTGTTTCTCCTCTTTTTATTGACTTGTTTTCCTCCTTCAGGTTTGAAATGCAGGACACTGGTGTCACTCAGGAGGCTGCACTCAAGAACTTCTCAGTGGTCCCTTATTTTCTCAGTTCCTGCCAAACAGAGGCTGCACTGTCTGTTCCAGCTTAGCAACCTTCTGACCTGCAAGGCTTCAGCTTCTTACGCTGCTACCATCACTTGATGTACATTTCACTTAGATCAATTTGTCTGCTGGGACCAGACTGACCTGGACTTTTCATTTCACAGACCTCAGTGTATATGTGATTACTCCTGAAAAGCACAGTGGATGTCAGTTAGTATTCATGCATGAATCCAGAAAACACACATGCATTCCTTTGTTTTCAGTAATCAATTGAGCTGCAGTTTACAACAGCAGCATTGTGTATTAAAAATTCACCAGATGAATTATCAGTGTCTATCATTGTGCTGCCAGTCTTGTAAAGTAAGATACATGTTTTAAAAGCCTCTTTTCTGAGGTGTTTTATGGAGCTTTGCTACATGTGTATTTATGATTTTAGTTTGTATAATTTATTAATTACAACAGGAGTGTTAACTCTATTATTACACCATAACAATCTGTTATCCTTTTACAGTGGGGCCCTTGCAGTACATTACAGCACACAGAGGTGATTTTACTGATGTTTTAAGTGTTGAACTAAAGGCTGTGTGATCAGTGTTGTTGCCGTGATGTCCACTCATTGGTGTGGTTAAAAAGCAAAAGGTTCAGAGTTCACAGTGAACAGGTGTTTTAGTGTTTTCCTTAGACGGGTAAAGGACCAGCAGGTGACTGCCACGCCTCCAGAGAGCAAAGCAGGATGATGAACAGCATGTGCTGCAGGAGGAACCAGGAAGTGCTGATGGATCAGCAGACATGAGATCAGAAGTACATTTGTTTACTTTTTACATGATGTTTATAATTCTCAACAATTCTTCATATATTTTGCATAGCCTGTCTTCTGTCTGTCCTCAGAATTATAAATGATCAGGCACTTGCCTGCTATTAAGTTGTAGCTGTGCTTGTCAAAATGAACAGAAATAAACATTATTGACTTGATTGAATAACTGCGTTTTATTTTAAAAGTTGCACATTGTCATTTATTCTGTTACAAATGTTTGAAACCTAATGCAAACGGCTAATTTAAAGGGTCTTTCCTGAAAATGGATGGATCTAACATTAAAAACATCTGTACATATTTGAGTAATTACTGTAAGGTAATAAAAGCAAAGTACTCACATTGATATAATACTGTGTATTATTTCAGTAGTAGGAAAAAACAACGTATAAAAGTAGGTTAAATTAAAAATACAGATTCCCTTATTGAACAAAAATAAACATTCTTTGGTCAAATAAAAATAAAGTTGACACAAAATGAAATTCTGTGTCCTCTACAAATAGGTGACAGTGGTTGGTGATCTGATGTAAACGGCTCAATCCCTTCTCAAGCACTCAGAGTATCAGTTACCCTGCTGAAATAAAAATCTGTAAATTCAGTAGCAAAGTCTCAATTAGAAAGTTTTGAGTTTCCAATCATTTTTGGGATTCCTCAGAGGGAGTTTGTGGAAGCAGTGAGTTCTGCAGAGTGGGTGACCCCTAACGTCCACCAGGGTTTCTTCCTCACCACGAAGTGCCGTCGGGTGTGCTTGGCGAGGTGGTCACTGCGCATGAAGCGGCTGAGGCACAGTGGGCAGGCAAACCTTTTCTCACCAGTGTGGGTTCGCCGGTGCCGAGAAAGCTCATCGGAGCGAGCAAATCGCCTCTCACAGCCTGTCCACTTACATTTGAAGGGCTTCTCACCTGTTGGACACAGAGATGTGATTTAGACATTTTGAGATGAGATTCTTCCACGTGATGCTTGACTTTGTAAAACTCCAGAAATACTCTAGCTGTCAAATCCATCACTGTTACCTGTATGAGTCCTCAAGTGGGCCTTGAGATGGGAGCTCTTGAAGTAGGTCTTGCTGCAGTCCTCATGAGGACACACATGACTGCGTACACGTGATGTTTCTGTTTGCAGTGGGGTGTGACTTTGCTCTGACAACATACGACCTAGAGCTGGGGCGATAGGTGCAAACTTGGTGCCACCAGGAGTCATTGGTGCATGCTGAACAGAAAGAGTAGGAAGAGATGGTTGAGGGACAAGAAGCATCACTGCCCCTTTAACCAGCTGTCCCCTGACAAAAAAGACCTGGCCAGGGGACAGTGTTTGTGGGGATCTGTGGTCTGGTTTGAGGGGATATTGTGAAAAGTGCATAGTGGGCAAAAAGGTTGGGACAGGTTTCTGTAAAACAGACACATTGGCTGTAGAACCCCGATCTGTATTCAGTTCATCATCCAGTCCTAACTCACTCTGAGCTTGGTTGGCTTTGAAATTCACCGACGCATCAGAGTCTCTGTTACTCCGACCAGCAAAGTGGTTCACATCTGTTTTATTTGAGTCTTCTTTCAGAACCCCAGTGGGCGTGTCTGCCTGTCTGTTGCAGAAACAATGCTGGACATCTGCTGTGTGGCGGATGACGCTGGTGCACTGATACCTCTGAGAAACAGCAGCATGCTGAGAGATCTCTTCTACAGAGTGATGTAGTTTCAGCACTGGGGCTGGATGGGTGGCTTCACAGTAAGGTGGGCTGTACGGTGGTGTCATACACTAAAAGAAAAGACACAGAATTAAAGATCTTGGTGGCAAACCTTTAAATTCTACTAATATATGAAAGAACCATTACACATGACCATGGAATTCTAGGGGGTGGCTCACTGGAAAAAAATATCTGGCCCAAAAACTTTAATCTTAGACACAACCTTCTTAAATCCCAAGATTCACGATTTAGAAGCTTGATTGTTAAACGACAAACATACATTTTTAAAGAAAATGTCAGTAGTGGGGAGAAAACCTGCTTAAACACTGAAATATTAAACCAGAAAACTAAGAAGTTACTTTACTAAACATGGCATTGAGTTTCATTCACAATATTACTTGCGTATGAAGGTAAAACATAATGAACTTTTTGGTGCATAGGGATTTTTTGGGTTGGTTTTCTTTATCATAAACTCCTTTATATATAACATTTTGCATAAAAGTACACATGCTGCAGTTACATAAAGAAAATAAATATTTTTGATGACTGCAAATCTAAGACGGTTAATAATGAGAGAGAAACTAAACTAAAACTGTCTTAGATTTGCACTTCAAGCTTAAAAATTATGTTAAAAATTAAAATTCAATCCACTGTGTGTGTGGGTGTGTCAATGCAAATGATGGACTAAATTAATTGTGATTTCTTATTGAATCTGTGAGAAAAAAGATTTAAAAGGTGACCCTGACATAGACTGGAGCGGGATGGGTCAGGGCGTCATCTTCGGTAATGAAGTGAAGAGTCTGTCGTGGTGAAGAGGGAGCTGAGTAGTCACTGGTCCATCTAGTTCCAACCCTCATCAATGGTCAGGAGAAGGGGATCATAACAAAAGAACCAGATTCTGGATAAAAGTGACTGAAATGACCGAGATAAGTTGAAGAGTTCGTCCATTCAATGGGAGCTCAGAGTAGAGCCGCTGCTCCTCCACATTGAAATGAGTCAGCTGAGGTGATTCAAGCATCTGATTAGGATGTCCCTGGTCATCTCCCTCTGGAGGTTTCTCAGACATGTCCTAATGGCAGGAAACCCCCAGGAAGATCTTGCTAGAGTAACATATCCTCTCAGGAACGCCTTGGGATCCCCCAGAAGAAACTGGGGAGTGTCACTGGGTAGAGAGATGTCTGAGCTTCCCTCCTGGACCTTGTTAGCTAGATGAATGGATGGATGGATGAATATCTTGCATGTATAAAATGAAGTCTAAAAGCAAAAGTTTTTGGTGACATTAAACTCTTTCCCCCTGTTGAAATTTCATGCCACAGCTTTGCCACCCTTACAAAAAATGTACAGCTCTGCCAGTAGATGTGATGATAACTACAGAGTTTACATTTTAAAAGACTAATGATTGAGCTAAAATAAGCTTTGAGAAATTCAAGAAGGGAATCTCTTATTACTCATATGGTCAAAGTTTTTTTTTTTTAAGAAATAGCTTACAAATTCCCAAAAGTCAGTGTCACTTACAAAAGAAGGGTGATGCAGCACAGCAGAACCAGAGGGAGCAGAATCATCCTCGGAGCAGTCTGAGGTAGGAGTTAGGGGTCTGGGGTGTTTCAGCCTCAAGTTCATGGACATCAGAGCCTCCACAGCCTTCAAGTCTCCTGAACCCAAAGGAGCAGACTGGATGTCCCTCTGGACCTCTGACAGGTCACGGTCTTCAGCTCTCATTCTGCAGATCTGACAAACACCAGGGGAAAGAACAACTCTGAGTCCTGCGTCTGCTTTATCAGTCACCTTGTGCATATTTAAGCTTCAGGCCTGATTGATTTTGTGACTATTTACAGGACAGGGTGGAGGAACACGTGAAAGGAGCATGATCAGGTGGTGCTCTGCTCCTCTGTTCACCTTTCACCTACTTTCCTGTGAATCCCTGACTGAGGGTTAAGGTTGTGAAACAGACACCAAACAACCTAATTATGGTGACACAGACCACCACAGTAGAAACATTCAATTATAATTCAATTCAAAATAGAAAAAAAATTCAATGTCTTATAGAAAGGCTGTTTGGATGCTGTGTGCTGAATAAAATAGCTGAAATCTGCTTAAGACCTGAACTAAAGTTGAGCTGAACTGTCAATATGAGCAATAATATCCAGAAGATTTGAAGTGCTGAGAAAGTCAGTAAATAAAACACAGTGACTGTCCCAGTCTGAAGATCAGGAAGCTTAAAGTGCTCAGGGTTTAGTTGAAAAGTGAGAAAAACTTCCTGATGAAAAAGCCTGTTGAGAAACAAAGCTGAGCTCAATGAAATAGCTAAAACATAAATAGTTATAAGTTTAACCATCAGCGGAAAAAACTGAAAGTTTTTAATGGATTTGACTGAAGCAACTTCAATGTACTTGAACAAAAAAGGTAAATAAATATTTTAAAAAGTATAACAGAAGCACCAGCTGAGGGTCCTGAAAAAGTTTAGATTCATGACAGTAGTTTGAAGCCACTTGGCTATTCTTAATGTTTATGGTTAAGTTGCACATTAAATGACATACTGTCCATTCAGAACTTTATTAAGAAAACCAGTTACGTGTATTTTAAATGTGTTCATCAGACTAAGTAAATACTTACAGCTAAGCTAGCTGGAGTCAGGTCAAAGCTGGGTGGACCCTCTCGTCGCTGACTGAGCCTTCCGTTATCCTCCTAGCTATTTCTGATTTATCCTTTCAAATACGATGTGGCAGATTGGGGGCGTGGCCTAACGCGGCGTCCAACGGGACGCTAATGTGTGCTGAGGCTCCGACCAATGGGAGGAGAGGGTTTGAAGCGTGATCGGAGGCTGACAGGACCGTGGATGCTGCATGATACACAACATCATGGACGTGTGGAAACACACACACACACACACACGGTCTCTAAAAGTACCTTTCTAAAATTATTACTAGCTTTTACAAGAGATCAAAGCATTCGTTCTTGCTGAGGCTGTTTTATCATACTTTTGATTAATTGGCTGGCTTATAGTATCATTTGTATTCAGGTAATCATTTTTGAATGCATTATTTTGGGGACAGAAGCTTAAATTTTGGAATCCAATCTGTGGTTTTCAGTCCTGGTCCTCGAGGTCAACAAAAGATATTTCTCCTATTTTGAATAGTGGCTGATTTACAGACCTCTGTAAAACTTGGGAACACGCTGAACAGGTACTAGGTAGGAGCAGTGAAACATTAAGCATGTAGGATAGTAGCCCTCAGATGGACACCCTTACATCAAAACCATTCCAGATATTTTGCACTGAAACTACAACTTTACTATTGCAAAATTAAAAATGATAATAAATATGTAAGTAGTAAAACTTTATAGAGCGCCTTTCAAGATAAAAATCACAAAGCGCTTAAAACATGTATTGATATTTTTGTATTCGTATACTCAAATACTCATTTGAAGAGGAAATACATCTTTATACCCCCAATGAATAAAAATAAAAACTTATTTCTTAGTCCTTTCTGAAAAAAAAGAAGAAGAATCCCACTTTAAGACAGTAATCTATAAAATATAATTTAAAAAAATTAATTCAGGAGAATAAAAGTGATAATTTAATGTAAGGTAATAGGGAAAATAATATAATAATACAATTTATAATAAATAAAAAATAATTTAACTTTTTTCTTGACACATGTCCATGATTTTTTAGCTTTTTAATTATTTATTTACTGTTTTTTTCCAGTTAAGTTCATGTTTTAATAAGGTACAGGGACTAATTTGTTTTCTTGATCAGAACCTTAAAAGGTTATATGAGGACAATTTGTTTTGAATGATCTGTTTTTAAACTTTTATTTAATCAGGTGTAATGCAAGGAGTTTAGGATAGGTCTTCGTCAGGACACGTGCTGCTAAATTTTGTAAAAATTGTAAACCTGAGATACTCTTTTTGGGAAGACCAGAAAGCAGGGTATTACAGTAATCTATTCTACCAGTGATAAAAGCATCAGTGTCTCTTTGTTGGCCCCAGAGAGAATGGGGCAGACTTGTTCTTTAGATGATAAAAACCTATTTTAGTCATGTTTTTGATCTGAGGGATAAAAGTCAGCTTAGAGTCAAAAATCACGCCCAGGTTCTTCACTTGTAAAGAAGGATAGACAGTGATTGTAGTTTTGGTAAAAGTTTCTCTCTCTGAGCCTCAGGACCGATGACCTCTGTTTTGTCCTGGTTGAGCTGGAGAAAGTTTTCTGTCATCCAGGATTTGATGTCTATAATACAGTTAAAAAGTGCATCCACTGGCCATGTGTGATCAGGAGACACTGCCACGTACAACTGTGTGTCATCAGCATAACTGTGAAAATGAACTCTATGTCTTCTGATGACACTGCTAAGAGGGAGCATATAGAGTTTAAAAAGCACTGGGCCTAAAACTGAACCCTGGGGCACACCACATGTAATCCTGTGGACTTTAGGTATCTAAACTTACCATAAACATCCTGTCTGTGAAGTAGGATGTGAACCATGTGGACAGCACCAGAGGAGAATCTGTTTTAAACGGGTTAAAAGAATCATGTGGTCCACTGTGTCAAATTTTGATAACCACATTATTTGGAAGGCTGAGTTCAGTCTCACAAGCTACACCCAGGCCTGATGACATTTTGATCTCGTTTTTTTTATTGCTGAATCATGACCCTAACCCTGGGTCTGGGTTCTGGGTTCTTTTGGTCTTTGCATTTCGTTGTATCAAGGCACGACGTGTTGCTTTTTGAGATCTTTTAGCATACTTCATGTTGTCAGACAGGTTCTACTGAAGTGAGGTCTTTTGAGGTGATGCCTCCTCACCATGTCAACATGCTCTAGAGACGGTCTACCACGAAGCTTTGTGGTTCATCACTGACTCGTACTCTTGTGTTGGATGGTCTGCTTTATCCTTTTGCAAATTTTACCTTTATCATGTTCTCATCTACAAAACACTTCTTGTTTTTCTCCCATCATATCTACAGAAATACATTCTTCAAAAAACTACAGGACACTGCTGGATGCATCACATGACATGTTCTTTTTGAATGTACTGAGGGCTCATACAGAGTTTGGGGGAAAAAACATTCAGATCTTCTGCTCCTTATTCTTGCAAACAGCTCCAAAACCAGCTGAATCTGAAGGAACTCGTCTCAGTAAATGAGTTAAACAGGCTTTAAGATACTCAGATATCTGGATATAGATGATTTATGTCACTGAATCTGCTGAATAAAACTACAGAGTCTATCACCCGATAGTTTGTATTGCTGATCATCTGCCTGTTTGTTTTTCTGTGATGTTAAACTGTTTTCTGCATGTGTAGTTTTGAAGAGCTGCTGCCTGTCTTGACCAGGACACTTTTGTAAATGAGATTTTGCAGTGAGAACTGTTAGTACTGTAATTTATTTTCCAGTTAGCAGGTTTCTTATCAGCCTCAGGCTGCCCTGTGGATTAGAGATGTCTGGACCTTCCTACTGGGCACAGAGACAGAACAAAGGGCTGGCCTTGGACTCACAATGATAAAGTGTACACACAGACAGATAGTGTGTTTGTATGCTGAAAATCTTCTCATTCTAAATTCTAAACAAAAAGTGAAGTGAACTTCTGTCCACTGATTCCAAGTTCAAGACAACTTTATTATGCAGAGTTAGCCGTGTTAGCTTAGAGACGCTAAACTCATAAACACCTGTTCAGGTGGAGGGGAGTGTATTAAATACCTGTACTGTTGGTTAGTACCTTAATAAGACATACTGTATGTAAAAGGTTGTGTTAAAATTAGACACACTGCTATTGTTGGTTAGCGCTGACATGTTTCTGCTAACTAATTATGCTAACACACGTTAACCTGACTGATCGCATCATTAACCTCTGACCCTACATCTAAACAAATCAGAGAACCAATCAGCAGACAGAACCTGAAAATTTAGCCACAAGAATGAATAATGATGAATATAATGAAAGCTTTTTAAGATGAGGCTATTTGGAAAAATAGAAACTCTCTTGACCTTTCTGCACTGGACTGACAACACCCCACCCATCCAAAGTAATGGATGTCTGTTTATAAAACCAGAGACGGTGTTCTGCTTACCGTATATTTGTCAGTCCTGGTATTGTGCTGTGCAGCAGTCTGTGGTGCAGAAGCTTTGAGCCCGTGGTGTTAAAAG
This sequence comes from Callopanchax toddi, assembly GCA_006937965.1. Classification (NCBI taxonomy): domain Eukaryota; kingdom Metazoa; phylum Chordata; class Actinopteri; order Cyprinodontiformes; family Nothobranchiidae; genus Callopanchax; species Callopanchax toddi. The sequence goes on from SSNR01000095.1 coordinate 1,243,526, forward strand.
GCAGTCTCATATCAGCTGTTCTTAGACCTTCAAGTAGAGTATCAGCCTAAAGGAGGAGTTATTTTAAAGTCTTTCTCTCCAGTCTGATATAATATTACTCAACTAGTTAAAGGTTGAAACCTGTCTGATAAGATCTGGTACTGTCATTGATTCATATTTTTAAATGTTAAACATAAATGTTACCGAGCAGCTCGTTAAGAAAACACCTTGCACACAATCAAGAACCATGCAAACCATGGAAACAGCAAAACGACAACCAATAGAGGAAGACAACTATAAAGAACTGAACCATTGACCTACAAATGAAAATGTTCTGCTTGTCGCTCTATGAAGACATCAGTAATTTCTTTACTTAGTCAACGAAAGTGACTAAAGAACTTGTGACTAATTTGTATGACTCTATCCCCACAAGCAAAACTTCAGTCTGACATCAGCTCAGTTCAGCTGAGAGACCTTTGAGTCGATGATTCCCTGCCTTTAAATCTGTTGTACCCATATTTAACTACAGTCACGGTCAATTGATAACCTGCTGTCCAGGTATTTAAAAATAGACCTGGATATTTGTTCAGTTTGTTTGACTCCCTTGTTGAAATAGTGAACAGTTTTTTCCTAACCAGTCAATGACCCTGACTTGATTAACCTTTGTACTAAACTCTGTAAAAAGAAAGAAAAACAACTTTTGCTTGTACAATGTAATTACATGATCTTCATTTCCCTTTATTTATCTTTATTGTTTTTATAAACAGCTATTGCTACTAAAGTATTTAAGCTATGTTAAATCACACATTTGTCCAAGCTGACATCCATCATGGATGACACCGTGAGACAGTAGCTCTGAGCAGCTCCTTCAGACCTTTATACCACAATGTAAAAGGATTCATTTGTGTATAACTGACTTGTTCTTCTTCTATAGTCCTCCTTGCTTTTATAAAAGCTCTGTAACATCTACATTTCTCATTTGTGGGATAATAAAGGTTTATCTTATTCTATTCTAACAGTCCAGTACTAAAACATGACAATATTTACCAACAAAATGCTGCTTTGCTGTTGAAATATGCAAAGATTTATTGAAAAACAAAAAAAATGTAAAAGCTACAGTTGGCCTGATTTGTTTTATTATACATTCATATGGTTTTGTTTTTACCAGCAACTATTATTTTCTGCATTACATTTTAGAAACAACAGCAAATAATTTCAGTTTATTTGTGCTGACTGGAGAGTTACATGACAAATGTCCTCTTAAATGAGAACTCTGACCAGGGACAGTAAAAATATTTTTTTCCGTGTCATAATTTGGTTTTTGGTCTCACAGGAGAGAGTGTTACTATTTCATTATAATTGCTAAAGAATATGTCATCAGGTAAATTCAAGCAGAACTAGGTTAAAAGTTTAAATTTGACATAAAGAATTTCCAGCAGACCCATTTTAATACCTCAGGTCACTTTTCTTACATTTAAGATACAAATGTTAAATCAAAATGAACGGCTGACATTTTATTTTCTAAAATGTATCCTCACATCATTTTAAAAGAAAAACACTGCCACCTGCTGGTCATTATTAAGAATATAATCATGCCTTTTTATGGAATGAATAAATTCTGCTACTTCAGCTGTGTCTGAACCAGTGTTGGGAGTAACTAGTTACAAAGTAATTAGTTACTGTAATATATTCTTTTTTGAGTGACTAGTAATATATTAACATTACTCTTTTAATGTAAAGTAATATAGTTACAATTTGAGTAACGTACTAGTTACAACACCCCACCCCCACCCTCCAAAAAGACATTTACCCAGGAGGTGAGTAAGACGTATGTTGCTATGGAATCGGAGCTGAAGAGAATATTTGAAGCCCAGGAGTATCAACAGCTGATATATGGACTGACATTAATAAAATATGTTTTAGGATTGACTGTAGTTTAATAAAATAGTGAGAAAAATACAGTATTTAGTGGTGTCATTCTTGCGGAAAATGTAAATTGATCAGTTATAGTATTTTAGAATGTCGTCACATAAGATATTTTGCCAAAAGTAACAAAAAGCAACTAAAAGTAGTGTAACTTAGTTACTTTTTGGGGACTGTAATATGTAATATAACTATATTGCTTTTTTTTTTTTTTTTTTTTGCTGTAACGAGTAATATTAATCTATTACAATTTTAAAGTAACTTACCCAACACTGGTCTGAACTAAAGGTTTTCCTGAAATCATACAAAAAGTTTTTCTTCACTCAAACATTTTGTTAATTCCTTTCTTGAAAAGAAATACCTAAAACAAAAACTTAAAATCGGCTGCATGGTGGCACAGCTGGTTAGCACTGTTGCCTCGCAGCAAGGAGGTTGTGGGTTCGCATCCCGGCTCTGCGGCCTCTCTGCGTGGAGTTTGCATGTTCTCCCCGTGCGTGCGTGGGTTTCCTCCGGGTACTCCGGTTTCCTCCCACAGTCCAAAGACATGACTGTCAGGCTAATTGGGCTGGTAAATTGTCCTTAGGTGTGAGTGGGTGTGTGGTTGTTTGTCTCGTTCGTCTCTGTGTGGCCCTGCGATGGACTGGCGACCTGTCCAGGGTGTCCCCCGCCTCTCGCCCCTTGACCGCTGGAGATAGGCACCAGCTGCCCCGCGACCCTCTGTGGAGGAATAAGCGGCTACAGAAAATGGATGGATGGAAAAACTTAAAATCATCCAAACAAAAAACAACAACAACAACAACCAGGATTTACCATGGCACATTTACCATGGGCTCAAATTGAAAATCAAAAGATTTATTATTATTGTTATTGTCATTATTATTATATACATTTCTTTAGGAATTACAATATCAGGTGTGACCTACAGAGTTCTGTTCTAGCACTTACTATTTTTAGCTTGTCAGTGATATTACATGCTTATAGTTTGCTTAAAAAATAGGATGAAGCATAGCTTATTTTACCAACCTCTAAATAACTTCTCATACATAGGCTACAATATTTGTAATAATAATATATTATTCTGTAAGGGTGACAATAGCTCAGTAGGGAGAGCAGTCATCTTGCAACCAGAGGGTTGCTGGTTCAAACCCTGACCTGGCTGGGTGACCCTTGTTGTAGATATTTCATCTACATTGCCTGTTTGAAGAGTCTGGTGGCGCCTGTGTCTGGAGGCTTCACTCTGTGTCTACAATGTAGCTCACCGCCATCAGCGTGTGAATGACTGACAGATATAAAGTGCTTTGTCCATGACTTAGAAAAGCTCTATATAAATGTCGGATATTTATATCTTAACATCAAAGAATAATAACATCAGAGTATAGTAATATCATAATATCACTAGAGAACATGTTTAAAATTAAATAAAATGTTATATGGTATAACATTATAACATAATAACACATAATAACATCAGTCCATAATAATATCAGAGTATAATAACATCAAAAGATAATACCATCAAAGTATAATAATATCAGAGTATAATAATATCAAAAGATAACACCATCAGAGTATAATAATATCAGAGTATAATAACATCAAAAGATAACACCATCAGAGTATAATAATATCAGAGTATAATAACATCAAAAGATAATACCTTCAAAGTATAATAATATCAGAGTATAATAACATCAAAAGATAATACCTTCAAAGTATAATAATATCAGAGTATAATAACATCAAAAGATAATACCATCAAAGTATAATAATATCAGAGTATAATAATATCAAAAGATAACACCATCAGAGTATAATAATATCAGAGTATAATAACATCAAAAGATAACACCATCAGAGTATAATAATATCAGAGTATAATAACATCAAAAGATAATACCTTCAAAGTATAATAATATCAGAGTATAATAACATCAAAAGATAATACCTTCAAAGTATAATAATATCAGAGTATAATAACATCAAAAGATAATACCATCAAAGTATAATAATATCAGAGTATAATAATATCAAAAGATAACACCATCAGAGTATAATAATATCAGAGTATAATAACATCAAAAGATAACACCATCAAAGTATAATAATATCAGAGCATAATAATGTCAGCGCAAAACCCCTAAAAAAATAACATCAGAAAATAACATCAGAGCATAATGACATCAGAGCATAATGACACCAGAGTATAATGACATCAGAGCATAATGACACCAGAGTATAATGACATCAGAGTATAATGACATCAGAGTATAATGACACCAGAGTATAATGACACCAGAGTATGACATCATAGCATAATGACACCAGAGTATAATGACATCAGAGTATAATGACATCAGAGCATAATGACACCAGAGTATAATGACATCAGATTAATAATGACATCAGAGCATAATGACATCAGAGTATAATGACATCAGAGCATAGTGACATCAGAGTATAGTGACATCAGAGCATAATGACATCAGAGCATAATGACATCAGAGTATAATGACATCAGAGCATAATGACATCAGAGCATAATGACATCAGAGTATAATGACATCAGAGCATAATGACACCAGAGCATAATGACATCAGAGCATAATGACATCAGAGTATAATGACATCAGAGCATAGTGACATCAGAGTATAATGACATCAGAGCATAGTGACATCAGCGTATAATGACATCACAGCACCGTCACATATTTCTCTTGTCAGTATCTGGTGAAAATCAGACATTTATTTAATTTTTGAATTTCAATATTTTTGTACTCTGTTAGATCTTTCTTCTTTGATACCGTTCGATAAAATGACTCCACAAATTGGGTTTCTGTTGTAATTCCCTTCTCAGATTACATCACCCTTGTCTTTCTGTGAATAGTATAGAAGTATTTAAATGTTATCAGACAGTGTTTTTATTGACTTTATACATTAAAGATGCAGTTCTAAAATCTAATAAATCTTTAAACTTTATTTTTTTTGTAATTTTAAGAACAAGTTATGAAATCCAACATGACTCACGTAGTGTACTTTGAATAGGGTTTTACTCCACACTTGAACATGGCAGTGAAAGTGAACAGCACAGTTTGTGACTTAAGACGTTTCCTGCCTTTCCCGAAACCCAGATGCTACCTTTGCTTTAACATATTTTATTTCAGGTTTTCAGAAGTTTGTGATCAAGAAACTTATTTTCGTGATGTTATTTATTGTTACTGTCATATGTGCGTTTTCCAACAGCATGGTTTTAGTGTTATTTAAATAATGATAATTCACTGAAGACAAACTATTTACGTGTTCAATTTCAGGGAAAATAAGCCCAAACAGAACAATTTAGTGGATGTTGTCACTGTCAATAAATGCATCAAGACAAACTGAATTAGAAAAAGCCCATTATGGACCACTGTAGTGTTTTATTTTATAACAATTAGTTTGTCGCTCTTCTTGAAGCCAGTTTTATCCAATTTATGACATTTCCTGTTTGTGTTGGAGCGGCTGAACGTGCTCTTATCAACACTCACACAACAGGCTCGGTAGAGTTAAGATGGCGGCATGTGGGTGAGGAGCCAGGGACTCAAACTACGTCTTTTCTGCATTTAAACGATTCATATGAAACAACATACTGCGATAGTCGAAGGAAGAAGTGTTTTTGTATCTTTCACGAGTCTGCGTGTGATTTTGGATTGAGCCCATGACATCTATCCACTTCGTTGTTCACCCGTTGCCCGGGACCGAGGATCAGCTCAATGACAGGTATTTCGTTGCGGTACATGAAAAATAATGAATACAACATGTGTTAATGCAGTCGTTGTGTTTAAGCGCGTCCCAGGTTGTAACTGTTGATACTGTCATGTGTTTTCTTTTGGGTTTTAATTGGTAAAAACCACCCCTCAAGGGATGATTTAAGGCCCGGCATTTTGAGCAGTCCTTCGGTAGCATGCTACATGCTAACCCGTTAAATGTGTATGTAGCGTTAGCAGGACGGATTGGCTCGCAGTCAAAGTTGAGATAGACAATGCGGGTTGGGGGATGGGGGAAAGAGGGGTTGAAATATATGACTTTTAACCCAACCATCCTTTAAAACTCAGTGCTTACGTGTATAAGTGACACGATCGCCAACGTAACGCGTGTTTTCGTGTGTTTTGTGCTCGTTTTGTTGGTTATTGTTATCAATGAAGGAGCTAACGTCTTCTGTCATTAGCTCCCAATGCTAGCTGGCTAGGTTATTCGCTATCACGCGCTTGACAAAGACTATTATTTGTAATTCTGAATTTTTTATTAGGGCTTCCTCACCTTAAACTTTAATGTTACATTTATTCACTCACTTCATTGGGAAAGGCGACCTTATATGTCGCTGTTAATGTTGCGCACTGGTATGCATGATCTAGCAGCATTGCATTCACATTAATCTTGTTATCGACTTTAATAAGGCTGGTCAGCCAAGCCGTATAAAGTGTGTATCATCTATGCTGTATTCTTTAGTGAACACTTAATCCCCTAATATTACTTTACTAAATTACAGGTTTCATAAAAAATAATTCAAGTAAAACATTTTGTTTCTCGATCCAGTATACCAGAGTTACTCCAAATGGTTGAATTTTTAAAGTGAAGAAGTCAATAATTAGTGTTTAAAAAAAAAAAATTTTATGCAATCCGTATTTTTGCTGCAACATGTGATTTATGGTAAATCTATTTATACAGTCCACTGAGATTGAACTGATTAATGAGCTGTTCCACTTAGAGACAAAGGTGAGAAGTCAGTGTTTTTTAGAATGACCTTGAGATTAAAGACTAGATAGCTCAGTATTACATGGCATTTGTAGGTTGGAGTTTTAACTCGAGGGAGAACCATCTTTGGTCTGATGGACTTGGAAGCTCAGTTTACTCTGTTATTTTGGAGGAATCTTAGTTGAAAATGCCACACAAGCATCCTGGTGGCATTGGATCCTTAAAAGAGGTCATGGCTGTTTCATCCCCAGGCTTGCATTCCCTTTGTATTCTATAATTACTATATGCTGGTTTGAGCCCCCCACATTTCCTTTAAAACAAGTGCTTCTATCTGGGGGAAAAAAAAAAGGCTTGGTCCAGCTTGGCTCATTAAAAATCTTGCTTTCCATGAAGATCCGGTCACATTTCCTTATCCAGATGCCAGCAGTTTGTTTGACTCAGCTGAGGTCTGTTTAGATGCACGAGTTGGTATAGAAAAGTATATTCTTCAACTGTGAGGGAGATTTTTAACATGCTTTTACTGTGTTCTTGTGAAACCATTACAAACGAGGTGAGGAGATGTGTCTCTTAGACTACTGCTATATGTATAATGAGTACTTTAGTGAATGAGTGACCTGGATGTTTTAGGAGCTATCTTGTCTTGCCTTCCTGCAGTATTTGGATCGATGCATGGACTTTTAATGTGCCCTCAGTTGTGCCTAAAATTACTCAGTTTCATTATTTCACTCAGGGGTCAGGAGAAAATGGAAAAAGGCACAGCTTTAAAAGAATGCGTTTAGATTTAAATTCCATTTAGACAGAGATACAATTGTGGATTCAAAGATAAAGATTTTAGATTGTTTACCTCTGCGATATTTCAGTAAGAAGCAGAGCGATGAATACTAATTTAAGTTGCATTGACACTCGGCTCAAGCTGCTTCTTTGTGAAACTAATTTGAATATTTATTTCTTGTCTCTTGTTTTTTTGTTGTCTAATAAATTTAAAGATAAAGAATATATTTAAGGAACCTTCTATTAACATGCAAATTATGTCATGCGTCACATCACGGGTGCTTTAGTAATCGCATGACTTATTTTTATTTATTTGAGATTACTTCATTGAAAATCCCACTGCCTTTCTTAAAGACGAGGATCTTGACCAATATTTTGATGAAATACATTTGCTCCTTGTGTGGTCAAACATGAATCTTTTCTGAGTTGTAAAGGTTCTTTATTCCAAAGGACCAGCAGTTTTATAGAAAACTGACTTGTAGTTTTTGATGTAAAGGTAATTTGTCTACAGAAAGTAAATATTTTGCTCTGCAGATTTGTATAAACATCAATAGTAATCAATATATTTAGGGTCAGTGATTATTGAATTTTCTAATATAAAAATATTGATATTTTAGAGTTGAGCTATTGACACTCATGTATCGGGGGAAGACGATCCTTTATGTGACGAACGTTACTGTTTTTCATTTTCTGTTTTCAGTGTTGGTTTCTGGTTAATGGAATTCTTCTATTTTAGGATATATAATGACTTTAAGTCTTATTTTTATGTTATCATTGTGCCATCACAATAAATTTAGTTATTTAGGTAGTTGGATTATGTTTAGGCAGTTAGAGCTAGTTTGGGTTTGACTTTCTTTGTCCTCAATGGTTTTAATGTCATTGTAGCCAGTTTCTCAGTCACATGTCTACATTGTCCAAAGGAAGAGATCACAAGTCATTAGTTTTGTGTTAAGAAGTGAGTAACTTATTAACAGTGACCAAGAAACAGTCAGTGGCTCTGATGTTGATGGTGCAGACTAGGGCTGGGCGATATGGCCTCAAATCAATATCACAATATATTGAGGAGTTCACCTCCATAACGATAAATGGACGATAACTACATGTATGCACAAAAACTAAAGTTGCCCACTAGATGGGGCTGTAGCAGCATAATTGCCCCACAGACTAAAATTTCCTGCAAACACAAAGTATTTAAGGTACAATCTCTTATATTCTGCAGATGGACATTACAGAGAGCTGCATCATGTGAATGTCACATTTGAGTTGTTAGGTAATCAGATTCTCTATAAAGTGTGATTGTACTGCAGGTGGAGGACGTGTTACCGTGACTTGTTGCTAGTCTTTCAGCACAGTTTGACTTTTGTCTTTTATTTTCATCACATCCTCCTTGCTGAATCCGTCATGTTGCCAAATGATTGATGAAGCATTTTTCTGGGAACAAGCTTCTCCTTGACCAAATTTACCACCGACAACGCTCCAGCTTAGCCCACTCACGTCCTGCTGTTATTTCTGTTTTTTACTTGCGGCTGTCCGCAGTTACCCGCAGAGTGCTGTGGTACCGAGCAGAGAGCTGCCGCAAACGGCAAGCAGATGTGACCCACTAGTGACACAGAGCAACGAGCCTGCTCCTTCATATTTGAATTATTCTCCATTTTCTTGTTTTTTTCCTTCTTGTTACAAACTGGATGGGGGGAGTCACGTGACTAGCTGTGACGTCGACTCAACTAGTCAGTGTCACAGCTTCTTAAAGGGACATCGACATCACAACCTACTCGCATCTTTTAATTTTTTAAAAAGTACCGAACTAGGGCCGGGCGATATGACGATTTTAGACCGTTTAACGATCTACATGTCTAACGATCTGTCATTTTTGGGAGATCGTTTTATCATGATTCACCCATTTTTCCCACCGGCCGTGAAAGCCTCACGAAACAGCCGTGAAACGTAATACGCAGCGGAGAAGCGAAGGACGTTATCACACCTTTGTTTGACATTAAACCAATCAGAGTGATTCATGGTGATATTAGCCCGCCCCCCTTCACGTGTGTACAACCTAACAACAACAAACATGGCGGCAGCCGAAAGTGAACATGGGGATTTGGTTCCGAAGAGAAACGCGTCTTCCATTATATGGAACTGCTTTGGCTTTTCACCAGACGACAAAGAGCAAATTAAAATCATTAGCAAGGAGAGCGTCAAGGCAAGTGATGGCAACACCTCAAGAGCAGCTAAAGCTAAAAGTCAGTGCTTCCAAGCAGTAAACGCTAACAGAGGCATCACAAAACTCACTCCCTACGGCAGAGACGGCAAACGATGGAACAGCGTGACTGATGCTGTAACGTTCCACTTGGTTAAACACTTGTGTCCTGAGCGACAAGTAGAAGGAGTGGGATTTTAAAAAATGATAAAAGTATTGGATCCGCGCTACGAGTTGCCCAGCTGCAAGTTTTTTCGAACACCGTGATCCCACGCATGTCCGCTGAATGCAGAGAGAGTTGCATTAAATATTAAGAATGTGGAGTTCTTTGCTTCCACAAGTGATCTCTGGTCCAGTAGTCACACATCTGAGTCGTATTTGAGTGTAACCATTCATTTCGTCAACAACTGGGAGCTGCAAAGTGCAACGCTGCAAACAACCTTTCTGGAGGACCACAGAGGAGAGCACATGATCGCAGCAGGACTGAGAGAGGTTCTAGAGATGTGGAACCAGAAGAAGAAAACACGACCTCTATGACTCTAACATGGTGAAGGCTCTGGATCTGAAGGGCTGGACACACAGCCATGCTTTGGCCACAGGTTACATCTTGCGAGTGGTGAGTTTATATAATAATCACAATTAAAATCAGTTATTTCATATTTTAAAAGGTTTTAATGTGTAAATATAAGCCTAACATGTAAATGTTTACATGTTGCACTGGTGATTGTTCTTAATTTTAATAAATATGTTTATTTATTCAATGTTTCTCTTTTTTAATATGTAATTTTAGTTATGCTGATCATTTTTTTTTAAATCATGATAAAATCGAGATTGTGATAATACAATTTAAAAATCGTGATATTCTATTTTTGCCATATCGCCCAGCCCTATACCGAACACACAATTATGGGGAAAAATAACGTCGTAAGAATGATAAAATTCATAGATGGTAATTTTTTGGTTTACCGCCCAGCCCAAGTGCAGACTAGGGTTGTTACGGTGTGAAAATGTACCTTTACGGTTATTGTGACCAAAATTATCACGGTTTTTGTTATTAACGCGGTATTTTTTTAAAGGGTGTTGAATATGTTCAACTAGACAACTAAATAAACTCTATTTAAATATTGTCCTCGACTTGTGTCCTTCCAGTGAACTTTTCAGATTTGGGGAAATGTTATCCGGCAGTAATCATTGTTAAATTCATAATTCATAATCAGTCAGCATTGGCGACTGTAGATCAGTTGACCAACATCCTATTTTACTGAGGTTGACAAAAACAACCTCGTTGCTATGGTTACCTGTAGTACGTTAAGCCAAGGTGGTATTCTCTCTGTACTGCTCCTGCTCCCCGCAGCATGGTTAATAAACGACCAGTTATTTTCTGCTAAGATGGAGTTCTGGTGTACTTATTTTGACGTGCTTCATTAAGCAGCATCAACAGCGACCAACTCTTATTTGCCCGCTGTGAGCCCCGTAGCATCATTTCAATATGGGGGTGTCCGCGTCACAATTTATATGCTGGCAGTGGGCGCTGCAGCTGCACTATAGGGCGACTCATGGCATTCTCTCGCAACCCAAAGTCCTCACACCATGTATTTCAGCTAAAGCACCAACGTTACCTTCCCTTGACTGTAGAGTTGTGGGTGATGGTCATGCAGATGTGTTATGAGATTTCACGTGTTGCAGCCTTTCGCCAACACTTTTTTCCGGCACGTTCTGCAAACGACTTTCCCTCGGCATTCTTCAAATATCCAAAATATGCCCATACTTCCGACTTTGTCTCCTTTGAGGGCTGATAGATGCCCTCAACGCTGTTTTCTCCTCTTTCCGCCATCATTTTAGCTTTAGCTTCAATAAAGTTTCGATTGTAAACACTAAAAAATGCGCATGTGCAGAAGCTTCAGCAGATGGAACGGTGGCTGCTAAGGCTCACAGCGCACCTACACCGCAAATGTGGTTATCCACCGACATATATTTTTTTAAAAACATGACGGTAATTATTATTGTCAACATTTTTACCAGGGTTTACAGCTACACTGGTAACCGTGACATCCCTAGTGCAGACTGTCTTAGTGGGCAGGGTCAAAATCATTTACTTCAGATGACCCATTTAGATGTGGTGATGAAAGCAACACATACGCCCCTGTCAATTTGATGGTTGATACAAACAAAAACACAGCTCTGTTTTGGCCAAGTAGAAGGCTATCTTTCAGTAATGTAAATATAAATAAATATACCCTGTAAATATAAAGTTACCGTATCTGAAAAAATGTGTTATAACTCATGCTGTAAATTCATTGACAGACGTGCTCATATATGATTATTTTGTGATGTATTTTGTAAATGGATATTAAATAAGCAATAATAAATAGGTGATGTATTGGAAGTTTTTGCCATTAGCATGCAACTACTCTAGTTTGCATCACAATGTTATGAAAATTTCTGCAACATCATAAATAACTACAGTTAGACTAGTGTTTGCTAATCCTGCCCATTAGGGTACACAGTTCTGCATGTTTCAGAGGTTTAGGTTTTCCTTCTTGATTTAAATTGATGGATCATTAACAGACTTCTAATATTAGACAGTTTTGTGGAATTCATTCTCTAAATGATGTAAGTTGGCGTGAAAACGCATCTAAAATATGCAGAATGGTGTTTCAAAAACCAAGGTTGGATAACCTTAATGCAGAACACCCTGTCTAGCTTTGGCCAAATATGCATCCTATAAATGTGAGTGTTGTTGCTGCTGTTGAGGTGCTTACTCAATGCACCCTACTATCTGGGTACTGGCAAAGTGTTTGGCTCCTTAACACACTCCTCAATACTGGAGGCCTTGAAGGTGTTTCTGATCACTGCAGGAGAATGAAGGATGCTGTGTCACCCATGGTGCAGAGGGAACATGTGCTGTGGGGGTTCCTCCTGGTAAAGTAAGTGCTGTCAGGAGGAGGAAATGGTGTTGAGCATTAAAGTGGCACTGGTTTCACTCTCCAGTGTGGTAGAAGAGTGGTGGCTCAGCTTCCTGAGCAATATTAAAATGGCCTCACTAAGTCATTAGCTGACTGGCGTCCTCTGGGTCAGTTCAAGATTTTAGATATCTTTTATTTTCTTTAGAATTGACATTCTATTGGCAAAGACCATATTTTCAATTATATATTATATACTTATATTATACATAATAACTATATACCCCAAAATGCACTTATCTGCATCAACATCCACTCAAAAGATGTACTGCCCCCTCATAATGCTAGATATTGGCTATACTGAGATATACTTTCACAGTGGAAAGTTTCACTTTTCAGATGTTTGCACATTCCTCATTAGATAGGAATAATGATCATGAATTTTCTTTAACTCTGAGATTTAAATATACTTTTTACCAGTTAATGTCTTTTAATTCTCAGTACATATCATCTCCCAAAAGCCCCATGTCAGCTGTGCTGCAATATGGCTTTCACTGGAAAGTATTTGTGAGCGGTAAGTGTCTTACTAGTGGTTGGAACACTCTTATTTTGGAACAGCAAAGAGGGGAGTTGGTAGGCTCACTGGGCTTACAGCTAATCAAAACAGTGACAGAATAACAGGACTTGATGCCATCCAAAACAATCCCTAAAATGCATACTTTCCAACCCTTATAGGAGTCCTAGGACATCATATTGTACATTTATTTTATTATTTCACCTTGATTTCAGACAGCTTTGTGTTGGCACTAAATTATTTTTGGGGAAAAATAACTGCATTGTGACATTAATGTTAAACCAATGTACACCACTTGTTCTACCACTACACTGCCCTGTTAGTAAGACTTATGTTTATAAGTACAAACTCATAATGAGGTTTTTGTATATAGTTTTATTAAAAACATATTTGTAGACTTTGGGGTGTGCGTTAAATATAATTTTTCAATAATATAAAAATTCCTGTTTTGACGATGAGGCAGTAGGCATTATTGAGTATTTACCCCACTTTTCATAAAAGTATAAAAAAAAACCTGAAATGTATTCTTCACATGATGCTACAGAAGTCATAATAGTTTGCTTGCTGCTCCAAGTTGATGGAGCTTGATGTCAGAAGAGAGTCAGATGAACTTGCTAACAATCTTAAAAGCTTTGCAGCCATCTTCATTATGTTCCTCTTTAAAACTTGTAGCAAGATCACGACGTGGTGTTTGAGCAAAAACTTGGACTATTGACCTCCCTGTAATGGCTACGTTGACCGGCCAGCACCGGTGACTGAGCGGCTGGCACTGGCAAATGAGGAGACTGCTCAGTGCTCATTTAAGTTAGCATTGGCAAAGCTAATGCTAAAAATAACTAAACCTCTGCTGTCCATTACCCTGGATAGGCTGGCACTAGCATTGAAGAAGCTAGTCATTAGCTGCTAATGGACTAGCTGCACCATACAATCTGCCGTTTATGTTGAACAATGGATGGTTACAGTGAAACACAGATCTAAAAAGAGAACCAGTATCACCAATATCTGGACTAACTACTGACTGTATTATGAGGAATATGAAAAAGGGTCTGGCAAAACCACAGCAGCAGTAAAGATATTGTTCATATTTTTATTGAGCAATAGAAATACGCTATTATAGAAAAACAGGTAGAATATTAGGCTTAATATTTTTGTTAGGTTTTTAAAATATTGTCTCATTATCGTTATTAGAAAATGGGGGAAAATATTATATTCATTTTTGTCAATATCAAACCTGTGTTGACCTGGGTGTAAGACTCAAAAATATAAAGATTTCAAAATGGGAAACAGGGCTGTACGTTAACTTTTTTAGCTCATAGCACTGGTGCTACAAAGGCTGCAGATTTTGTAGCACAGAACAAAAAGTTGTAGCACCAGCATAAAAATTCAGCTACAATCTCTAAAGCCAAAATTAGTACCCATCGTTTTAACACACTGAGAAAGTGCTTATTGTGAAAACACAATAACAAGAAATATCTTCAAACATGTTTATATGTCAATGTAATTTCAAGAAGAACATTTATTCATTCAAATTAATGTAGATTTCTTTCAGAGTGTGAGCTGAGAAATGTGTGCACAAAACCACAAAAACAGATGTTTTCAGCTGCTATAATCTTTGATTTATTAATAAAATGCAGAAACTGTTATAATTCTACTTTATATTACTTATTTTATGAACTTTGACTCATCTATTTTATGCTTCTGCTCTGTAGCACTTTGAGATTGTGAAACATAAAGTGCTATATAAGTTAAATTTATTATTTTTATTATTAATTTTGATGTTGAAAGCAAATTCACAGGCAGACAGTTTTTATGGTGTACAGTGAGACTGTGATGTTTTAAAATGTTCATTTGTCTCCTGATTTTGAATCTGCTGCATAGTTCTTGCTAAACAGATTTTACTTCAGTAAATAAATGTTATTAAAACTTTGGTCTGCTGTCCATTGCCGTCCAAGACTGCAGAGCATTTAAATATAATTTAAATATAATGACCTTTTACTGTGCCACCCTTCTTCAGTCTTTTCCCCTGCCTGGACCCCCCAAGAAAAAGTTCTAGATACGCCCCTGGGGCTGAGCTGCGTTCAGCGGGGTCAGACTCCGGTGTGAAGCCTCGTCTCCCCCTGACTCGGACCGTGGACTCGTTAACAGACATCAGTGTGACCCGTTCAGATTTATCAGTTCCTCTGGTTTAATGTGTGTCTGAAGCACAGGGACACTTTCAGAGTCACAAAGAGTTTTTTTCAGAACAGCTGACATATGATTGGCAGAATTGATGGAACTCCGTCGCTAGACTTGCCAGTCGACTCGACGCAGAACTTTAATCCATACAAGTGCGCAAATATAGGCTATATGTATATATTTAATATGCTTTACATTGTTTCAAAGTCATCATCACGGCTCCTGCGAAGGGTCGGGTGTCGTCCCGCACCAGTGTGTTGAGCCTAGGTGTTTCCAGTACTGGCAATCTTGTGCCAGCTGCGCCACGGCATGACGGCAACTCCGGATTGTTGGGAGGTCGCCCGCGACGACATGGAACCATCGGGTGCGGCCGGGGTTTACGTCGTGGTCGTCTCCAGGCTGTGGCCCTTGGGTCAAAATGCAGAATGGCTCTGGTCGGATGACCAAAACGGAGACGAAGGACATGCCCGAGCCAGCGGATGCAGCGCGTTGCGCTGCCAGGCAAGATGCTCTGCACTGGCGCCGCGCCTGTGTTCTAGCGCTAGGTTGGAGACCCGCTGAGGCCACCTGACATTGTTTTTATATATTTATATTTATATATATATTAAGTTAATTCTGACGGTGTGGCGGTGTGCCACGATCAATTACATGTAGAGGAAACCCTGATCGCACAAGTGCTACGTCTAAAAATAGTTTGTAGCACAGACTGTTTTTTTCATCGCACGTGCGACATATATGTCGCACTGTACAGCCCTGGGAAACTGAGTTACTCTTAAACAAATATATTTAGTTTGGTCATCATAGTCATCCTCTAACTTTACAATGTTGACACTAAGATGAGCCTCATGACTAGATACTAAGGAGTTGCAGCTATACTTTCAGTAAATTACAAAAAAAGCTTAATCTGGATTGCTCGTGTGTAAATCAGCTGTAATTATCTGGTATTCATCATACCAATCGCAACCATGGACAATCCCATCAGTTTTTTGTTTATTTAGTTCTATATTCGTACAGCTGCAGGATGAGTCACATTTAGTTTGAAGTAGCATTCGTACATGTAAATAATTTGGGTTTTCAGCCAGCTGCAAAACAAAATTAGGACTAACTTGTGAATAAATGCCTGTAGCAAATGTTTATCAGTTGTTTTTGTTACTTGGTTGAAACTAAATAAACTTCATTGCATGGTGTGAGTAGGTGGTGGTGTAAGCGAAAGGTAGCCAATAAACACCAAACTGGAAGAAACTATGAACAAAATTAGTAGTCAGAGCTGAGTTCCTAATGCACAGGAGTCTGTTCTGTTTCAAAACTAGCAGAAATAACCTCAAAATGAGCAAATATCTGTTGGCTCTTTATTTCTTATCATTGATTATTGTTCCCCACTGAAAAATGCAAATAAAAACATTCATGGAGACCTGACTACTGACTGTCTTGTTAGAACTGATGCACAGAAACCTTTTTTTTTGACATTTTTGCGTGGAAGCGTTTGTTATTAAAACACTACCATTAACTTAGAACAAATGAAATATTTTTGTATACAGTCTGCAATGAGAAGAGCACACAGTAACTGTTTAGTTTGACAAGTTAAAACAAATTTTGTTGTTGTCATTTTTGAAAGTGACTAGGGCTGCACAATATTAGAAAATCAATAAGTTGTGATGACCATATAATTTGTGATTAGTCCATACTTTCCACACTCCATTTTTTCTATCATGATTCTCACAACACTCTGTTTTAGTATCCTAGTCTTAACTGGGCGTGATCATCGAGGGCAATGAAACCCCACTGGATTGATTAAATATATTGGCATCAGGACATGAATACATGTCACTTGGATTGTAGTAACTTATTATTTATTGCAGTCAAAACAGTTCTTTGAGATATTGATAGTGCATTGATATTGTGATGATGATGATGATTTCAATATATTCTGCAGCACTAAATTAGTTAAAAAAATTTTTTTTTTAATTGTATAACTCGGTTATAAATAGAAACTTCACATTGTGTACACTGGCATTATTTGTAGACAAAAACTTGGACAAACATAAAATCAGCTGGTCAGAAAGAAAAACAACTGATACTTTTCAGTACTTCTCTAGCTGCTGGTCTTCACACATTGTTTTTTTGTTTGTCTTTAGGCTCCGGGAGGTCTCAGAGAAACTCAACAAATACAGCTATAACAGGTGAGTATTTTAACTGTAGTTTTATTCACTCAGTAACTGAGTTACTGTATATAGAATTCTCTTTTTAATCCCGTTACTTTGTTCTCTTTTTCTGATGCAGCCATCCACATCTTAGTCTGCTTGAGCAGGCCACCTTAAAGCAGTGTGTTGTTGGTCCAAATCATGCTGGATTTCTGCTTGAGGTAAAGCTGTGATGCTCTGTGTCACTGGCATTAATGAAACACTTAGATGCTGTCTTTTGGCTCACTGTTATCAGATGAACTCTGATTTTTATTATAAAACTCTTTGCTAACTTTATTGATGTATAGACATTATAAATGTTTGACATTTTATACCTGACATGTCACCACAGTTATGGAAATTCAGTTTAAATGTGGTTATGAACACATTAAATAGGTGGCCATGTGTTTGTTTAAGCATTGCACACACCTAAGTCACTGCACACCTTTAGTGCTTGTATTTGGAAGAATCTTTTAGGAGTAAAGATGTTGTGGTTTTATTTTTTGTGCAAATTTTGCCAACATCATACATTCATACATCAGGGAACGTTCAAGGGAATGGAAAATGGAATGCTTAGGATGAATGACATTTATATTTTTTATTATTCCTTTATTTTACCAGGTAAAATCTCGTTGAGTTATGAAATCTAATATTCAAGAGTGACCTGGTCCAAGAAGGCAGCATAAAACATACAAATAATTTCACACAAAAATACACATTACAACAACAACACATTTTCCTGGCAATAACAATAATACTTTTTTAATTGACCAAAATTAGCCACATTCAATAACTAAAGCAGCTACCCAGAGAACCAAGAGATACGTTCATATATAAATGAGCGTGATATAGCTTTGACCGCCAGCCAGTTGGCATGTTAGAAGTTCAATCACAGCCTCCTCTTTACATCAGTTAGTTTTCTTGGAGAAGACACTGAACTCTGCTGCCTTCAGTCAAATGATCAATGTGTGTGGCTAGTGGTGTAAACACACTTTGAGTGGTCATCAAGTCTAGAAATGCACCTCATAAATTCAGTCTGACTACAGTAGCTGTAGTTTCTGTTCAGGTAGATATTATCCTGTGGATTTTACGAACAAACTGTAAAATGTCAGTAAATGTTTGAAAATATATTATTATTTTCCTATACAGAAAAACTTCAAATAACTTAAAAAAAACTTCTTCCAGTAAGTCCAACTAAAGAACAAATGTCTTTTTAAGGATGGACGAGTGTGCAGAATCAGCTTTGCTGTCCAGCCTGATCGCTTGGAGCTCAGCAAACCTGATGGCAGCGATGGGTGAGAGACTTTATGTTGGGATGTGTTCCAGGAAACTTTCCTTAACTTTGGCAGGATATTGGAAAACACGTTGTGGAGACATTTAGTTCTAGATATGCGGAGCACATTTATACTAGCTTGGCTGTGATTAAAATCGAAATCATCATTCATAGCCTTTTGGAATATGACATATTTTGAAACAGTGCCACATGCAGAATTAAATTAGGACTCCTTGCTAAAATGCTTTCCATCTAGCATGATCAATGATTGTATGACTACATCACAGCCCTGTGTTAAGCAACTGCTGGATGCTTATAGTGCTTTGGTTAATAGTATTATATATTCAATATAACTGCATGTCTCGGTTGGACGTTTTTGGTTTTTCAGTGCTTTTTTAATCCTGATCTAAGAACACCAACAATAAGAGAATCTACAAATTGTTTTCTCTTTTGAAAGCTAGTTGTCTTTAAAGTTGTGCAAGTGTGTGCTTATTCTATGACATTTTTATTTTTATAAAAATAATTTTTACTGCTGCTGTGCTTTGTGTTTGCCATGAGCATGTATTTTGATGAATATCTCATTTATTGTTGTTGTCCTACCAACAGAACATTTCATCTGTGATTTTTCATGTAGTAGCTGCAAAATACCACCAGTAAAGAGCTCCCAGCTTCATACACTGCTGTGGAGGATATTTCTTATCTCATTCAAAATTATTAAATCAAACTATCATCATTCAGTAACTTTAAATAGGAGAAAGCTGTTGCAGCCCCAGTAACACAAGATTTTTCTACTAAAGGAAAGTTTTGAAAGTGGAATGAGTTGCAGACAATTCTGATTCCCAAGGGTGTTGCCATGCTAGTCTCCAAAATACCCCTCCAGAATTACAGGAAGTAAAAAAACAAAAAAAGAATCCTGAACCAAGGGGTATAATTATACAAATACCTGGGCTACATTTACTTTAAGTGAACCCAGGATTACAAAATAAATAAATAAACATTTGATAAGTCCTTTTAGGACTTTTGTAGGTTTGTAACGTATCTCCCATCTTTTGTTTCCAGTTCAAAGTTGAGCAGTGGTTCAGGGACAGGAAGGAGCTCCAGGCCAGGCAGGACCAGTGATCCGCCCTGGTTCCTGTCTGGTTCTGACACACTGGGCAGACTGGCAGGCAACACCCTTGGGTAAGTTCTGGCAGGACTGACAGAGACAAATAACCCTTTGAAAGCTTGGTGTACAGTGCACACTGCGCAGCAGTGGGTCAGAGCATTAGGGGTATTTCTTTTTGAGATTTGATGTTCAACAACAAGTCTTGTTTGGGTGCTTCAAGACATAATGGAGAAATATCTCTTGGATGACAACTTAAAATAAAAAAGTGACCTGCATTAGGAACAGTGTTGCTTTCTTGTGTTTGATATTGATAACCAACCACATCCTTCTTCAATGACTGGTTGTTCTAGCTTCTAATTTAGTTCAGTGTGTGTAATAGCATTTTAAACCCCCACCCCTAAAATTTGATGTTTCATTGAAGCAAGACAATTATTTGAATTTTGAAACAAAAATTTTATTCGTTTTTGGGTATTTTTACTTCCATCTAGTTTTCACCTAATAAAAGCCTCATCTTTAATGTCACCTTATTAGCCTGGAAATAGACACTGCAGTTAATTTCTTCCCTTGTATAAATGCTCCGATTCAAATCCCATCTGAGCCAGGAATGTCCTGTCTCTGCTGCCATAGGCTGAGTCCCACCAGATGTGTGTTTTGAGTCTGCTTGTTTTGTTTTTTCTGCTGCTTTGTGTGACCATGGCCTTGCACTGTATGTGACAGGAGTCGCTGGAGCTCTGGGGTAAACGGAGGCAGCGGAGGAGGTGGAAGTGGAGGAGGAGCGGGAGGAGGTGGAGCAGGAGGTGGTAGCAGTGGAGGAGGGGGCGGCAGCGGAGGAGGAGGAGGTGGAGGAAGTGGAGGCACATCAGGCAGGTCATCAACAGCTGCTCGTGATTCTCGTCGTCAGACCAGGGTGATTCGCACTGGAAGAGATCGTGGCTCTGGACTCCTGGGTAGTCAGCCTCAGCCGGTCATACCAGCATCTGTCATTCCTGAGGAGCTTATTACACAGGTATGGTTCTCCTCCTCATTGCTCTTGTTCTTTGTTTAGTGAATTACACACATATTTAGCATGCACACCTTCTTTTAAACATATTAACCCTTTACAGGCCACTCATTAAAATACTTCAAAATTAAAAATGGCAACCCTAGATTGTTTAGAGAATACATTAGACTTTTTCCTTTTGTAATTTTTTTTATTTTCAAGAAGTAAGTCATTTGTAATAAAGTGATAATATATGGTTCTTTTCCTGTTGTAGTTAAAACAAATTCAAAGAGTGTTTATAGGAATATCAAAAACTTGGCCCTGTAAACCCTGTAAAGGGTTAATAAAGGTGTTTTCTGCATATTTTTATTTATTTATTTTCCCTTCCTCTAGGCTCAAGTAGTCCTGCAGGGGAAATCAAGAAGTGTGATCATCAGGGAACTCCAGAGGACTAACCTGGATGTCAACCTCGCTGTCAACAACCTGCTCAGCCGGGATGATGAAGATGGAGATGATGGAGATGACACCGCTAGCGAGTCTTACCTCCCTGGAGGTATGTGTGTGGGGGGAATAATGTGGCATTATTCCTCAGTGTTTAATTCTGTTTTAAAGTGATAATATGCAACTTTTTCATATTTTTAAATATTTTCCTTGAGCCAGTCTGTGCTAATATGACCCTTTACAAAGTTAATGAAAAGTCACTTAGCCCCATCTGGTGATTACAGCTGGAAAACCACGATTGCAAAATCTCTGTCGCCGTCCCGGTACCCAGGAAGTCACGTGTCTCACGAGGGTTAGGCTAACCCAAAGTGGCTAGCTGTTATGCTAGCGCTGGAGTGTTTTTAGCTCATGATTCCTGCTTTTTTTCAATCTCTCCCTGCTTGAACACAGCTGATTTCTTTGAAAGAGTAAATAACCGCTCCTGTAGAAAGCTATGAAGGCTGAGGAGACATTTCAACAGGTAGATATTGGCGTTTAGAAGCTGAAACGATCTGGTAACTTGTTTAATGCAGTAATTTAAAACGGACACCAGAGGGAGCCCAAAACAAGCAAAACTGCATATTATCACTTTAACATTTGAATATTAGAGCTTTTTAGGCACAACACAATACAACACAAGAATTGTTTTAAGGATTTTACCATATTGGTCTGAATATAAGTCAGCATTTTTTCTCCTGTAAACTCATTTGAAGAATTGGGTTCCTCTTGCTTTCAAAGTCTAGACTTCTTGCATGTCAATAACGAGTGCGATGACTCAGAACTGAAGTGACCCTCAATAGTTCACTGGATCTTGTTAAGCCAGCTGACACTTGCTCGCAGCCCATATTTAGCGGTACACATACAGCAAGGAATCCGTTAACAGCAGTTCATCAGTTGGCAAGTGAATCAGCAACTGAGGAGAAGTTATGATGTAGACCAGAGGTCCCCAACCCCCAGTCCCCAGCCCGGTACCGGTCCCCACCTCATTTGGTACCTGGCCGTGAGAACGGCAGAATAAAAAAAATTAATTGATGTATTGATCGTGCCTGAAAGATCCAGTCCGGGCCGGTGCGTTACTGGCAGTATGGAACCCACAGCACTGTGATCACCTGCTGACAAGCTGCAAAGTGAGCTGAGCTGCTCTCCTCCTCACCTCCTGGGTGCAACAGTTCATCATCGATCCATGATCCATAACACACGCGGGCCGCGGATCCGGCAGTGCTAGCGAGCTGCTAAATCATCCCGACATCATATGTGTTCTCTGAATCTGCTGATTATTCCCCTCTGAGAAAGGCGTTGGTTCTGCTATCACGTATAGAGGTTCACTCTGTTGGACTAGTCATTTGAGTTGACCAGAACAAATGACGGATCATGTCTGATCCAGTCTCATTCACACGCACGTGTGTGGAGCGGCTGAATCCTTCATCTTTGTCACTTGCTGGATCATTTTCTCTCTCTGATGGAGAGGAGACCCATCTGTTTCTGTCTAAGATAACATGTTGTGTTAGACTTTTATAAGAGCTAATGAACGTTAATATTATAACCGCTGCTTCGTCAGGAGCCACAGAGCAGCACCTCATCACGCCCCCCTCACCTGTTCCTGCTGCAGCTGACAGCAGGGTAACGGGTAAGAACTGTCCGACAGACAGTTGCTCTGAAAAAAGATCCCTCTGTCCATCCATGACAGACAGGCTGAGAGACATCCGTTTCTCGCTCTGCGACCGCTGTCGCCTCATTTATAAAACTTATAAAATAAATATATGTTTATAATTTATTATAATAGCCTAAATGTTATATAAAATTTATAAAAAACAAAAAAAACCCGGGTTGGAAAGGGAGTAACTTTTTACCACAAACTTTAGGATTTTTAACAGAAAACGTGACAGAATGGTAACTGCAAACTTTGAACTTTGCATAAGCACATTTTAGAGACGGTCAAAAAAAAGAGAGACGGTCAGACTGAATAAAAGCATTCAGACAATATTATAACGTGTTTTGATAAGGAGGCGGGGCGGGTTGTAAAAATAGACGCAGTGATGCGGGGCGGTTTGGTGCAGGTCGTTTTCAAATGTGCAGGACCTGCAGGTCAATAAAAACCTTGACCTGCGCATAGTGCACAGGAGTCTGTCCTCCATTAAATTTGTTTTTATATTATTCTAAATATTATTTAAGATTTAGATTTACATCTTGAGTTAAATGTTAGTATTTAATGATCATTGAGCAGAAAAAAGATATTCTACAAATTAAAGAGATCAAAGTTAATTGTCTTTTTCTTGCTGCTGATTTCCCCCCACCCCCACCCGGTCCGTGGACGTATTGCTCCGGTTGCAAGCGGTCCATGGCGAGAAAAAGGTTGGGGACCACTGATGTAGACTTTAAGCTCGCAGTGATAAATGCAGCTGAGTCAGCAAATAACTCTCAAGCAGCCAAGAAATACAACATGTCAGAGTGTGATAGGAGATGGAGAGCCCAGAAAGAATGCCTCTATAACTCGGCTCATCCCAGCGTCATTATCGACGCTAGCATTACCAAAAAACTAACTGGTCCCAAAACTGGCCATTTTGAAGAAACCTATAGATGGGTCGAAGCATATAGCTGTAAAAAACAAGGGGCTGCCCACAACATGATTAAATTGAGTCAGACTACAGATTATTTTTATGGTATACCATAAAGTTTTTCATTTTTAAATGTGGTTTTTCATTTTACTGTTAAAAATGCTTTTTGTATATTTTTCCCAATTAATTCAAAACCCCCTTTTCTAAGAAATACATTTTCAGTGTCGTCTTATATTCTGACCAATGCAGTAGTTTTCAGATGATCTAATAATAATAATGATGATAATAATAATAATAATGGCCTAGACATGTAAATTTCGTCAGTTGACATTGTTAAAAACAGAAACGTGTTCTTGTTAAAAACTCATCCTTTGTCTGGTTTTTTTCTCCCGTTCAGAGGACTTGATGTCCCTGCTGGATGCAGACATTCACTCAGCTCATCCCAGCGTCATTATCGATGCCGATGCCATGTTTTCTGAGGACATCAGCTACTTTGGCTACCCGTCTTTTAGACGCTCCTCACTGTCACGCCTGGGATCCTCCAGAGGTAACTCAACAGCTCATCTCAAAAGGGGGTTGGAGAGGCTTGGTGGCAGCACTGGTGATGGCTTTCATTCTGTTGGGGCAGCTTTAAAAGACAACACAACTAAATAGATCAGATAAAAGAAATAAATAAATCCTGCAAGAATTGGAAAAACAAAACAGAGTTTCAAAGTTCTACATAATGTTTTTTTTTGTTGACAAATTGCAGTTGAGGATGTAATGCCTAACATGCTGATTAATAACTAAAATCTACATATTATATACTTTTTAAATTTGTTTCAGAACTTTTCTAATCAGTTTGAGTTGAAGTTATCTGATAAATGTCTGGTGTTGTGTGCTGCATGGCTGTAGTACATACTGTGAGCTCTCTGAGAAAGGCCCGCTAGGCCCACCTGTCTTAAAAGGAACCCTTTAAGGCTGTTTATTTAAAAAACACCTGCGTAGCCCACTTTCAGCCCATATGCATGCTTTCTTTCTTTCGTTCTTTCTTTCTTTCTTTCTATCCACTTCCTGTTTTACTTGACGTTTTTAACATACGAGTGTGCAAAGTGACTCACCCTCAGTATTTTTAGACTCCCACCTAATCGTCAGCATTGATTGATTTACATTAGTTATTCTAAAGAACATTTATCTCTATTTTGAAAACCTTTTTGACGGGTCTTTCCCAGAGAGTGGCTTACTTCTATCCCACTGGTGTGGCCTTATTGCATACCAGTTCTCCTTCTTCCCCTAGAGCGTGACTCAGAGCTATTACGTGAACGTGAGTCTGTGTTGAGGTTACGTGAACGCCGATGGCTCGATGGGGCTTCCTTTGACACTGAACGAGGGTCCACCAGCCGTGAGGGTGAGCCCAGCCTTGATAAGAAAAGCATCCCAGTCCAGAGCCCGGTTTCCCTGGGAGAAGAGCTCCAGTGGTGGCCTGACAAGGTAGGATGAGTTTAATTCATTTATTTTCCTATAACAGGAATTTAAGTTGCAGAAATGAACTTGCAAACTATTTAAATTATAGGTTTCATTACCTATAAATTATTCATACTGAATCCTATAGAAAAGTAACCTGTGGTGTAACACGCGATTCGGTCATTTTAAAATGGATTTCCAATTAAGAGTTTATGAAAAATATAATTTGGTAGTGATTATACATCTCAGACTTTGCTGGAAAAGGAATCCACCAAATGTATGTCAAACGCAAATTATCTAAATCTATTCCTGTTTATAAAACTATAGAGAGATGCTGAATAAGAAATTATTCTGTTAGTGTACCATGGGCGACTGTGGCGCCGTGGCAAGAGAGATCGCCTCCCATGTCAGAGAGTGTGGGTTCAAACCCCGGCCCGGCCATGTGTCGAAGTATCCTTGGGCAAAGATACTGAACCCCCCAACAACTGCCTCCTGAGCGCCATTCTGAGATGACAGCCCACTGCTCCTCGAACAATGAGGATGGATCAAATGCAGAGATAAATTTCCCCAAGGGGATCAATAAAGGATACATTATTATTATTATTATTATCATTATCATATATGTCCTATTGTGTTAATGTGGGGGAAAAACAAACAGATCTAATAATGAAACTTCAGAAAAAAGCAATTAGAATAACACATAAGGTTAGTTACAGCAAATCAACAAATCAGTTATTCATTCAGTCCCATATTTTAAAATTTGTAGACATTGTATTCTTCAAATAATTAGATTATATTCATAATCATCACTGCTGCTTATTGCACTGATTTTATCATTGCCTTCACAACATCAAGTTTACTTGTATAATATAGTTTTACCTTGTTTGTGCCTGATGTCTTTCCTAGGACGGTGTAAAGTTTGTGAGTATTGGAGCCATGTTCTCTGAGCTGGTAGCTGTGAGCTCTAAAGGAGAGCTTTATCAGTGGAAGTGGAGTGAGCCTGAACCCTACAGGAATGCACAGGTAGAGTTAAACCTGTGTGAATGGATTTCTAAAATGTAAAATGCTAAGCTTCATTGTTGTGAGCCTAAATAATTTATCACATCATATTTCCAACCTCTTTCTGTTATTTATGGCATCAGAATCCTTCTGTTCATCACCCCCGTGTGTCCTTCCTGGGCCTGGCTAATGAGAAGATTACTTTACTGGCTGCCAACAGCATTAGAGCCACCGTAGCAACGGAGACCAATAAGGTAATTTGTTTTAGCTGATTAAAGAACATTAGGATAATCTTTGTAGCCATAAGACTACTTGACTACATCCAGATGTTTCTCATTTATGTAATAAAGTGTTAAATAATTGAACTATCTGGGTGTTGTTAAGGTGGCCACCTGGGTGGATGATACTCTGAGCACAGTAGCCTCGAAGCTGGAGCACAGCACTCAAGCATTCCCTGAACTTCAGGGGGAACGCATGGTGTCGCTGCATTGTTGTGCACTTTACACATGTGCACAGCTGGAGAATAGCCTCTACTGGTGGTGAGAACAGAATCTGTTTTCTTTAAATGTGTTCATTAGATGGGAATATAAATCTTGTTGCAAATAATTGTTTTTAAAAAATCAGGTTGTTTTGGCAATATATATATTTCTTTGTTTCTGCAGGGGTGTTGTGCCTTTTAGTCAAAGAAAAAAGATGCTTGAGAAGGCTAGAGCCAAGAACAAAAAGCCAAAGTCCAGTGCCGGCATCTCCTCAATACCCAACATCACTGTGGGAACGCAGGTTAGAAAAGAATTAGAGTTGCTGCTGTTTTAAGTAGACACTGAGATTGATTTAGACCCTTGGTCAGAAATGTTTTGTGCTGTCCACATCACAATGATGTTATCAATTAATGAATGCGCTCTTACTTCAGGTGTGTTTGAGGAATAACCCCCTCTATCATGCCGGCGCAGTGGCCTTTTCTGTCAGTGCCGGAATCCCCAAAGTAGGCGTCCTGTTGGAGTCTGTTTGGAACATGAATGACAGCTGCAGGTTCCAGCTGCGCTCACCGGAGAGCCTCAAGAACATGGAGAAGACGACAAAGACCCAGGAAATCAAGTCGGTCTAACTTTGGTTTTCTGAAATGCTTAGCAGCTAATCCGAACAATCTAATCATTTGTTACATTTATGATAAACATGGATTCTTGATAGTTTTGCTGCTGTGTTCCTGAGATCCACAGCTAAAGGAACACATGTATCTGTTTAGAATGGAAAGCAAACCTGAGCTGGTGAAGACTGAGATGGGTCCTCCTCCTTCACCTGCTTCTACCTGCAGTGATGCCTCTTCCATTGCGAGCAGTGCCTCGCTGCCCTACAGTACGTCACTTCTCTCATGCTGACTGTCCTCCTTAACCATTTGCTGCTTGTAAACTCAAGTCTTGACTTTCCCCATCTCCCGGGCACATAACCAATTTCTTCCTCACTCTGTGCTCTCATTAGTCCTTTGTCTTTGAAGCAGATGGTACTCAGGCTTTTACCAGCAACTTTTTTTGCCTGCAGCCTGTGTTCCTGAGAAGGAAATGTGGCCAGCTGTCAGTATATGTGCTTGCTTTTTTATGACTTTATCATATGAACCTTATGACTGTGATAATTATTTCTTAGTCCTTACATTTGATCATTTCCTCAACGGTGTATTTTTACAGCTCATATTCATTTTAAAGGTTTTAAACTTTTCTCAGTCCCATCAATTTATAAGCTACACCTTTTTTTCAAGTTGAGTTTATAAAAGGCTTCTGTTCCTGTTGGTGCCCTTGACTGTTTAGCCAGTGTATCACAGCCAATTTCAATGATTCAGTTTTTTATGTTCACAGTATTCTTTAATTAAACAGTCCCTCCAGGAAGTTGCGGGGATTTTTTGTGATTGTTGCGATCTAAAACGACTGATTTCGCGGCACATTTTTCTAAAAGTTGCGGTCAAAGTTGCAATTTTTTTCAATCAATTTTTAAATTTCTTTAAGGTTTTATTTAGTTTATATGCACACACAGTTAACCTCTTTACACACACACACTGTATGCGCTGTTTAATGATAAAATAAAGACTACAAGATGATGTAATCTCCATGACAAAACAGCTGACAGCCTGTCTCAGCGTCACTCAGACGTTACAGCGTGAGCGGCTTTACTTTCACTTTCAGAGATTCACCTCTGAGGTTCACTGGTTCAGCAGAACGAGTTTAGAAAAGACCAGCGGTTCCTCGTGTACACTGGATACAAACGTCATGTGGTTAATCGCGTGTTTAAAAAATAAACAACGTTCAAAGGAATTCACATTAATGCTGACGGTCCGATTTATTTAAAATATTTTTCACAGAATATCAAATCTGCCGACTCAGCACACAGTTTAGGACACAGATCAGTTCTTTTTAAATCTAGTTTGTCACATTGTCCAAATACGAACATTAAACAGAACTCACCTCGTCTCTTTTATCACTCGTATCAGACCCCAGCCCGTCTCTGCTCCTCTTTTCAGCTAATCTCCTCCATGTTTTGCGGTCAAAAAGTTTTTGTCAAGCGTCAATTTTCATGTATAATCCACCACGACGTTGTGTTTGGTTCAAAACAGCTTTCCACCACTCTGGTGTAATACTTTAGGAAACTGATTTGCTCGTATTTTAGCCGTAAAATCTGATAGAAACCGACCGGAGTTTAGCGGCTCTGAGCTCAAAAACCGGAAGCAAACACAGCTGGAGGCAACGGGATTGGTCAAAACTTATCCGAGTGGCTCTGATTGGTCAAAGAAGATGACGAAATCCAACAAAAACAAAGATGATTGGTCAAATTTGCGGAAAAGTTGCGGTGATTGGTGAAAATTGCAAGGCCGCAACAAAGTTGCGGCAAATGGTTGAATTTGCGTTAATAGTTGCGATCGCAACATCGCAACTTCCTGGAGGGTCTGATTAAACATCTAAAATGTTCTACACTGTATTGTTTTCAGAGCGGAGGCGTTCCACCCCAGCTCCTAAAGAGGAGGAGAAGGTGAACGAGGAGCAGTGGCCGCTCAGGGAGGTGGTCTTTGTGGAGGATGTTAAAAATGTTCCTGTGGGAAAGGTGGGTGGGTCTGAAGCATAACTTCTGTTTTTCAGTCATGCCAGGATTCCTTGACCTGCCTTATTTGTTAATTAGTTTCTGTCAGGTTAAGTGCTAGAAATGTGAGACAGCTTTAGGAGGAGTTGTGACCATATTGCAAATAAAATGAAGATAAATTGTGAACAGATTAGGATGCTGACTTAATTATTGTGGCCCTATGTGATCTGGATATAATAAAAACACTTGTAGCTAAATTGTCATACGTACTGATTCAGAGACCTTGCAAACAAGGACCTACTGCAGCTTGTGTGTAACAGCTGCTTTGCTTCAGTTTTTGAATAAGGAGAAAACAAAGTATTAAAAGTGAGAATTATTCCTTCGTAGCTTATCAGTACTACTGTATTAAATCAATGTAGGTTAGTATTCATTTATACCCGGCATGTGAACACTGTCACAAAGTAGACCAAAGATTAATTGTATTCCTCAAGGAGCAACTTCTCATGTCAAGCCTACTAAATATTTAACATTCTAAAAGGTAAACAAGTTTTCATAATATTTCTATTATTATTTTGGATTTTGTCAGTATTGTGCAGAATAAGCACCTTTGGGTGTTGGAAGACGGTTGTGACTGACACAGGTGTTTGGTGCTGAGTTACAACACTGTCACAGATGAGCCTGTCTGTTATTATGCTCAGATGTCGCAGATGACCATTATTTAAAAAAAAGAAGCAGCCAATTTTCCAGCTGATAAATCTGTTTATCTTTTAGTGGAAATGACATAAATTGGTTCATTTGCTTTCAGTTTGAGTGATCAGGACTTGTTATACCCTGGAAGGGCAGATTTAGACAGAAATACTTTATGTTGGATTGATCTGTGATGGTGTTTGTCTCTTGTTAATAGATCATTTGTCTCTAGTGAGTAATTCAGTGTCTTCTGTGTTTTAAAATTGTCATAGGTTCTGAAGGTTGATGGTGCATATGTGGCTGTGAAGTTTCCTGGGACATCAAGTAGCATGACCAACCAAAGCGCTGCTGCTGTTGCTGCTGCAGCTGCAGCTGTTGCTGCAGCTGCTCCCACTGACTCGGACCCATCATCACTGTTGCAGGACTGTAGACTCCTCAGGATAGATGAGCTACAGGTACTTGATTGAATTAAAATAATAATAATACATTTTATGTAAGGCACCTTTCTAAAACCCAAGGTTACCGTACAAATGCAGACAAATTGCAAATAAAAAGATGGCAACAGGACACAATAAAACCAAGTTAAAAAAACAAACCGAAGGCACTCAGGGTATCCGCGGGTCCTTAAAAAGCCTTAAAAGGTCATAAATTTGCATTTCCAAAATTAAGGCCTTAAATATAATTAAAAATGATAAATAATCCTTAAATTCAGTGTCCAAAGGTCTTAAATTTCTAGGGCCCCTATGATTTCTGGGTTATGAAGATCTGAAACTCAGCAGTACACCAGACCTCTAGGGTCTAGAAGGGTCTGGTCATTTAAGGCTGTTGTTATCTGCATCAAGGCAGGGAGGAGGAAGGACGCCCAGAAGTTCGCTCTCCGAGATTAATCTGAAAACTCTGGTAAAATTTTGAATTGGGGCACCATTTTTTTTATTAAAATGGGCCCGAAGAAGATGTTGACAGCAGAGGAAGGAGAGGACATTAAGAAATCATTGGATTTTATGTCCGAGGAGATTTCTGCCGTTAAGCAGCAGCAGAAAGCTATCCTGGAGCTGGTGGCGGAAGTAAAGGCTCTCCGACTCCAGAACGCCGAAAAAGACCGGCGTCTGGCGGAGCTAGAACACAGGGTGGCTGATCTGGAGCAATATACACGGCTGAACGATGTGATTGTGACTGGGCTTCACATCAAACCCCGGACGTATGTTCAGGCGGTGACCGCTGACAACGGGGGTGAACCAGGCGAGAAGGACGTCGATTCTGCAGAGCAACAGGTCGTTCAGTTTTTCCAGTCTAAAGGAATCGAAGTGGACTGGAACAACATTGAGGCATGTCATCCTCTTCCACGAAGGAAAACAAGTGACAAACCAGCTGTCATCATCCGGTTTGTAAACAGAAAACAAAAATCTGCACTTCTAAAACAAGGGCGGAAGCTGAGAGGGTCAGATGTTTATGTTAATGAGCATTTAACGAAGAGAAACGCGGATATCGCAAGAAAAGCACGCTTCTTGAGGAAACTGGGGAAGATCCAAAGCACCTGGACTAACAACGAAAAAGTTTTCATCAAGTTGAATGGAACACCAGAGCAAGCGAAAGTCCTGATTGTCAAAAGCATCGAGGATCTGGATAAGTACTGATGACTATCTTGAGGTATGAGCACTACTTCACAACACTCAACCATGATGCTGAACATAGGAGACCTTCACAGAGCTCAGAGGTCTACTGCTCCTGACACTCAGCAGCTGAGAACTTTCCAGTTCACTGAGCATAAACCTCTTGATGTGGAAAATAACATCGACCCAGATAATAACTTCTTCAGTGAGATCAGTGATAACTGCCGATACTATACCGATGATCAGTTCAACCTGGATGTCAATAGCGAGCAGGAACAATCACTCTCAATCATTCATTTTAACAGCAGAAGTTTGTCAGCAAACTTTAATAACATCAAAGACTATTTAAAGCAGTTTGTTAAACCATTTAGTATAATCACCATCTCCGAGACCTGGATCAGTGATGACATCAGCAGGGACTTCCAATTAAATGGATATGAAGCTAACTTTATCAACAGAAACCAGAAGGGGGGAGGGGGAGTGGGGGTGTATGTGGACAACAGTCTGAGCTACAAGGTGGTTGAAAGTATGACCACTGTAAGGGACAATGGATTTGAATGTATCACAATTGAAATCTGTAAAGAAAAAAAGAAAAACATTCTAATCAGCTGTGTTTATAGATCACCTTGGACTGATATTCAAATACTGAAGGAGTGGATAGAGGAAAAGTTATCAGAAATTAATCAGAAAATTATTTTTATATGTGGAGACTTTAACATCGACCTTTTAAACCCAAATAAGCACAGGAAAACCAGTGAATTTATAGATACCATGTATAGTTTGGGACTGCATCCTAAAATCACCAGACCCAGCAGAATCATAGCCCACAGCGCCACGTTAATAGATAATATCTTTACTAATGTCATTCATAATTGTACAATAAGTGGACTATTAGTTAACGACATCAGTGATCATCTACCAGTATTTACAATATATCACAGTGACTATAGTAGAAATCTGCCACAAACACATAATAAATACAGAAGATTAAGGACTGAGGAAAATATAATGGCTTTCAAAAATGATTTACTAGCTCAAAACTGGGAAATTTTATATAAAAAAGATGTAAATGAAGCTTACGACTCATTTTTAAAGCTATTTATACTGTTATATAATAAAAACTGCCCTATTATTCATTACAGCACAAAACAAAAAAAGATTGCTCAACCATGGATAACTAAAGGAATACAAAATGCATGTAAAAAGAAGAATCTACTATATAAAGAGTTCATCAAAAGACCATCAAAGGAGGCTGAAATTAAATATAAAAAATATAAAAACAAGTTAACTAACATTATACGTGTAAGTAGAAAAGAGCACTTCAACAGATTACTGGATAATAATAAAAATAACACCAGGGGCTTATGGGATACACTCAACAGCAAACTGAACAGAAAGAGACAGAACAATTACCCTCACTACTTTATTGACAACTGTACCATAAAGGGAAGTATGAAGGATGTTGTCAACAGTTTTAATCAGTTCTTTGTGAATATTGGACAAGAACTGGCTGATAATATACTTCATACGGGCTCATCAGAAAACTGGAATGACAAGTTAATAGAAAGAAACCCCAACTCCATGTTCCTCATTCCTGTAGATGTTCAAGAGGTTATAGATACTGTAAACAACTGTAAAAATAAAACATCAACAGACTGTAATGATTTAGATATGATGATTGTTAAAAAAGTCATTGAGGGAATTTCACAACCTCTGACCTACATCTGTAACTTGTCATTCCAAACGGGTCAATTCCCAAACCAAATGAAAACAGCCAAAGTGGTGCCACTGTTTAAGGCTGGGGACAAACACTGTTTCACAAACTACAGGCCAGTCTCTCTACTCCCACAATTCTCAAAAATTCTGGAAAAATTGTTTAATAAAAGACTAGAAAAATTTATAAATACAAACAAATTACTCAATAGCAGTCAGTATGGGTTTAGAACAAACAGCTCAACCTCACTGGCTCTGATTGATGTGATGGAGGAAATCACTAACGCTATAGACCATAAGAAACATTCGGTAGGATTATTCATTGACCTAAAAAAAGCTTTTGACACAGTTAATCATAATATTTTAATTAACAAATTGGAGAGATATGGGATTAGAGGGATTGTATTACAATGGTTGGAGAGTTATTTAAGAGACAGAAAACAATTTGTGAAATTAGGAGAACATCAATCACTGTGTCTGGACATTGCTTGTGGTGTTCCCCAGGGGTCAATTCTGGGTCCAAAGCTGTTTATTTTATTTATTAATGACATTTGCAATGTATCAAAGATGCTTAAATTAGTACTGTTTGCCGACGATACCACTATTCTATGCTCAGGGGAAAACCTACAAGAGCTACAAAAAAATATCAACTCAGAATTGTGTCAATTAAAAAATTGGTTTGATTTCAATAAACTAACATTAAACTTAAATAAAACCAAATTCATGCTTTTTGGAAAAAACAAAAGGAGTAGTTGTATTAAAATCTTGGTGGATGGCGTTGAGATTGAGAGAGTGAATGAAATCAAGTTCCTGGGTGTAATTATGGATGATGAAATCAGCTGGAAACCTCATGTAAAACATATACAGAGTAAAATAGCAAGAAGCATCTCAGTACTGAATAGAGTCAAACACATTCTGAATTACAGCTCACTCCATATTCTTTACTCCTCTCTGATTCTGCCATACCTCAACTACTGTGTTGAAGTATGGGGTAATACCTACAAGTACATTAGCATCAATAACTATATTACAGAAAAGAGCTATAAGAATAATTCATAATACTGGTTACCGAGATCACACAAATCCGCTTTTTTTAAACTCAAAAATGATTAAATTCTCAGATCTGGTCCAGTTTCAAACAGCAATAATGATGCTTAAAGTAACAAAGAGTCTCCTCCCGGAGAATATTCAGAAACTGTTTCTCAGTAGAGATGGCGGCTATCAGCTTAGGGGAGAGTTTCATTACAAACAGCCTTCAGTCAGAACCACACTCAAAAGTTTGTTTATTTCAGTAGTAGGAGTTAAGTTATGGAATGGATTAAATAATGAATTAAAGCAATGTCCAAGTATGACCCAGTTCAAAAAGTGGTATAAAAAGATGGTTTTCATGAGGTACAGGGAGGAAGAGGGATTCTGACTGGATCAGATCCAATGATTGGTGTGGGGTGTTAAAATATTTGTATATACAGTGGGGCAAAAAAGTATTTGGTCAGCCACCGATTGTGCAAGTTCTCCCACTTAAAATGATGGCAGAGGTCAGTAATTTTCATCATAGGTACACTTCAACTGTGAGAGACAGAATGTGAAAAAAAAATCCATGAATTCACATGGTAGGATTTTTAAAGAATTTATTTGTAAATTAGGGTGGAAAATAAGTATTTGGTCAATAACAAAAATTCAGCTCAATACTTTGTAACATAACCTTTGTTGGCAATAACAGAGGTCAAACGATGACTATAGGTCTTTACCAGGTTTGCACACAGTAGCTGGTATTTTGGCCCATTCCTCCATGCAGATCTTCTCTAGAGCAGTGATGTTTTGGGGCTGTCGCCGAGCAACACGGACTTTCAACTCCCTCCACAGATTTTATATGGGGTTGAGGTCTGGAGACTGGCTAGGCCACTCCAGGACTTTCAAATGCTTCTTACGGAGCCACTCCTTTGTTGCCCGGGCAGTGTGTTTGGGATCATTGTCATGTTGGAAGACCCAGCCGCGTTTCATCTTCAAAGCTCTCACTGATGGAAGGAGGTTTTGGCTCAAAATCTCACGATACATGGCCCCATTCATTCTTTCCTTAACACGGATCAGTCGTCCTGTCCCCTTAGCAGAAAAACAGCCCCAAAGCATGATGTTCCCCCCCCCCC
This sequence comes from Callopanchax toddi, assembly GCA_006937965.1. Taxonomy (NCBI): domain Eukaryota; kingdom Metazoa; phylum Chordata; class Actinopteri; order Cyprinodontiformes; family Nothobranchiidae; genus Callopanchax; species Callopanchax toddi. Next base: position 1,279,004 of record SSNR01000095.1, read on the forward strand.
ATGCTTCACAGTAGGTATGGTGTTCTTGGGATGCAACTCAGTATTCTTCTTCCTCCAAACACGACGAGTTGAGTTTAGACCAAAAAGTTCTACTTTGGTTTCATCTGACCACATGACATTCTCCCAATCCTCTGCTGTATCATCCATGTGCTCTCTGGCAAACTTCAGACGGGCCTGGACATGCACTGGCTTCAGCAGCGGAACACGTCTGGCACTGCAGGATTTGATTCCCTGCCGTTGTAGTGTGTTACTGATGGTGACCTTTGTTACTTTGGTCCCAGCTCTCTGCAGGTCATTCACCAGGTCCCCNGGGGGGAGGGGGAGTGGGGGGTGTATGTGGACAACAGTCTGAGCTACAAGGTGGTTGAAAGTATGACCACTGTAAGGGACAATGGATTTGAATGTATCACAATTGAAATCTGTAAAGAAAAAAAGAAAAACATTCTAATCAGCTGTGTTTATAGATCACCTGGGACTGATATTCAAATACTGAAGGAGTGGATAGAGGAAAAGTTATCAGAAATTAATCAGAAAATTATTTTTATATGTGGAGACTTTAACATCGACCTTTTAAACCCAAATAAGCACAGGAAAACCAGTGAATTTATAGATACCATGTACAGTTTGGGACTGCATCCTAAAATCACCAGACCCAGCAGAATCACAGCCCACAGCGCCACGTTAATAGATAATATCTTTACTAATGTCATTCATAATTGTACAATAAGTGGACTATTAGTTAACGACATCAGTGATCATCTACCAGTATTTACAATATATCACAGTGACTATAGTAGAAATCTGCCACAAACACATAATAAATACAGAAGATTAAGGACTGAGGAAAATATAATGGCTTTCAAAAATGATTTACTAGCTCAAAACTGGGAAATTTTATATAAAAAAGATGTAAATGAAGCTTACGACTCATTTTTAAAGCTATTTATACTGTTATATAATAAAAACTGCCCTATTATTCATTACAGCACAAAACAAAAAAAGATTGCTCAACCATGGATAACTAAAGGAATACAAAATGCATGTAAAAAGAAGAATCTACTATATAAAGAGTTCATCAAAAGACCATCAAAGGAGGCTGAAATTAAATATAAAAAATATAAAAACAAGTTAACTAACATTATACGTGTAAGTAGAAAAGAGCACTTCAACAGGTTACTGGATAATAATAAAAACAACACCAGGGGCTTATGGGATACACTCAACAGCATACTGAACAGAAAGAGACAGAACAATTACCCTCACTACTTTATTGACAACTGTACCATAAAGGGAAGTATGAAGGATGTTGTCAACAGTTTTAATCAGTTCTTTGTGAATATTGGACAAGAACTGGCTGATAATATACTTCATACGGGCTCATCAGAAAACTGGAATGACAAGTTAATAGAAAGAAACCCCAACTCCATGTTCCTCATTCCTGTAGATGTTCAAGAGGTTATAGATACTGTAAACAACTGTAAAAATAAAACATCAACAGACTGTAATGATTTAGATATGATGATTGTTAAAAAAGTCATTGAGGGAATTTCACAACCTCTGACCTACATCTGTAACTTGTCATTCCAAACGGGTCAATTCCCAAACCAAATGAAAACAGCCAAAGTGGTGCCACTGTTTAAGGCTGGGGACAAACACTGTTTCACAAACTACAGGCCAGTCTCTCTACTCCCACAATTCTCAAAAATTCTGGAAAAAATGTTTAATAAAAGACTAGAAAAATTTATAAATACAAACAAATTACTCAATAGCAGTCAGTATGGGTTTAGAACAAACAGCTCAACCTCACTGGCTCTGATTGATGTGATGGAGGAAATCACTAACGCTATAGACCAGGGGCGTGGCTACGGGTGGGCCTGGGCCCACCCACTGTGTACCTGGGCCCACCCAATTAAATGGCTTCCTCAACAAAATTATACATATATTTGTTTCATTTTTGAGGGATCTTATTTAAGTCATCATGAAATGAAGTAGAGCAGAGTAAATTTGACATCAACAGCATGAATGTGTTGTGGTGATTTCATAACTATTACATCATTTGTAAGTCTTGCTCTCATTGGCTATTTTGAATAATTTCGGAACTCTCCAGACAAGCTACGGTAACAGCGCCACTGTGCGTATGCTGCTGTGACTTGTAGTGTCAACCAAAGCATTTAAGAAACGGCAAAACAAATCTTCATTTCTAAATGTTTCAAAAAACAAAAAGTGGAGGACCTGTCCTGTGATACAGGGTTAATAAGCTTTGGAATTTGGATGTTTTGTTCAAAGATCTTTCTGTCGGTTTCTGACAGGTTCCTCTCTTTTCCGGTTCACATTTTGCAGCCTCCCGCGACCCGGACCCGGATAAGCGGAAGAAGACGAGACGATTTTGAAGCCTTGTACTTTCGCGAAATGTTTTGTGGAACTTTGCATGCTTTAAACTTTGTTTTACAGCGCAGTGTTCATGCATCCTGACGATCTCCTCCATGGAGCGGAGCGCAGTGCGTCCTGACTCCCTTTTGCGTGCTGACCAAGAGTCTGGATGAGTAGCGCCCTTATGCTCCTTCCCTTTATGAGCTTCTTTTCTACAGCAAGGTGGGAATGAAAATCTACACTTCCACAAGTAGAAATGATGCTTTTAACTGATTGACAGACTGCAGAATCAGAACCATGGAGCAGCATGATGTCTCCAAACGGTGCGCTATCCGCTCCTCTTTTTCCTCTCTCTCTCTCTGTGTCCGACCTGAAATAATTAACGTATTTAACCCGACGGCTCGGGCTGAAATTGAGACCTCTAGTGATAAACACAGAGCAGCTCTCAGATCACTTCTCTCAGCATCATCTGTGTGGTTTTTTTTACCGCAACAAGCAGGTGTCCATCAGACGCGATCAGAAACATCAATGAAGTTATTTATTCAGCCGTTCTGATGTCAGGTTGTTTAAACGAGATCAGTGTGAAAATGTTCATGCCTGTCTGAGAGAAGTGTATAAAGTGTGTAGTGAGGGGTTTTACAGGCTTAAAACTTCTGGAATTATTGTAAAAATATAAAACTGATTCTTGGCGGATTTCACCGCAATTGCGGGTTATTTTTAGAACGTAACTCCCAGAATAAACGAGGAATCACTGTATAGACACATATCTGCTTAAACAAAAGTGACATTTACAAACACTTATTTTCAATTACATTTTTGGGCCCACCCATTTATTATTAGGCCCGGCCGAAAATCTATTTCTGGCTACGCTACTGCTATAGACCATAAGAAACATTCGGTAGGATTATTCATTGACCTAAAAAAAGCTTTTGACACAGTTAATCATAATATTTTAATTAACAAATTGGAGAGATATGGGATTAGAGGGATTGTATTACAATGGTTGGAGAGTTATTTAAGAGACAGAAAACAATTTGTGAAATTAGGAGAACATCAATCACTGTGTCTGGACATTGCTTGTGGTGTTCCCCAGGGGTCAATTCTGGGTCCAAAGCTGTTTATTTTATTTATTAATGACATTTGCAATGTATCAAAGATGCTTAAATTAGTACTGTTTGCCGACGATACCACTATACTATGCTCAGGGGAAAACCTACAAGAGCTACAAAAAAATATCAACTCAGAATTGTGTCAATTAAAAAATTGGTTTGATTTCAATAAACTAACATTAAACTTAAATAAAACCAAATTCATGCTTTTTGGAAAAAACAAAAGGAGTAGTTGTATTAAAATCTTGGTGGATGGCGTTGAGATTGAGAGAGTGAATGAAATCAAGTTCCTGGGTGTAATTATGGATGATAAAATCAGCTGGAAACCTCATGTAAAACATATACAGAGTAAAATAGCAAGAAGCATCTCAGTACTGAATAGAGTCAAACACATTCTGAATTACAGCTCACTCCATATTCTTTACTCCTCTCTGATTCTGCCATACCTCAACTACTGTGTTGAAGTATGGGGTAATACCTACAAAAGTACATTAGCATCAATAACTATATTACAGAAAAGAGCTATAAGAATAATTCATAATACTGGTTACCGAGATCACACAAATCCGCTTTTTTTAAACTCAAAAATGATTAAATTCTCAGATCTGGTCCAGTTTCAAACAGCAATAATGATGTTTAAAGTAACAAAGAGTCTCCTCCCGGAGAATATTCAGAAACTGTTTCTCAGTAGAGATGGCGGCTATCAGCTTAGGGGAGAGTTTCATTACAAACAGCCTTCAGTCAGAACCACACTCAAAAGTTTGTTTATTTCAGTAGTAGGAGTTAAGTTATGGAATGGTTTAAATAATGAATTAAAGCAATNATATACAGTGGGGCAAAAAAGTATTTGGTCAGCCACCGATTGTGCAAGTTCTCCCACTTAAAATGATGGCAGAGGTCAGTAATTTTCATCATAGGTACACTTCAACTGTGAGAGACAGAATGTGAAAAAAAAAATCCATGAATTCACATGGTAGGATTTTTAAAGAATTTATTTGTAAATTAGGGTGGAAAATAAGTATTTGGTCAATAACAAAAATTCAACTCAATACTTTGTAACATAACCTTTGTTGGCAATAACAGAGGTCAAACGATTACTATAGGTCTTTACCAGGTTTGCACACACAGTAGCTGGTATTTTGGCCCATTCCTCCATGCAGATCTTCTCGAGAGCAGTGATGTTTTGGGGCTGTCGCCGAGCAACACGGACTTTCAACTCCCTCCACAGATTTTCTATGGGGTTGAGGTCTGGAGACTGGCTAGGCCACTCCAGGACTTTCAAATGCTTCTTACGGAGCCACTCCTTTGTTGCCCGGGCAGTGTGTTTGGGATCATTGTCATGTTGGAAGACCCAGCCACGTTTCATCTTCAAAGCTCTCACTGATGGAAGGAGGTTTTGGCTCAAAATCTCACGATACATGGCCCCATTCATTCTTTCCTTAACACGGATCAGTCGTCCTGTCCCCTTAGCAGAAAAACAGCCCCAAAGCATGATGTTCCCCCCCCCCCATGCTTCACAGTAGGTATGGTGTTCTTGGGATGCAACTCAGTATTCTTCTTCCTCCAAACACGACGAGTTGAGTTTAGACCAAAAAGTTCTACTTTGGTTTCATCTGACCACATGACATTCTCCCAATCCTCTGCTGTATCATCCATGTGCTCTCTGGCAAACTTCAGACGGGCCTGGACATGCACTGGCTTCAGCAGCGGAACACGTCTGGACTGCAGGATTTGATTCCCTGCCGTTGTAGTGTGTTACTGATGGTGACCTTTGTTACTTTGGTCCCAGCTCTCTGCAGGTCATTCACCAGGTCCCCCCGTGTGGTTCTGGGATTTTTGCTCACCGTTCTCATGATCATTCTGACCCCACGGGATGAGATCTTGCGTGGAGCCCCAGATCGAGGGAGATTATCAGTGGTCTTGTATGTCTTCCATTTTCTGATAATTGCTCCCACAGTTGATTTTTTTCACACCAAGCTGCTTGCCTATTGTAGATTCACTCTTCCCAGTCTGGTGCAGGTCTTCAATTCTTTTCCTGGTGTCCTTCGAAAGCTCTTTGGTCTTGGCCATAGTGGAGTTTGGAGTCTGACTGTTTGAGGCTGTGGACAGGTGTCTTTTATACAGATAATGAGTTCAAACAGGTGCCATTAATACAGGTAACGAGTGGAGGACAGAAAAGCTTCTTAAAGAAGACGTTACAGGTCTGTGAGAGCCAGAGATTTTCCTTGTTTGAAGTGACCAAATACTTATTTTCCACCCTAATTTACAAATAAATTCTTTAAAAATCCTACCATGTGAATTCATGGATTTTTTTTTTCACATTCTGTCTCTCACAGTTGAAGTGTACCTATGATGAAAATTACTGACCTCTGCCATCATTTTAAGTGGGAGAACTTGCACAATCGGTGGCTGACCAAATACTTTTTTGCCCCACTGTATATCAGTGTATATACACATGTGTAAAGGGAAATGGGGTATGTGTATTGTAATTGTGTGTAGTGGCGAGTGTTTAATGCTGTGTGTGGTTGTAGGTGGGTAAATGGGAAAAAGGGATGCTCAGATATTCTGTGTGTAAAGGTGTGAGTGGGACATTTGGTCAAAGACGATTATAAAGAATGATATGATGTAAATAAGGACACTGTTCTTTTGAGTTGTGAGGGAGACGGGAAAAGGGGCAGGAAATTAAAAAGCTTATGCTTCTTCCTGCTCCCTTTGAGCATATCAATTACATATACATGTATGTATATATGTGTGTGTTTATAAATAGGTATATATAGAAAAAGATTTATTCATTTATTTATTTATTTTTATTTTTCTCATTGAAGTATTATTCTCATTATTATTGTTATTTTATTTTGCTGAAATTTATGTTATTTAGATATGTTCAAATAAAATTATTCATTCATTCATTAATTCATTCATCTCATTAATTCAGTAAAAAGGAGCTTTTTAAAATTATTTTCAGGTGAATGCAATACACTTCCGTAAGATATAATGCAATTATCTTGATGTTTGTCATTTTTTTTTTGCACTTTCACTTCCAATAAAGGTTTAGTCGGAACTATTTGTAAGGTGGTCACATCCCCTTTCTCATTCCGTGAATGTAAGGTCTTATATTTGATCAAAGCTGCCTTAAAACAGGTCTTAAAAAGTATTAAATTTGGCTTTCTTGAACCTGCAGATACCCTGGGCACTACACTGCAGCCTTAAAAAGATATGTTTTTAGCCTAGATTTAAAAAGGAACAGAGATGTAGTGTTCCTAAGATCACTCGGTAGAGAGTTTCACAGGAAGAGAGCAGATCTGCTGAAGGCTCGTCTCCCCATAGTGGTAAGCCGAGCAGGAGGATTGTACAGATTGACTGAGGCAGAGGAACAGAACACCCGAGATGGTGTAGAGAGTTGGACAAGGTGTCGCTTGTCCTCACCTAAGTATTTTAATAGCATTCACTAATGTTTCCATTTCTGTCAACGCAGGTAGTCAAAACTGGTGGGACTCCGAAAGTTCCAGACTGTTTTCAGCGAACACCTAAAAAGCTCTGCATCCCAGAAAAGGCAGAGATTCTGGCTGTGAATGTTGACTCCAAAGGTGAGGTTTTTTTCGTTTCTAGGAGCGTTTTTCTTCTTTAATAGAGTCTTTAAAATATTACCGACTAGTTGTTTGTAGAAGGTAATCATTTCTTCATCTTCCAGGAGTTCATGCAGTGCTGAAAACGGGTAACTGGGTTAGGTACTGTATCTTTGACCTAGCCACAGGCAAAGCTGAGCAGGAGAATAACTTTCCTACAAGTAATTTGGCCTTCCTGGGACAGAGTGAGCGCAATGTGGCTATCTTCACTGCAGGACAGGTACGATTGTTCTCCGAGTGGCTGCAGAGTTTTCTCAGTTTTTATCAGACTTGTTACACAAGATTTAATGCAGTCTAGCTTTATATGTTGTTTTTATTTTCTTCCAGGAGTCTCCCATTATTCTCCGAGATGGAAATGGCACAATCTATCCTATGGCTAAAGACTGTATGGGTGGGATTCGAGATCCTGATTGGTTGGACCTGCCACCTATAAACAGCTTGGGAATGGGGGTGCACTCTCTGGTCAATCTCCCATCAAACTCCACCATTAAAAAGAAAGCTGCTATTATTATTATGGCTGTTGAGGTAAATATTACCCACTAAATTCAGATTTTAAAATGGAACAATTAGATATTTTGGGCCATAATATGAGCCCACTTCCTTTTTCATTAAATCCTTTTCAAGGAGCAGAAAGTGATTGTGCTGTGAATGATGATAATTTGATTTTGATTGTTCAGAAACAGACACTAATGCAGCATGTGCTGCGTTGTGACTACGAGGCCTGCCGACAGTATCTGATGAACCTTGAGCAAGCCTTCCTGTTGGAGCAGGGCAGCCAGGCCCTTGGAGCACTTCTGAGTCATCGATGTGATGGAAACCGCAACATCCTCCATGCTGCCGTCTCTGTCTGCTTCCCTGTTAGTAACAAGGAGACCAAAGAGGAGGAAGGTAAGCTTCTGGATCAGGTTGAGATGGCTATGATTTAGGTTAGCAACACTTTGGTGCTCTGGGCTCCTCTGTCCAGCTGAGCCTCAGATACTTTGGTGTTGCCTTTGACTCTGACAAATCCTTAGAGCACCACTCTCAAAAACAGCATTTCTCAGCTTAAAGCGGCTCTCTGGAGCATTTTTCTCTGTATCAAAGTTTTCTAAATGTTTTAAATGATATTTCAGGTCTAAACTATGATCTATGGGTTGAGTTCCACAACATCTGTCATTCTGATGAAGACCCTCCTTCCTCCTAGAGACCCCTTTCCATTATTTCTTGCCGCCGACATATTTTAGCCAATGAAATTCAAATGTCTGCATTCTCTCAACATGCACGCGCATCGACCAAACCTGTACCAGTAGGGGGCGCTGTCGTACAGGACACTCCGTGTGTTTCTCTGTTTGCGTCTCAGCCTCACGGCTCATTTCTACTAAAAACCTACCCATTTCCCAGCTAAAGATGGATTTATTTTTATTTTTAAACCTTTCACCTCACAGAATGGCAAGGCTTGACAGGATTACGCGTTTATTTTGGTCAGAAAGTTCATCCAGGGCCGAGTCAAGTTCAGCTTCAGAGTCCAGCAGCAGCTCTCTGCTAACAGAGCTAATATCAGAAGCAGCAGGGACAGAGAGGACTCATCAGACCCTCGTAGTATTGGAATAAGAGTTGTGAACTGTGAGTGATTAAACCCTACACATTGAGCTGTACAGTTCATGCCCGCAACGTATATACGCCGCGTGCACGCGCGCACACGCGACCGGACGCGCGTGTCGAGATGTTTTGAGGAGGAGCCTTTGGACGCTAGATTCAAAAACTGCTCTCTTGATGAAATCCTCCAGAATGCGGCTTTAAAGTACCTCAAAAACATCAGAACTTGATGTCTGCCTTTGATTTGGAGATGATCATTCCCACTTTAATCTCATCTCATTTACAGGTCCTTCTCAAAAAATTAGCATATTGTGATAAAGTTCATTATTTTCTGTAATGTACTGATAAACATTAGACTTTCATATATTTAAAATTCATTACACACAACTGAAGTAGTTCAAGCCCTTTTATTGTTAAAATATTGATGATTTTGGCATACAGCTCATGAAAACCCAAAATTCCTATCTCAAAAAATTAGCATATCATGAAAAGGTTCTCTAAACGAGCTATGAACCTAATCATCTGATTCAACTAATTAACTCAAAACACCTGCAAAAGATTCCTGAGGCTTTTTAAAAACTCCCAGCCAGGTTCATTACTCAAAACTGCAATCATGGGTCAGACTGCCGACCTGACTGCTGTCCAGAAGGCCATCATTGACACCCTCAAGCAAAAGAGGGTAAGACACAAAAAGAAATTTCTGAACGAATAGGCTGTTCCCAGAGTGCTGTATCAAGGCACCTCAGTGGGAAGTCTGTGGGAAGGAAACAGTGTGGCAGAAAACGCTGCACAACGAGAAGAGGTGACCGGACCCTGAGGAAGATTGTGGAGAAGGACCGATTCCAGACCTTGGGGGACCTGCGGAAGCAGTGGACTGAGTCTGGAGTAGAAACATCCAGAGCCACCGTGCACAGGTGTATGCAGGAAATGGGCTACAGGTGCTGCATTCCCCAGGTCAAGCCACTTTTGAACCAGAAACAGCGGCAGAAGCGGCTGACCTGGCTACAGAGAAGCAGCACTGGACTGTTGCTCAGTGGTCCAAAGTACTTTTTTTGGATGAAAGCAAATTTTGCATGTCATTCGGAAATCAAGGTGCCAGAGTCTGGAGGAAGACTGAGGAGAGGGAAATGCCAAACTGCCTGAAGTCCAGTGTCAAGTCCCCACAGTCAGTGATGGTCTGGGGCGCCATGTCAGCTGCTGGTGTTGGTCCACTGTGTTTTATCAAGGGCAGGGTCAATGCAGCTAGCTATGAGGAGATTTTGGAGCACTTCATGCTTCCATCTGCTGAAAAGCTTTATGGAGATGAAGATTTCATTTTTCAGCACGACCTGGCACCTGCTCACAGTGCCAAAACCACTGGTAAATGGTTTACTGACCATGGTATTACTGTGCTCAATTGGCCTGTCAACTCTCCTGACCTGAACCCCATAGAGAATCTGTGGGATGTTGTGAAGAGAAAGTTAAGAGACGCAAGACCCAACACTCTGGATGAGCTTAAGGCCGCCATCGAAGCATTCTGGGCCTCCATAACACCTCAGCAGTGCCACAGGCTGATTGCCTCCGTGCTACGCCACACTGAAGCAGTCATTTCTGCTAAAGGATTCCCCACCAAGTATTGAGTGCATAACTGAACATAATTATTTGAAGGTTGACTTTTTTTTTTGTATTAAAAACACTTTCTTTTATTGGTTGGATGAAATATGCTAATTTTTTTAGATAGGAATTTTGGGTTTTCATGAGCTGTATGCCAAAATCATCAATATTAAAACAATAAAAGGGCTTGAGCTACTTCAGTTGTGTGTAATGAATCTAAAATATATGAAAGTCTAATGTTTATCAGTACATTACAGAAAATAATGGGGGGGGGCAGCCAAGGAGACACTGGAGCGCTCCTAAGGAGCTACAAGGGCCCGCGGTTAGCGCGACACCTGGCTCGCCCCCTGCCCTAACTGGACCTCACCATGAGGTTCGGTTCTTGGTTCGGTTCGGAGCGGAGGAGGCGACCGTCCGGTCAGCGGTGCTCGCGCCTCTCGCCACGGGAGCGCGCGCCGCTCGTTTAGCCGTGTTTCTCAGTAGAACTGTCAACAGCTGTGGCTTCAACAATATTAACACTAAAACCACATTTATCTGTTGATGACTTTATTAGACATTAGTCTTCCTTTAACTTCAGTTGTTTTCAGACTCACGTTAAATACCAATGTATAAATAACCTAGATAATAACCTAAATAATAAGTAGTTTCTTTAGCCAAATATAAATATAATGACTCCTCCTGTTCTACAGCGATTCAGAGTGTAATACAGAGGAGGTGATGAGGGAGGAACACAGTGCTATACTGCACCCTAACAGGACAGCAGTTCAGTTTCATTTTGGGACTATGAAATAGTTTAACTAACACACTCAGGAATGTATGCTGTGAACTGCACAGTGTTTGTTTTTGCTCTGCAGTTTTTAAATCTTTAAAACAAGAGAGATGTCAAACTGCAGCTCTTCCTTAGAAACTGTCATTTTATTTTGTGTTAAACACTCAGGAATGTCCATACTGTGCACCTCAGTGTTTTGTTTAGTACTACAACTTAATATTTTTTCCAAACCTTTAAACTAGAGTTATTGTACTGTAAAAGAGTAAATACTGACAGCTCTTCCATGTTGTAGAACACTGCTTTGATTCTGTTTTAAGCAGAAGATGTTTGGCTTTGGAAAACAGTTGTACATTTAAGTCATTTATTACATTTTTTGGGGGCGGGGGGGTATTTATTTGAAATTTTATGGTTTTTATTAATCGTGCAACAGAAAAATAATCGTTAGAATAATCGTCTAATTATCCATTAGAATAGTCGACTATTCGATAAAATAATCGCCCGAATAATCGTTTTAAAAATAATCGGTTTCCCCCAGCCCTAGGAAAAACCAAGGCGCAAAATAACTGCCCATGAACTGAGAAGAGTCAAGTGTGCAGCTGCCAAGATGCCACTTGCCACAGTTTGGCCATATTTCAGAGCTGCAACATCACTGGAGTGCCCAAAAGCACAAGGTGTACAATACTCAGAGACATGGCCAAGGTAAGAAAGGCTGAAAGACGACCACCACTGAACAAGACACACAAGCTGAAACGTCAGGACTGGGCCAAGAAATATCTCAAGACTGAGTTTTCTAAGGTTTTATGGACTGATGAAATGAGAGTGAGTCTTGATGGGCCAGATGGATGGGCCCGTGGCTGGATTGGTAAAGGGCAGAGAGCTCCAGTCCGACTCAGACGCCAGCAAGGTGGAGGTGGAGTACTCGTTTGGGCTGGTATCATCAAAGATGAGCTTGTGGGGCCTTTTCGGGTTGAGGATGGAGTCAAGCTCAACTCTCAGTCCTACTGCCAGTTTCTGGAAGACACCTTCTTCAAGCAGTGGTACAGGAAGAAGTCTGCATCCTTCAAGAAAAACATGATTTTCATGCTGGACGATGCTCCATCACACGCGTCCAAGTACTCCACAGCGTGGCTGGTGAGAAAGGGTATAAAAGAAGGAAAACTAATGACATGGCCTCCTTGTTCACCTGATCTGAACCCCATTGAGAACCTGTGGTCCATCATCAAATGTGAGATTTACAAAGAGGGAAAACAGTACACCTCTCTGAACAGTGTCTGGGAGGCTGTGGTTGCTGCTGCACGCAATGTTGATGGTGAACAGATCAAAACACTGACAGAATCCATGGATGGCAGGCTTTTCAGTGTCCTTGCAAAGAAAGGTGGCTATATTGGTCACTGATTTGTTTTTGTTTTGTTTATGAATGTCAGAAATGTATATTTCTGAATCTGGAGATGTTACATTGGTTTCACTGGTAAAAATAAATAATTGAAATGGGTATATATTTGTTTTTGTTAAGTTGCCTAATAATTATGCACACCTGATATAGGGTGTTGATGTCATTAGACCACACCCCTTCTCATTACAGAGATGCACATCACCTGATATGCTTAATTGGTAGTAGGCTTTCGAGCCTATACAGCTTGGAGTAAGACAACATGCATAAAGAGGATGATGTGGTCAAAATACTCATTTGCCTAATAATTCTGCACTGCCTGTAGTTACTTTAAAGCAGTAGGGGTGTAACAATGTCCAAATCCCACGATGTGATATTGTCACGGTATGTATTTTATTTCTTGAGCCTTTGAGCTGCTGTGAGGCAGCGCTGATGTAAGTGCTTCATGCTGGGATTTTTGACCCGCCTGGACTTTATCAACACTTGAAACTTTTCACGAGGGGGCAGGTTATCAAGTGACCTCACACGTTGCATGCATTCACCGAGTAGTCCAGCTCTACACCGGCAGTGTTTGCATATTGTCAGTTGTCCGTTCTTTTCTCCTTTTACCATTTCTCGACACGACAAATCCGAAATGCTTCCACAACTCGGACTTAAACGCCACTCTCCGTGCTATGCGTTTACCGCTGTCACCTCCGGCCCACATGTTTGTTGCATGTTCCAATGTACCATGGCCCCTCGTAAAACATCCATTCTCCCCCCTCCCGCTTTCTATAGTCCCACCTCAACACGCGCGTGCACACGGTGCGTCACTCTAAGCCAGTCATAAACTGTGCGTTGTGGCTCTCAGCTCCTGCTCAAACTGTACGACTGCATCTCAGGGTTCAATCATTCACAACTCACAAATCATGTTCTCATTCTGTAGATGCTCTGAGACCTGACTGTCACACTATGCTTATCAAACAAGTTGCTCAATACGCTCATCACATGAGGAAACATTTGGTCCAGAATTCCATTCTGGACCAAAATAAACACGTATCCTTGGTAAGCCTTGCCATTCTGTGAGGAGAAATGTTTAAAAATAAAAATAATGCCCTCGGCCAAGAAATGGATAACTTTTTAGTAGAAATGAGCACTGACTTCTCCATGACCGGCAGAGACCGTAAACAGGAAGACATGGAGTGCCCTGGAAGTACGCAGCCCCCACCTCTACAGGTTTGCGCAAAGCGCATGCACGTTGACTGACAGCTGTCAATGTGGAAATTTGAATTCTATTGGCTGAAAAAGTTTGCTGGCCAGAGAGAATTCAACGGGGTCTATGAGCTGTCTCTTATACNGTAGAACTGTCAACAGCTGTGGCTTCAACAATATTAACACTAAAACCACATTTATCTGTTGATGACTTTATTAGACATTAGTCTTCCTTTAACTTCAGTTGTTTTCAGACTCACGTTAAATACCAATGTATAAATAACCTAGATAATAACCTAAATAATAAGTAGTTTCTTTAGCCAAATATAAATATAATGACTCCTCCTGTTCTACAGCGATTCAGAGTGTAATACAGAGGAGGTGATGAGGGAGGAACACAGTGCTATACTGCACCCTAACAGGACAGCAGTTCAGTTTCATTTTGGGACTATGAAATAGTTTAACTAACACACTCAGGAATGTATGCTGTGAACTGCACAGTGTTTGTTTTTGCTCTGCAGTTTTTAAATCTTTAAAACAAGAGAGATGTCAAACTGCAGCTCTTCCTTAGAAACTGTCATTTTATTTTGTGTTAAACACTCAGGAATGTCCATACTGTGCACCTCAGTGTTTTGTTTAGTACTACAACTTAATATTTTTTCCAAACCTTTAAACTAGAGTTATTGTACTGTAAAAGAGTAAATACTGACAGCTCTTCCATGTTGTAGAACACTGCTTTGATTCTGTTTTAAGCAGAAGATGTTTGGCTTTGGAAAACAGTTGTACATTTAAGTCATTTATTACATTTTTTGGGGGCGGGGGGGTATTTATTTGAAATTTTATGGTTTTTATTAATCGTGCAACAGAAAAATAATCGTTAGAATAATCGTCTAATTATCCATTAGAATAGTCGACTATTCGATAAAATAATCGCCCGAATAATCGTTTTAAAAATAATCGGTTTCCCCCAGCCCTAGGAAAAACCAAGGCGCAAAATAACTGCCCATGAACTGAGAAGAGTCAAGTGTGCAGCTGCCAAGATGCCACTTGCCACAGTTTGGCCATATTTCAGAGCTGCAACATCACTGGAGTGCCCAAAAGCACAAGGTGTACAATACTCAGAGACATGGCCAAGGTAAGAAAGGCTGAAAGACGACCACCACTGAACAAGACACACAAGCTGAAACGTCAGGACTGGGCCAAGAAATATCTCAAGACTGAGTTTTCTAAGGTTTTATGGACTGATGAAATGAGAGTGAGTCTTGATGGGCCAGATGGATGGGCCCGTGGCTGGATTGGTAAAGGGCAGAGAGCTCCAGTCCGACTCAGACGCCAGCAAGGTGGAGGTGGAGTACTCGTTTGGGCTGGTATCATCAAAGATGAGCTTGTGGGGCCTTTTCGGGTTGAGGATGGAGTCNCAGTCCTACTGCCAGTTTCTGGAAGACACCTTCTTCAAGCAGTGGTACAGGAAGAAGTCTGCATCCTTCAAGAAAAACATGATTTTCATGCTGGACGATGCTCCATCACACGCGTCCAAGTACTCCACAGCGTGGCTGGTGAGAAAGGGTATAAAAGAAGGAAAACTAATGACATGGCCTCCTTGTTCACCTGATCTGAACCCCATTGAGAACCTGTGGTCCATCATCAAATGTGAGATTTACAAAGAGGGAAAACAGTACACCTCTCTGAACAGTGTCTGGGAGGCTGTGGTTGCTGCTGCACGCAATGTTGATGGTGAACAGATCAAAACACTGACAGAATCCATGGATGGCAGGCTTTTCAGTGTCCTTGCAAAGAAAGGTGGCTATATTGGTCACTGATTTGTTTTTGTTTTGTTTATGAATGTCAGAAATGTATATTTCTGAATCTGGAGATGTTACATTGGTTTCACTGGTAAAAATAAATAATTGAAATGGGTATATATTTGTTTTTGTTAAGTTGCCTAATAATTATGCACACCTGATATAGGGTGTTGATGTCATTAGACCACACCCCTTCTCATTACAGAGATGCACATCACCTGATATGCTTAATTGGTAGTAGGCTTTCGAGCCTATACAGCTTGGAGTAAGACAACATGCATAAAGAGGATGATGTGGTCAAAATACTCATTTGCCTAATAATTCTGCACTGCCTGTAGTTACTTTAAAGCAGTAGGGGTGTAACAATGTCCAAATCCCACGATGTGATATTGTCACGGTATGTATTTTATTTCTTGAGCCTTTGAGCTGCTGTGAGGCAGCGCTGATGTAAGTGCTTCATGCTGGGATTTTTGACCCGCCTGGACTTTATCAACACTTGAAACTTTTCACGAGGGGGCAGGTTATCAAGTGACCTCACACGTTGCATGCATTCACCGAGTAGTCCAGCTCTACACCGGCAGTGTTTGCATATTGTCAGTTGTCCGTTCTTTTCTCCTTTTACCATTTCTCGACACGACAAATCCGAAATGCTTCCACAACTCGGACTTAAACGCCACTCTCCGTGCTATGCGTTTACCGCTGTCACCTCCGGCCCACATGTTTGTTGCATGTTCCAATGTACCATGGCCCCTCGTAAAACATCCATTCTCCCCCCTCCCGCTTTCTATAGTCCCACCTCAACACGCGCGTGCACACGGTGCGTCACTCTAAGCCAGTCATAAACTGTGCGTTGTGGCTCTCAGCTCCTGCTCAAACTGTACGACTGCATCTCAGGGTTCAATCATTCACAACTCACAAATCATGTTCTCATTCTGTAGATGCTCTGAGACCTGACTGTCACACTATGCTTATCAAACAAGTTGCTCAATACGCTCATCACATGAGGAAACATTTGGTCCAGAATTCCATTCTGGACCAAAATAAACACGTATCCTTGGTAAGCCTTGCCATTCTGTGAGGAGAAATGTTTAAAAATAAAAATAATGCCCTCGGCCAAGAAATGGATAACTTTTTAGTAGAAATGAGCACTGACTTCTCCATGACCGGCAGAGACCGTAAACAGGAAGACATGGAGTGCCCTGGAAGTACGCAGCCCCCACCTCTACAGGTTTGCGCAAAGCGCATGCACGTTGACTGACAGCTGTCAATGTGGAAATTTGAATTCTATTGGCTGAAAAAGTTTGCTGGCCA
The DNA here is from genome assembly GCA_006937965.1 of Callopanchax toddi. Taxonomy (NCBI): domain Eukaryota; kingdom Metazoa; phylum Chordata; class Actinopteri; order Cyprinodontiformes; family Nothobranchiidae; genus Callopanchax; species Callopanchax toddi. The sequence goes on from SSNR01000095.1 coordinate 1,295,740, forward strand.
GAGAGAATTCAACGGGGTCTATGAGAGGAAGGAGGGTCTTCAGAAGAATAACAATGAACTCTACCTATATATCATAGTTTAAAACTGAACTATCATTTGAAACATTTATAAAACTTTGATACATAGAAAAATGTTCCACGTATCACCTTTAAGTTATTATTTTTGTGTCCCTTGGCACAGTAATTAGGCAAAAGATAAGCATTTTATTATGTTAATTGCTTGTTGAATTTGTCATCATATTTAGAAAATTTCAATGAAGAAACATCCCCCCAAAATATTTACTAAACTTTCAACCAGCTGTTTAAGCTTGAAATTTGCTCCCATGTTGATAAAACTGTCCATTTCCTGTGGTCTCTTTTCTGTGTTAACTGTGTTGTTTGATTTCAGAAGCTGAAAGGTCGGAGAGAAACACATTTGCTGAGCGTCTGTCTGCTGTAGAGGCAATTGCCAATGCTATCTCTGTGGTATCGAGCAACAGTTCTGGAAATAGGACTGGCTCCTCTAGCAGCAGAGGGTAATTTACCTGTTGTATATTTTGTAGCACTGACGATATACAGATAAATAAGATTGTACTGGAAAATAACAATAAAACAAGTTAAATAGACTTCATATGCCGTGAACAGGCTTCGTCTAAGGGAGATGATGCGAAGGTCTCTCAGAGCAGCAGGTCTTGGCCGCCATGAATCTGGCCCATCATCCAGTGACCATCAAGACCCAGTCTCCCCTCCCATTGCTCCACCAAGTTGGGTTCCAGACCCCCCACCAATGGACCCTGGTGAGTGTATGTAACCAGAACTGCAGTCAGTGCAACACACTTTTAACATCCTTAAAGATTGTTTTTAGATGATAATTCCATTGATATTGAAAAGTATGTATTTTTGTATCAATAGATGGTGACATTGACTTCATTCTAGCGCCAGCTGTTGGTTCACTAACCACTGCTTCCACTGGTACCAGCCAGGGTCCCAGTACTTCCACCATACCAGGTACAAGGCTTCTTTGTCATGTAATATTTACAACAATGAGAACTATACCTTTCTGTCATTTGTTGCTACATGATTTTATATGAAAAGTCATTCTAAACTAGGTTATGTTCACAGAAAATCAAAAGTTTTGACTTCAGACTAAAGCCAGTATTTCATTGGGTTGTGACACTGGAGATGCAAAATTGCAAGTTAAGTTAAGGTGCACCGAAAATCGAAAATCGGCAACCGAAAATTTTCATTCGTGAATGACCCAAAAGTGCATTTTTGGTTTTGGTCTGAAACACCTAAATCACCGAAATAATAGGCCGAACGGTGTAATGTGGCAAGCAAATGGTGCATCCAGCACAGGAGAAATAGGATGAGAGTAGGGCTGGACAATATATCGAAAATTTATCGTTATCGCGATAACAGGACGTGCGGTAGGCCTATCGCAAAAGACGTCAAAAACGGCGATAAATGAAGGGTTGAAATGTATCCATATGTTCTATAAATCAACTCTCTGTAAGCTAATACGGAAGTATTTGACCAATCAAATGTAGCCCTTCCCATATATGACCAATCAGACGGCTTTGTTTATAATAATGATAATAATAATGCATCAGTTTTATATAGCGCTTTTCTAGGTCACTCAAAGACGCTTTACAGAGTTGCATTATTCATTCACACAGTCATTCTCACCGGTGGTGGTAAACTACGACTAACGTCTGTAGCCACAGCTGCCCTGGGGCAGACTGACAGAAGCGAGGCTGCCATTCTGCGCCATCGGCCCTTCTGACCACCACCAACATTCACACACAGTCACACTCACATTCACACAGGCAAGTTGGGTGAAGTGTCTTGCCCAAGGACACAACGACAATCTAACCCAGCCGGAGCTGGGGATCGAACCGGTTACCAGACCGGCCACTCTCCCAACTGAGCTAATGCCGCCCCATTTGCCGCCGTTTACGTTAGCCCTTCCCATATGTGACCAATCAGATGGCTCAGTTTACGTTTACGCCCGCTCCCTACATAACCCGGTTGATGCTATCTGAGTTAGCTTTGCTTCGCGTTGCAATGGCTGAGAGCAAAACAAGAGAGGAAAATGTCTGTGACGACCTCGTGGTTAAAACAATATCAGGTCTCTCATTTGGAGACACTTTGGTTTCAAGAGAGACAAAGTTCTACAAACACGTCCTCTGCAGGACAACCGCGGAGTACTGCGGCGTGTCTTGCGTTTGTGTGTGCATGTGTGTGCGTGCTATTGTGTGTGTGCACTTGTGTGTTTGCAAGAATAAAGAGTTGGTAAAATGGATTACAAGAGGCGCTGAACGTCTCCCCGTGGTTCAACCACATGAACGCATTAAACCAGAAGTACGAAATATAAACGTGGTGGGGGAGAACTACACCGCTTAGCAGCGACTCGCTCCAGACACTAAAACAGCAGTCAGCTGTAGTCCGATCTCAGCTGTAATAACGAGGACGATGTCGCGCTGACAACAAGGATTTAATGACAGAACTACAGTTCAGGAGGAGACGGTAGCACGACGTGGGTCAGATGTGCTGCTCCCGGTCTGACACCCCCCTCCTCCTCCTCAAATCTATAAACGGGTTAGTAGACTCAGAGAAGCTGAGATGATGATCAACTAACTTCTTATTATTTCATTCAAAACGAGCAAACAGAATGTACACACAAAATCAATATGAATGAAAAGGAGCTGAGAAAGATGAAATCCATTTCCAGCACATTCCTGTTCTAACTTTCAAACTTAGTCTCATCTTCATTTACATTTTCATAATGACCTCATACCTTTGATTTAAAACATTTAAAAATATATTTAATGACCTTGATTCTTTCCATAATTCTATACTGTTAACAGAAATACTAAATTCCTTCTCTTTGGTTCTAATCAGGTTTTTAAAGACTTCAGTTCATTTTAAATTAGAACTATTTATTCTAAAACATTTACTAAATGTTTATTGGTCAGGTATTTTATTAGCTTTGTACATTATAATATTTTCCAATAATATTGAACATCTAGCCAAGGACAAAGATCTAGAGACCAAACTACAGGAGTCCATCTGAGGGACAGGAGTCCATCTGAGGGACAGGAGTCCATCTGAGGGACAGGAGTCCATCAGAGAGACAGGAGTCTATAATGGAGGATTTTCCATCAGACATTTAGCCATGAAATGTTCAGGTTGAGACGTTCTGAGAAACATGAAGTTAAAACATTTGAACTGATCCTAAATTGAATGAATTTCTGATTCTGACTTCATCACCTTGTTTTTCCTTTTCTCCAGCAGCTGGTTCACTGAGTTTTGTCGTCGTGATGAAACACAACCTGTTAGAAAGGAAATCATTTGGGCTTTAATTTAAATGGTGACTTGTGTGGATAAGAATTATATTGCATAGCTGCAGTGTTTTTCTCTGTGTGTATTTAGAGTCTTTTTACATTTTTCATTTAGCTGCTTAGTGTTGGATTTGGATCCTGTTGAGGTAGAAAACATACTTTTTATAGATCAGAAGAGCTTTTTCCCATTAAGTGGACATGCAGCATCAACATATTAGTAAAGTTTTAGCAGGTCTTTGGAATGAATTTGTTGCTGGATGTGCTGCGGTGTCCAGTACCTGGACTACTGGGGGAAAACGGGGTTGTTCATATATCGCATCTGTTATCGATATCGCAATATTAAGCACTGTTATCGACATTCGCAGTTTTTCCTAATATCGTCCAGCCCTAGATGAGAGCCAGCATGTCTGTGGTGTGGACTTATTTCACTGTCTCTGCTGGTAATTTTGGACCAGGCTGCAACGAGCCGTCCGCTCAGCCTGTGATCTGAGTGGCTCGTTTCAATTTGCTCCTCCTGCTGTACGGAGAGTGGCTCCGAGTGACAGGTGACATACGCGTGCTTGACACTGCTTACAGCCCTCAAGCCCCCCCGGACAGAAATCGAACCTCACCTGTAAGATCATGCTCGGCTACCACGACCTAAAATGCCAGGGACGTTTTTCTGTCCCAGTCCAGCCCTGACTGGACCAGAGTCCGACCAGAACCAAAGTGTTTTTGTTTTTTCTCCCTGTCACGGCTGCTGTCGCATCATGAGACGGGGGCTTCTCAAAGTTGCACAGTATTTTTCCCTCCTCCTCACCATTGTTTTCATAGCTTTGTAATTGATTTATTGCAATGCCTTCATTTTAGTGAGGTTAGTACACATCAAAGCCATAAATGCTATGGTTCTAATAATTGACATCATTTCTTTTGGTGTTTCAGTTTTCGTCCTGGGTTTCCTCATTTTTGGTTTCAGCCAATAATTTTCATTTCGGTGCATCCCTAGTAAATATGCTAATATTCAAGTATAATCCATTGAAATGGTAGTTGAGATACTTTTGTGTATGTCAACACGAATAATGAATTGTGACAGTTCTGCAGCATTCATGAGAATTTTCTCAATTGGCTCAGTTGGTAGAGTGGCTGGTCTGGCAACCAGAGGGTCGCCGGTTCAATCCCAGCTCCAGTTGGCTTACATTGTCGTTGTGTCCTTGGGCAAGACACTTCATCCACCGTGTCTGCTGGTGGTGAGGAGAGCCCGGTGGTGCCAGATTATGTGTGGAGACGTAAGCCTCTGACAGTCTGCCCCAGGGAAACTGTGGCTACAGTGTAGCTAACTACAGTCAGCGTGTGAATGACTGTTGCAGGGTTTCCCCTAGAAATTTTTTTAACCGTGGTGGTGAGCTGTGCAGGGGGGTCAGTCATCAATACACCAAAGAGAGGGAATTGAGTATTTCTGTAAATGGTGTAAATTTATGGAAATAAATGAATCAAAGTCAGTAATTATATTTAAAATGTATTAAATCAAGGGTATGAGGTCATTATAAAAATGTAAATTAGGATGGCCTCAGTGACTAAGTTAGACTGAAATCAAATCAGAAGTTAAAGTTGATCATCCTCTCAGCCTCCCCTGATGATCAGTTTGCTGCAGCTGAAAGATGATAGAGAGGAGCCTAACCTGGACCAGGTCCTGACCTAACCTGGACCAGGTCCTGACCTAACCTGGACCAGGTCCTGACCTAACCTGGACCAGGTCCTGACCTAACCTGGACCAGGTCCTGACCTAACCTGGACCAGAGCCTGACCTAACCTGGACCAGGTCCTGGCCTAACCTGGACCAGAGCCTGGCCTAACCTGGACCAGGTCCTGACCTAACCTGGACCAGGTCCTGACCTAACCTGGACCAGAGCCTGACCTAACCTTAAGGTTGATGGCTCCATGTTAGAGAATTGTTTTCAGACTCTCAGCTCTTAACTTGATGAAAAGTTGATTATTCTTTTTATTTTATATCCTCATCCACACAACATCTGTTCATGTGACTAGCCTAGCATTCATTACTCACCTCTCTGACTGCAGCACACAGGGAATATCTGGACCACAGCCAATCAGAGGGAGGACCGAATCTACCCGCGAGCCGCTGATTTCCGACCCGCGCTACCCGCGTGTCTCCAGACTCCGAGCTGCAGTTCTATTAATAAATCCACGTCAGTGCGATATCGTCCTCATCATTACTCTGATGATCTGACTACAGCTGACTGCTGTTTTAGTTTCACTTCTGGAGCGTCGATCTCATCCTGCAGAGTTTAGCGGTGTATTTCTCCCCCCCGCTCCGTAGCGCGGACAAGTTCGGCGTCGATGTGACCATTAAGATTTATATTTTAGTATCCATGGTTTAACGTGTGTCTGTTGTTGAACCACACGGAGATCTGCAGCGTCAGAGTATTTTTTTTTACCCGCACCGGTCCAGGTCCTAAAGGCAAATCCTCGGTCGTCCCGGAGCAACCTGGGATAATTTTAGTTGCATCTTTGGAAAATTAGGTTGCATTTGCGACCAAAATGGTCACACTCTAGAGCCCTGAGTGCGCAAATATAGCTATATATTTTTAATATGCTTTACATTGTTTTAACATATATTTTAAAAAATAAACTTCATCCTGAAAGTGTGGCGGCTTTTAATTAACCGTGGCGGTGCGCCACGATCAATTACATGTAGGGGAAACCCTGTGTTGTGTTGTACAGCGCTTAGGGAGTGAAGAGCTCTCTTGAAAGCACTCTATAAATACAGGTCTTTTACCATTTTAATAACATATGCAACCAGTTTTACGTGGAGTTATGTTTGCACCTTTACTCCATAGGAGAAATCCACAAATCCCTCCCAAATGTATCTTGCACTTCTTGCAGTTTATGATTCATGGAAACTAATTGAGAAATGTTCTAGCTCGCAACTAATCTATTTAGAATGAAAATTTGTCTCACAAATTTATTTTGAGCTTTTTTTGACATTCTAGCAACACGACAGACGGGCCCTGTGACTCTTTATTAAATTAAGAATTGCTGCATTTTCAAATATTCTGAAAAGTCTGTCTGGAATGCTGTTTGCAATTTATCACCAGCAGTTGCAGCCCAGTGAGATGCAGACTCAAGTTCTGTGGTAGCAACATAATTTGGACCTTCTTGAACTTTTTAAAAATTATTTTGTGACTCACTCCCTGTCCTGTCTATATGAGCAGGACCATCAAATGAACCATCTGTGGTTGAGTCTAAAGACAGGAAGGCCAACGCTCACCTCATCCTAAAGCTGATGTGTGATAGTGTTGTCCTGAGGCCACACCTACGAGATCTGCTCTCTGCAAAGTATGGGTCGTAAGCATCTAATTTACCTCCTTTATTGGTCTCTCGATCATTCAACTCTCTAACATGCAAAACTTTGTTTTTGTGACTCTGACAGGGATGCCAGAGGAATGACTCCATTCATGCTGGCTGTCAGTGGGAGAGCCTACCCAGCAGCCATCACTGTGCTCGAAGCAGCTCAAAAAATTGCCAAGAGTAAGTTAATAAGTTAGCGTTTAGCTTTGAAATGCTTGCCTGTTTGATCACAGACTTGTATTAAAATGCCTGGCGTGCCTAACATGTGCTTCAGGCACAGCTACAGAATATATCTGCACCATGAATAAATTCTGGGAATGCAACACATTTCTGTAAACACACATCTGTAAAAAAGGAGCTTATTCCTAAACTGTGAGATCCCTGACTTGTTTTGCTGCTCTGCTTCCAGTGTTTTTACTGTTGTCCCCTTCTTTCCACGCTTTCCTTTTTTCCTCAAATGTCCTGAACACAGTGGGTGACCCGAGCATTGCAGAGAAAGAGGATGCAGATTCTGTGTTCATGGAAATGATTTGTCCCTCGGGAACCAACCCAGATGATTCCCCACTTTATGTTCTCTGTTGCAACGACACCTGCAGTTTCACTTGGACTGGAGCTGAGCACATTAACCAGGTCAGCCCCACAGGATACAGTTGCATTGAAATTAAGTCTAAACATGTATAAAATGTATTTTTTATAATTATGAAAAATGTTGTTTTTTGGTAACGTTTTCTGATAAATCTCTTCTCTGGTAGGTACTGTTTCATAGGAATTTGATCTATGGACATGTTTTGATAACTCTGTTTGTATTTAGGACATATTTGAGTGTCGAACATGTGGCTTGCTCGAATCTCTTTGCTGCTGCACTGAGTGTGCTAGAGTGTGTCACAAAGGACACGACTGCAAGTAAGTCCCTGTTTTCACTTCAGTTTAGTGTAGACTTCAGGCACTCCTATCATTACTTATATTAGTGTTTCTGTTGTATGTGGTTTTGACTTTGTTTTTTCTCAGGCTGAAAAGGACTTCTCCTACAGCCTACTGTGACTGCTGGGAGAAATGCAAGTGCAAAACTCTTATAGCTGGCCAGAAGGCAGCTCGCCTGGATTTATTATACAGATTACTCACAACCACAAACCTGGTCACCACACCAAACAGCAGGTAAGCTCTTTGAGCTGGACTTTACCATCCTTCAACAAACTGTTATTATTTTGTTAACTATTTGCAAGTTGATGTAAGCAAATTCAATCAGCACAGTTTTATTTAGAGCTGGGTGTCACCACTGATTAAACATTAACGTTTTAGCAATGTTTGAAGGAACACATATCGTCAGCCTCTTTAATAACAAAGATCTTATGTTGAAAAATTAGGAAGTTAAAAATATGACATCTCACTTAATTCAGCAATACCTTATGCAATCTGTTGGGACTTAGGGTATTTGTTGTGACTGTCTCTGCTCCCACCTCAAATGATCTTTAAATTGACTGAGATAAGTTCATTTTGTTTGCAAATATTGATTGACTGTGGTGGCCATCTTGAATTGGATTGACTCTAAAAGTCAAACATTGAAATATTTTGCTAACAGACAGGTTTGTTTATTTATATGTCAACAGTTCACAACTAAAGTCTTCTCAAAGTGCTGAAGTCCAACAGTTACTTTCACAGTTTAAATCAACATCTGGATCAGTGTGTAGAGCGTGGAGTTTGGGAAGGGGATGACGACCAAGTCCTATGACAACATATTTTAGTTCATTGTCTGTAAAATTGACGTAGTTGCAGCCATTTTTGTGTTTTCTAAGCTTTGTTGACTGTGGCGGCCATTTTGAATTTGGATGTTAATAAACTAGATGTTTGCTTTTTGAGAGTTTCATTTAAATCCATCCGGTTTATTGAGATAATTTAACATTACAGACCAACAAACAATTAATTTGATTCATAAAGTTCCTGTTTTTTATTCACTAAGGGGTGGCATATTTGACTGACTTGTTTTCCTTCTACAGGGGAGAGCATATATTACTGTTCCTGGTTCAGACTGTTGCCAGGCAGAGTGTTGAGCACTGCCAGTACAGGCCACCACGCATCAGAGAAGACAGGAACCGCAAGGCTGCTAATGCAGAAGGTAGAGTCACTTGCATATGTTTACACATCTTTAACAATTCCTTTTAGGTTTATTTTAGGGTACTTGTATATTATTTTCCATGTAATTTTTCATTTAATGTGTTGAATTCTTTTCACAGACTCTGATATGCCAGACCATGATCTTGAACCTCCTCGCTTTGCTCAGCTGGCTCTGGAGAGGGTCCTGCAGGACTGGAATGCCCTCAAGTCTATGATCATGTTTGGTTCTCAGGAAAATAAGGATCCGTAAGTCCTGAAGAATTTCATTTATGTCGGTGGTAGGGCTGCACAATATTAGGAAAATGTAATATTCCAATATTATTTGGCTATGTCATGATACAATGTGAATATCAGGATATTTTAAATAACCTCCCAAAACAAATTTTATTTTGAGCCATGCATTAAAAGGTACTGGTATACTCGTTTAAATCAACCGTTCAAAATGAGTTTTTTTTCTTTCAGAAAATATTGGATTTCATTTTTTTATTTTAACTATTTTAACCATCAGTTGCAGAGAAGTTTTTCCACAAATGTCTACTGTTAAACAAGTCTCTACTCTGGTACTCACTTGATGTGATTGATTTAATCGCCTGTTGTACTTCTAGGAGTGAACTTTTTCTTGTGGGGGTGGGGGGGCTTTGAATTAGTTTATTAATGTCAATGCTTTGTTGAAGCCAAATGATGCAGTCCAGGTAAAAAATAAATAATGCTGTTTTTAAATGTTGGACACAAACTTCTTCCACGTGCAAGCAATGCTTTTTTCCCCTCCAACTTCCTCCCAAGAGCAGCGATGATTTATTTACTCAAACTTATGACAGACAAAAAAAGAATGTCGGCAGCCTGTCTTTAGAAAATACATTTTCATATATCTCTAAGTCAGATTTTAGATCCTTTTGCACATCTCATGACGTTAAAGTGCATTGTGACTGTGTCCAGCATGATATTTGAGAGAAAATAAAGAACAATCTAAAAAACCCTGATATATTATTGTTTTTCTGTATTTCTTAGACTTAGTGCCAGCAGCAGAATTGCCCACCTCCTGCCTGAAGAACAGGTCTACTTGAATCAGCAGAGTGGCACTATTCGCCTCGACTGTTTCACACACTGCCTCATTGTGAAATGTGCTCCTGACATCACCGTAAGTCCAGTTTCTCTTTTCTCTTGTGTGCAAATTAGGCTCTGCAGCAGTGGTCATCGAATGTTGCATGTTTCACCCTTAGTTCACTTTACCCTAATGCAAATGTCTGAATTTCAGCGATTCTTTGAAACGGCAATATTATTCTTCTTTATCAGTTCATAGACACTTTACTGGGAACTCTGGTAAAGGAGCTACAGAACAAGTATACACCTGGCCGCAGAGAGGAGGCAATCACTGTTACTAGAAGATTCCTGCGCTCCGTGTCTCGAGTGTTCGTTATTCTCAGTGTGGAGATGGCCTCATCCAAAAAGAAAAAGTAAGACTGCGGTTTCCTGGTAACTTGGAATTTAGATCTAATCTGTGTCCTGGTTGTGTGTTTATTCAACTTGTCATCTTAGAGATATTTCAATCATTTTGAAGTGGGAGTCATTTATCTACAGTAAGGACCACACCCACTGGTGACACCACTCAAAGCAAACGAAGCCTCTAGAAACAGGAAGTAGTCCTCTGACCAGAGCAATACTAATGGCTGGTCAAATCAGGAGAAACACATTACTGTCTAATGGAGACAAACTAGTGGCTCATTTTCAGGTATTTATCATTATTATTACCTGTTAGTAAAACTATATTTTTGCATGAGGCTGTTTAGTTTGTTTCAACTGAACGTCTGAATTACTATGCTATTGTATGTGCTGATGCTGCACCATAAACACCTTAAAATAAACAAATGGTCTCATACTAAACTGTACGTTTACAGACAGGTAATATAGTGTAATGACGCATCAATGTGACTTTTTCCTGCGCAAGAGTTTGTTACTTGAAAATTTGTCACTAGTTTGTCTCTGTTCGGCAGCAGTGTGTCGTCTAATCTGACTATTGCTCTAGTCAGAGGACTACTTCCTGTTTCAAGAGGCTCTGCTTGCTCTGAGTGATGATTTGGACTTCAATGTGGAGAAATTACTGATAGAAGTCCACTTCAAAATGACTGAAATAAACTTTTACTTTTGGGCCTGTCGTAAAAAAAAGACATTTTTTTGTAGAATTCAAATATGGCAGTTTGTGTTGAACTGGTGCAAAACAAATATCTCTGTTTATTCTAATACTAATTGTCTTTGTTCTCAATTTCCTCCACACAGCAACTTCATTCCCCAGCCCATTGGGAAGTGTCGGCGTGTTTTCCAGGCTTTGCTGCCCTACGCTGTTGAGGAGCTGTGTAACGTGGCAGAGTCACTGATTGTTCCGGTGAGAATGGGTATCGCTAGACCTACAGCTCCCTTCATGTTGGCCAGCACCAGCATAGATGCTGTTCAGGGCAGCGAGGAGCTTTTTTCTGTTGAACCACTACCTCCGAGACCCTCACCAGACCAGTCCAGCAGGTTTGTCAAAAGTTGTCGCATTGTATAAATACTTTGGTTTTAGGGAATATTAAAATGTGCACGTATGAGTAATCTGACTAACAGCTTGAAGTTAGTTATTTTTTATGAGCTTGTCATTAAATGTGAAATTATGAAAGAAATGACACCTAAAAAGAAAATAAGAGTTTTGCCTTTTCTCACTTTTTTTGCTGTTTTGACTTTTTGTTTCCAGCTCCAGCCAAACAGCAGCCTCTTACATCATCAGGAACCCCCAGCCTCGGCGCAGCAGCCAGTCTCAACCAGTCAGAGGGAGAGATGAGGAGCAGGATGATATTGTGTCAGCAGATGTAGAGGAGGTGGGAGCTCAAATTTTAAATCACTAAGAATGAAAACAGCTTTAGAGTCTAGACACAACTGGTTGAAGACTACTACCAATACTAGTTTTTGAAATCGACCAAATTCAAGGTGGCTGCCACAGCCTACTGACCATAGAAAGCACAAAAGGCTTTAGCTCGGGCAGTTTTACTGATATTGCACATACTCTGCTTAAAACTTTACCACCAACCATTGAAGGAACCGTTGTCTTGATGAATTTCAATGAAACTCAAAGTAATCATTACACTAACATTTATAATAACTGATTAACGTTTGGAGTCAGCCTGATTCATTGCTAATTGACATGAGCAAAATAGGCTTTAACTTGATCCGTTTTACAGATACTGAGCTACGATTTGATGAGTTGATAGTTGAGATTCATTCACTAAGTTCTAACAGATCATGCAAGGTTTCTATATTGTGTGAGCTTTTGCATCATGATATTTTTAAAGTTTTAATTCCATCATTGCTCAGCACAAGATTATCTGAGTTTAAAACTCGTGGCATATGTTTATTTTTAGTTTGGTATTGTTTTATATCTATGGATTAGTAGTTCTACATGTTTCCTCAAAGTTTTTATGGTTGGGATTTGATGATGTCATTCGTCTCTCAGGTTGAAGTTGTAGAAGGAGTAGCAGGGGAGGAGGACCATCATGATGACCAGGAGGAACAAGGAGAAGAAAATGCTGAAGCTGAGGGACAGCATGATGAGCACGATGAAGATGGTGAAACATCAATTTTTTAGTAAAATTGCTGTGCAGCAGTTGACTGTTACCCCTGTAATTAAATGAAGCATTTCTCGAGTCCCATTATGTTGTCTTTGTCTGTAGGAAGTGACATGGAGTTGGACCTGCTGGCGGCAGCTGAAACGGAGAGTGACAGTGAAAGTAACCACAGCAATCAGGACAACGCGAGTGGCCGCAGGAGTGTTGTCACAGCAGCGACCGCTGGCTCTGAAGCAGGTTGATCAGTAGCTCTTAATAAGTTACCATTTTGGAACTAGTACTAGAACTTTTTTAACCTTTATTTTAGGAAACATTTTTTTTAAATGGCTGTTTTAGGGAAATGCAATCACTTAACAATGAAGACAAAAGTCCAGCTTTTGTACAGCTCTTAGACTTTGTTATAAAAAGAAATGCCGTGTTTTCCATGAGTTACATAATAAATGAGTCCTCTGTAGTGCTTAACAGGCAGCGTTTTAGATTGTGGGAATTTGTGTTTGGAGAGCTAATGATACAGCAGACAACGTGGTCTCTGGCTGAATACTTGATGTATTTCATTTGCAGGCAGTAGGGTGTCCTTGGCATTTCCTATTTTTGGTATGAGCTCCTCTTTACTTCAATGCATACACAGATGTCAGGGCAAGAGTGAATTTGCAAAGTGCATACACCGTGTCCTTCTGAGAGTACCCTCAGTTTCTCATTTTTCACTGCTGTTTCCTCATTTTGAACTAATAGTGGCCCTCATCACAAGTTAATTTTTTAGTCTCTCATTGAAAATAACAAACTAATTAACTTAAAACCTTTCCAAATGGTTTGTGGTGTGTTTTATCCCCTTGGTTATGTACAGTGTGTTTATTCTACTAATATTATGGGTGTCAGATATTTTTCTTCTGTTGCTTTGTTTCTTTAGATTGTGAAAAGGATTGCATTACTGTCCATTGTTACTAGTGACATTTTTTAATCTGGAAAAAATGTTCTAAGACAGATTTTAGTCTCAACAGAGAATGTAGCTGTTTGACTTGACGCCTCACTGTTATTATTGCTCTGCGTTGTAGTGGTGTTATTCACTAACCTGCACTGCTGCTTGTGTAAATCTGAAATAAAAACCTAAGTTGAATGAGGTGAGGGTGGCAAATAAATAATTCAAATGAATATATTTGTGTCCCTTCTCTTCCTGTATTGAAGGTGCCAGCAGTGTTCCTGCCTTCTTTTCAGAGGATGACTCCCAGTCCAATGACTCCAGTGACTCGGACAGCAGCAGCAGTCAGAGTGACGATGTCGACCAAGAGACGTTTCTTTTAGATGAACCCCTGGAACGCACTACTAGCTCCTCTCATGCTAACACTGCTGCACAGGCTCCTCGCTCCATGCAGTGGGCCGTTCGAAACACCCCCAGCCAAAGGACGAGTGGAAGCGCCCCCTCCAGCTCCTCAACACCAGCTGGTCAGAGCACACCTGTCTGCTTTGGCAGTTTTACTTTAATAGTCTACAGTTTCCAAGTCTTCCAAAAATCATGGTTTACAAATGTTTCCTGTTGTGATCCTTCTCTTTGAAACAGCGAGCTCCACAGGTTTAATCTACATTGACCCTACAAATTTGCGCCGCTCCAATGCCATCAGCTCCAGTGCAGCAGCAGCAGCAGCTGCTCTGGAGGCCAGTAACTCCAGTAGCTACCTGACGTCTGCCAGCAGCCTAGCTCGTGCCTACAGCATCGTCATCAGGCAGATATCAGACCTCATGAGTCTGATTCCAAAATATAACCACCTTGTCTACTCGCAGTATCCGGCAGCCGTAAAGCTCTCCTACCAAGATGCAGTCAACCTGCAGGTAATAGATGACAATATATATTCACAAAACATTTATATCTTATGTTAAACTTCCAACATAACCCCAGTGACCATCCCATATTACTGTTTGACTCCGTTTTCCTGCTCATATGTTTTACTTTAATTAGATTGCTCTCATCTCATATGAGTTCTTCCCTTATTATAAGATTATACTTATATCTGTGGTCTGGTTTAGTATTATCTTATAGTTTTCTTGACTAATATAGTTTAGAAAGGACTAATGTAGAACCATTTAAAGTTAAGTATTAACAGCAGCCACACAGCAGGAAAAAAAAACCTGTAATTTTTCTTTGGGTCATCTCGTTGAATCTCACCATTCTCTCACATTGTGGGGAAAAACAGTCAATTTGACCAAGTGTGACCAGTGTGTGTAATGTTAATTGTTTCTACCAGAACTATGTTGAAGAGAAGCTGATTCCCACCTGGAACTGGATGGTATCCATCATGGATTCCACAGAGGCTCAGCTGCGATACGGCTCAGCTCTGTCATCAGCTGGAGACCCTGGTCACCCCAGTCACCCACTTCACGCCTCTCAGCACTCGGCTCGCAGGGAACGCATGACCGCTCGAGAGGAGGCCAGCCTCCGCACTCTGGAAGGACGCAGGTATTGTTTTGTATATTTTTTTTAATATACATTTATCATGATTTGTGGACTTTTATGTTTAAAAAATAAAACCTTTGCAGTCTTGGTTGTTTTACACTAATTTATTTTCCCTTCAGGAGGGCAGCCACTCTGTTGACCGCTCGTCAAGGCATGATGTCAGCACGAGGCGACTTCCTGAACTACGCGCTGTCACTGATGCGCTCTCACAATGACGAGCATTCTGACGTGCTTCCTGTCCTGGACGTGTGCTCGCTGAAACATGTGGCGTACGTTTTCCAAGCTCTGATCTACTGGATTAAGGCTATGAACCAGCAAACCACCCTGGACACCCCACAGATGGATAGAAAGAGGTAAAGGAAGACCTGGAGTAAAAAGAGGTGGTATGATTGGGAGCTATATGTTTGCTAAAAACTACTTCACAAGACGACAAGTAGTTGTTGGTAGTTACACTGCTCTTTGAGTTATTGTAATTATTTTAAAAAATATTATTGTTGCTTTTTTATTGTTAGGAATCGAGAAATATTGGAACTTGGTTTGGACAATGAGGATTCTGAGCATGAGAACGACGAGGACACAAATCAAAGTAAGACAACCAACTAACATCGTCTCGTCTCGTCTCGTCTTCTTCCGCTTATCCGGGTCCGGGTCGCGGGGGCAGCATCCCAATTAGGGAGTTCCAGACAGTCTTCTCCCCAGCCACTTCTACCAGCTCCTCCGGCAGGATCCCAAGGCGCTCCAGGGCCAAACCAGAGATATATTTTCTCCAGCGTGTCCTGGGTCGACCCGGGGGCCTCCTGCCGGCAGGACATGCCTGAAACACCTCCCTGGGGAGGCGTCCAGGGGGCATCCTAACAAGATGCCCGAACCATCTCAACTGGCTCCTTTCGACATGGAGGAGCAGCGGTTCTACTCCGAGTCTCTCCCGAATGTCCGAGCTCCTCACCCTATCCCTAAGGCTGAGCCCGGCCACCCTGCGGAGAAAACTCATTTCGGCCGCTTGTATCCGCGATCTTGTTCTTTCGGTCATTACCCAGAGCTCATGACCATAGGTGAGGATTGGGAGGTAGATCGACCGGTAAATCGAGAGCCTTGCTTTCCGGCTCAGCTCCTTCTTCACCACAACAGACCGGTTCAGCGTCCGCATCACTGCTGACGCTGCCCCAATCCGCCTGTCGATCTCCCGCTCCCTCCTTCCCTCACTCGTGAACAAGACCCCGAGATACTTGAACTCCTCCACTTGAGGCAGGATCTCTCTCCCAACCTGGAGTTGGCAATCCACCCTTTTCCGACTGAGAACCATGGCCTCAGACTTGGAGGTGCTGATTCTCATCCCAGCCGCTTCACACTCAGCTGCGAACCTCCCCAGCAAGAGCTGTAGGTCAGAGCCTGATGAAGCTAGGAGGACCACATCATCTGCAAAAAGCAGAGACGAGATTCTCCTGTCACCAAACTCAACACCCTCCACACCACGGCTGCGCCTAGAAATCCTGTCCATAAAGGTTATGAACAGGACCGGTGACAAAGGGCAGCCCTGGCGGAGTCCAACCCTCACTGGAAACGGGTCCGACTTACTGCCGGCTATGCGGACCAGACTCACACTCCTCTGGTACAGGGACTGAATGGCCCTTAACAAAAGACCATCCACCCCGTACTCCTGGAGCGCCCCCCACAGGGTGTCCCTGGGGACACGGTCATAAGCCTTCTCCAAATCCACAAAACACATGTGGATTGGTTGGGCAAACTCCCATGACCCCTCCATCACCCTAGCAAGGGTAAAGAGCTGGTCCACAGTTCCACGACCAGGACGAAAACCACATTGCTCCTCTTCTATCTGAGGTTCAACTATCGACCAGACACTCCTCTCCAGTACCCTGGAGTAGACCTTCCCAGGGAGGCTGAGGAGTGTGATCCCCCTATAGTTGGAACACACCCTCTGGTCCCCCTTCTTAAAAATGGGAACCACCACCCCGGTCTGCCACTCAACAGGGACTGCCCCCGATGACCACGCAATGTTGCAGAGACGTGTCAACCACGACAGTCCTACAACATCCATAGCTTTCAGATACCCAGGTTGGATCTCATCCACCCCCGGGGCTCCGCCACTGCGTAGTTTTTTGACTACCTCAGCGACTTCTGCCCCAGAGATTGGACAGTCCATCCCCAGGTCTCCCAGCTCTGGTTCCTCATAGGAATGCGTGTCGGTGGGATTGAGGAGCTCCTCAAAGTATTCCTTCCACCGCCCGACTATAGCCCCAGTTGATGTCAGCAGCTCCCCGTCCCCACTGTAAACAGTGTGAGCGAGTTGCCGCCTTCCTCCCCTGAGGCGTCGGATGGTTTGCCAGAACCTTTTTGAAGCCGACCGATAGTCTTTCTCCATGGTCTCGCCGAACTCCTCCCACGCTCGAGATTTTGCCTCGGAAACTGCCACTGCTGCACCCCGCTTGGCCCTCCGATACCCATCAGCTGCCTCTGGAGACCCACAGATTAGCCATGCCTTGTAGGCCTCCTTCTTCAGCCTGACGGCTCCCCTAACCTCTGGTGTCCACCAGCGGGTACGGGGGTTACCGCCACGATTGGCACCGGCTACCTTGCGACCACAGCTAGCAACAGCCGCCTCAACAATCGCAGAGCGGAACAAGGCCCATTCGGACTCAATGTCCCCCACTGCTCTCGGGACGCGGTCGAAGCTCTGCCGGAGGTGGGAGTTGAAGACCATCTTGACAGGCTCTTCTGCCAGGCGTTCCCAGCAGACCCTCACTATACGTTTGGGTCTACCAGGTCTGCGTAGCATCTTCCCCTGCCATCTGATCCAACTCACCACCAGGTGGTGATCAGTTGACAGCTCCGCTCCTCTCTTTACTCGAGTGTCCAAAACATACGGTCTCAGGTCAGATGATACAACTATAAAGTCAATCATCGACCTGTAACCTAGGCTGCCCTGGTACCAGGTGTACCGGTGGGCATCCTTATGTTCGAACATGGTGTTCGTTATGGCCAAACTGCGACTTGCACAGAAGTCCAAAAACAGAACACCACTCGAGTTCAGATTGGGCGGGCCGTTCCTCCCAATCACGCCCCTCCAGGTCACGCTGTCATTGCCCACGTGAGCGTTGAAGTCCCCCAGCAGGACTATGGAGTCCCCAGTAGGAGCGCTATCCAGCACTCATCCCAGGGACTCCAAAAAGGGTGGGTACTCTGAGCTGCTATTTGGAGCATAAGCACAAACAACAGTCAGGACCTGTTCCCCAAAGCGAAGGCGCAGGGAAGCTGCCCTTTCGTCCCCCGGAGAAAACCCCAACATACAGGCAGAGAGTCTTGGGGCTAACAGAAAGCCCACCCCAGCCCTCCGCCTCTCACCCGGAGCAACTTCAGCATACAAGAGAGTCCAACCCCTCTCAAGGACTCGGGTTCCAGAGCCAACGCTATGTGTCGAGGTGAGCCCGACTATATCTAGCCGGTATCGCTCAGCCTCTTCCACAAGCTCCAGCTCCTTCCCCGCCAGAGAGGTGACGTTCCATTTCCCGATAGCCAGTTTTTGTGTCCGGGGATCGGACCGCCAAAGCTCCCGCCTCGGTCTGCCATCTGATCCACATTGCACCAGACCCTTCATGTTCCTCCTGCAGGTGGTGGGCCCACAGGTGGATGAGCCCATGTATCCAGTTCGGGCTGGGCCCGGCCGGGCCCCATGGGCGAAAGCCCGGCCACCAGGCGCTCGCTCACGGGCCCCAACCCCAGGCCTGGCTCCAGGGTGGGACCCCGGTAACCCTCCGGGCCGGGTACACTGGCTCGATGAACTAACTAACTAACCAACTAATGAACTAATGAACCAACTAACATTTAATGATTTATTTAGAATAAATATACTACTACTACTACACAGACTATATGGTCAATTATTTTTGTATGTTCACCACAGGTTCAACGCTGCAAGA
This sequence comes from Callopanchax toddi, assembly GCA_006937965.1. Classification (NCBI taxonomy): domain Eukaryota; kingdom Metazoa; phylum Chordata; class Actinopteri; order Cyprinodontiformes; family Nothobranchiidae; genus Callopanchax; species Callopanchax toddi. The sequence goes on from SSNR01000095.1 coordinate 1,314,490, forward strand.
CAAAGATGAAGACTCTGTTCCAGCTGAGACGGGTCAGAACCACCCTTTCTTTCGTCGCTCGGACTCTATGACCTTCCTGGGCTGCATCCCACCAAACCCCTTTGATGTCCCGCTCGCAGAGGCCATTCCTCTGGCAGACCAGCCCCATCTCCTGCAGGTCAGAGAAATGGCTGGTCACATTTTACTTGTTTTTCTTGTATCTGTACCATGCATCACCAGTTAGACCAGATTTCCTTTTTTTGTATATTTGCTTAAAGTTGTGGTTTACTGAAAACATTTTTTTTCATGTTTTTTCTGATTAATATTGGTCACACAGAGCTTTTCATGCAGGCTGAACATGAAAACAGTCTTCTACATTTATCTTCAGCTATAGCTTCTCAAATTATTTTCACTTTGAGCTGCTAGGAAACGCTAGGATTTGTTAAACCTCACAGATCTACGTCACAATGCGAATTTGCATTCATGGTCTGGCCCATCTTGGCTTGCGCCGCCCCACAGACAGGCCCGGATAATGCACAGGCTAGATGTAGCTTGAGCCTAGGGGCCTTGCGTGGTCTGGGAGCCGTATTGGCCAGTAAAACATATTTTATTTAAATTCAAGAATATTCTTAAAATTGATTGACCCACAAAATCTTAAGCAACGCAGATTTTTGCAATCTTCTGCTCTGTTCTGCTCTTTTAGAGAAAATGTAAAGTCACACGTAGGTATTACCATTCTGAAACATTCACTGACAAACGCTGTGGAAGCGCTTCCTCTAAAATTTCTCCTTCGCTCTCGGATTAGGGATCAAAAACGTAAAGCCAATCAGAAGCGAGAGTTGTGCATATCATTAATAATAATGAGGAAACCTGCTGTTTCAAGCACACCTCTGAATCAGCAAATTTCTGCATCAGAGAATAGAAGCTTCATAGCTTTTTTCTTTATAAAAATGACTCGTAAGGCATTGATTTACACTAGAGAACACTGCAAAAGTATTTTAATAAAACAGTAAACCACACCTTTAAAGGCTGGCTTTAAATAAATAAAATGAAGAGTTAGTTAAAGTATACAGATTTTAGTCTGAAGTACTCTGGTTCAATTAACTAACTTTGTGCAGAAGAGGTTTATTTGTGATATTCTTCATATTCTGCAACATGTAGATTCAGACAAATCTCAAATGTAAGTTGATTTTTACTCATATAGAACTGCTGTATTCTAGACAAACTGATGTTCATAGAACCATATCAGATTAGGTCAGTCAGGATGTTATCATAATATTGAAAGTAAAACACTTTTGCAGAATTTACACAATTGTTGTGGGACAATGAAGTCCTAATGAGTAAAATACAGGACACATGATCTACTCATCGTCACGTTGATAGAACAATACCACGTCAGTGATAACTACAGCAATTATATTTAATGTGTAACCAAGCAACAGTCCAGATTAGATTTCTGCAGTCCATTTGCTCACAAGTGTTCTAACGTACTAACAAATAGACTTGTTCACAGGCAACATTAGCCACGTTTCCACTATCAGAACTTCAGGGTAAATACTAGAGGGCGAAATTGATCGGGACAATCAGCTGGCTCACTCTGCTCAGCGGTCGTGTTTCCATTACAGCCCCCACCTTTCTGAAACTTTTGTAAGACGTCAGCATCGACGTCACTGACAAGCGTAAAGGCGCCAACAGACAAGGAAGCGGAGAATAATAAACAGATCAACAATGGACGAAGAAGCGATGGTTGCTGCGTATTTCGCTGTTTTGTACATAGTGATGGGAGTGCTGAACAGAAAGATGAGTATATTTGATGACGAACTTATCCAACCTTGAAGACACGGCATGTATCTGCCATTTTGCAAGCTCCGACAACAACACACAGGTAATTTACTTTGGCTCGGTCTGCTTTGATCATTTCCCTTCATCCCATAACCAATCAGCACGAGTTAACCACATTTCCCACTCGGCGAGTCTATCGGGCTGAACTGAGTACCTGCTCCTGATCAGGGACTCCGTTGGTTCCTGAAATGGCCCTGAAGACGGCCCTCTTGAATTGGCCTGATGAGGTGGAAACACTCGCGCGCCGCAAAGTTCCGGTAAAATTACCCTGAAGTTCCGATAGTGGAAACATGCCTATTGTTGAAAAAACGAGGAACAAAAGCCTGAAATCAGACAAGGGGTCTCAGTTTAAAATCTGATTTTATATTAAAACTACAGTCAGTGGAATTTCAGTTTTTGCTTCAAGTTATTAAACATGTACATAGATAATGAATATTACTACATGTGCTTGAAGCCGTTTGACAGCTGCCATGCAAGAAATCATTCTGTGATGCTTTCTGATAATTTGTAAGAATTTCAAGAATGCTACAAATTTAGTTTGGATGATTTGCTTCAACGAAATAATAGTACTGTCTATTTTGGTTCTTGCCTAACAGCCTAATGCCAGAAAGGAGGATCTGTTTGGGCGTCCTTCTCAGGGCTTGTACTCATCCTCCTACATGACCACCAAAGGCCTGGCTGAGACCAGCATGGACAGGAACTGCCTGGAGGTAAACATGGGCTCCTCTCTACTCTCCCCCTCTCAGGTATACCTCCCATCTTCACTGGACAAACATGCTGGCAGCTTTGCTCCATGCATAACAACTGAAATGTAACGGCACTGTAATGCATAAAACAATATAAATTCTGTTCCTACATTTTTGTTATAAATGTGTATACTGATACATGATAAAAATTTGAATCCCGTTATTATTTTAGTGCCACTCTGCTTTTGTTCAAAGTACTAAATGTTTGTTACTAAAAAACAATTCTGAACTCTGTTAAACAGATCCTGCCCACAAAGATGTCCTATACAGCTAACCTGAAAAATGTCATGAGCATGGAAACCAGCCAGCGGAGCTCTGAGAACCAGTCACTGGGCGAGCAGGAGATGGAGGCTTCTAAACCAGGACCTTCACCTCATGACCTTGCTGCCCAGCTGAAGAGCAGTCTGCTGGCTGAGATTGGTCTCACTGAGAGTGATGGTCCTCCTCTTCCCTCATTCAGGCATGTGCTAGTCATGTGGTTCAGGTTGCAGCTGAAATTTCTTTATAAAACAAATTCTGTGTTCATCACTAAAAGAATACCCCTAAAAAACCCAACACTCTCTAAACAGACTGTAATTTGTTTTTCTATGTTATATCTACTATTTTATGAAATTAATTAAAATAAGTTTCAAATGTTGTTTGCCCTCTGCCTGTCCAGACCTCACTGCAGCTTCATGGGGATGATGATCTCACATGATATGCTACTTGGCCGCTGGCGTCTGTCACTCGAGCTGTTTGGTCGTGTCTTCATGGAGGATGTAGGAGCAGAGCCCGGCTCGGTACATTTTAATTTTTAACTTCATTTAGGCTAACTGAAAGCAGCAAATGATCATTACATAAATGTACTGGACATTTATCAGGGTTCTTGCAGGTGCTTGAAATCCTTGAAAATGCTTGGATTTTAATGTAATATTTTCAAGGTTTGAAAAGTTATTGAACTTCTTAATAAAGTGCTTGAAACTGCAATGGAAATTAGTTGCAGTACAATAACATGGGACTGAGAAGTGAAGTTATTGTTTTGAGCATATATGGACTGTTCATGTATGCATTAATCATTACCACTATAAGGTACAGGGAAATCTTGGAATGTATTTTGGTAAATGCGTAAGAACCCTGATTTATATACAACACATTGGTGCATTTTGAGCTTCCACCTGAAAATTGTCATTTTAGTAAATATTTGTGTTTGTTCATTGAACTTCTATAGAGCTAACATTCAGTAGAGGGAATTTTTTGCTAACATTAAAGAAGAGGTGTGAACCATCTTTGACAACCATTCAGACACACACACTCCCTATAACACAGAAAAAACTGCTGCAAGCTTTAAGACTATCTGCCATTTCATAATAGAATGTCCCACATCCCATTAAACAATATAATTTCATGTTTAGGTATAAAAAAGTTTGGGTAATTGTTTTGACAAAAAAAAAAAAATTTTTTTTTTAATCCCAGATTCTCACCGAGTTGGGCGGCTTTGAAGTGAAGGAATCCAAGTTCCGACGGGAGATGGAGAAATTAAGGAACCTTCAGTCCCGAGACTTGGCCCTGGAGGTGGACCGTGATCGAGACCAGTTAATACAGCAGACCATGCGCCAGCTAAACGCTCACTTCGGCAGGCGGTGCACGACCACACCCATGGCTGTACACCGGGTGAAGGTCACGTTCAAAGATGAACCAGGAGAAGGCAGCGGCGTGGCCCGCAGCTTCTACACAGCCATTGCGCTGGCCCTCCTCTCCAATGATAAGCTGCCCAACCTGGATTGTGTTCAGAGTGTCAGCAAGGGCATGCAGGCCAGCAGTACGTGTCATCACGATTACAATTCAAGTATGACGATACATAGAAACTATTGCATGTTATGGAACTTGATTTTATTCCATGCTAAATTGTACATCAGTGTTAATGAAATATCTAGATGGTTTTGCTAGTATAAAATTACTGACAAAATGTCACTTGTTTAATGTCTTTTAGATCTAATGCAACGTCTAAGAAACAGAGATCGGGAAAGAGAACGGAGAAGTGGAGGACTTCGAGCAGGATCTCGGAGAGACCGAGACAGGTAAACTCCACTCAGCAATCAGCCATAACATGACCATGAGTCCATTTATACTTTTTATTTTTGTTGCTCTATATAAAGTTAAAGGCATCAGCTATTTGGTTATAGTTGTACCTGGCAGTCAGTAAATTCATCCAATTTTTAAAGCTATCTACTTTGGGTACAGCAGCATCAGAACTGGACAATGTAACAGGAGAGATCTGATGAAACACAATTTCCTTTACATTAGGGTTGGGCGATGTACACAATCGTCAGTCCAAAAATCAACGATGGGCGATTTATTTGCGCAGGTGACATGTTGACATATTTGCGGGCGGAGCAATGTAAACACACACTAATGGATTTGCCAAATTAGAACTCAGAAGTCCCAAAATTGAGGAAATAGTTGTAAAAAAACACAGCGTCGTGTGTTTGGGACTACTTTGGCTTTAAACAGACGTATAGTGGCAGCAAAGAGCTCCAACATCGAGTGTTTACCCTTCTGCTGTGTGCTAATCAAGCTAACACAGCTAGCAGCTGCTGCTGCTGCTGCTGCTGCTGCTCCGTCACCAAAATCGCTCAAAAAGACTTCAAACTGCAGCGGAGGTTTATTTTATGGAAGCGACGTTCACTGAAGGGTTTTTTATTCGTATTTCAGTTTTAGTTTCATTTTGTTTTTGTCGTTTATCATACTTAGCTGAAGACAGTTGAACACCGGACCGGTGTTGTGACTCGCTAAATATTCCTAGCACTGGTAGCCGACGCATAAACACGGTTTAACTGGAAAAAAGTCAGTCTCTGATCGTTTCCTCCCCACCACACCATAGATATTATTTAGATACATTTATTTTCTTAACACAAGCTGCTGCCGTTCTCTGTCTGCCTGGGCTGCTACGGACTGGAGTGAGTAAACACCGCTGCTCCGCCTCCACCAGCTCTCAGGGGGAGGAGGAGGAAAAAGGAGCTGCTGCTTGCAGCTGGGAGGAGTTTGCGTGTAATGTTTAAAAAGAGCATTATTTATTATTTTTACGTGGGCTGCGTCCTTTGACTTCAACCAAACGTTGTTAACAATTAAGAAATTATTTTATAGTGGGACGAATAAATCGTTCTTGAAAAACGGGAGGCGATTGGCTGAGCCCATCGCCGATGGTCGATACATTCGTCTGATCGCCCAACCCTAATTTACATCTGCTTTTGGTTATTTACCTGTAAAAGACATGGTATCAGGAGGCTTTTATGTAAAAAGCAGAAGAGGGTGGAAGGGTGCTTTAGACAATGTTCTACTGAAAAACCTTGCTGCTGCTTGTGGTTGTTAGTAGGGATGCACCGATCCACATTTTTTCCACCTCCGGTCCGATCCGAAAACTTGAATTTGGATATCTGCCGATACAGATACTATTCCGATACCAGAGCTCTGCTATAATATCTAAAATGTATTTAATGCTGCTGCAAGAAGACCTGGCCTGCATGCATACACACTAGTGATGGGATTTATGGCTCTTTGAAAGGTATTTTAGTCGACTAAAATAGTTCAGATTTTTAGTCGACTAAATATAAAATAGGCATAATTGACTATTAATATTTTTTCTTCTGGTGCAGTTATTTTACATTTCTTTAAAGGAATTGGGGTAACACTACCTTTATTAACGTTGGTGCATTATTGAGCATTAATAAACAAATGGGCCCTTTATTAATGTTCCCAATATTGTTAACTACCGTATTGACTCGAATATAGGACGACTCCAATTATAAGAACCCCCCCC
>SSNR01000095.1:1320862-1338832 GCA_006937965.1 Callopanchax toddi
AAAAACCCCCCCCCCCCCCCCCCCCCCTTTTCTAAGACCAATCTTCAGGGGGAAGAAAAAAAAACTAAATTCACTTTTTAAAGAAACTATTTTTGTTGAAAATTTGAGGAAGTAGTTTAAATATTATCTTATTTACAGAACTTTAATATTTTCTTATAAATTCAATCACAAAGATATGTAATGAATATTCTAGTGTGTGTGGTGTTCAGTCAGGAATGACACTAGTGATCCTGAGCAAAAAAAATACCATAGTGATGCAAACTGTCAGAACTTTGCTCATGACATGTCAGATCAAAAGTCTGCATGAGGCTTTTACTCAGAGAGTTTGATCAGCAGTGATCACAGTCAGTCTCACGCTGCATCTCCTCCCACAGAATGTCATATCCACAATGCGCCATCTTCGGCCATTTTACTCCATATTTGATGCCTCTGCTGCATTGACCACCATTATCTTAAAACTAGCATCGAAACTCTGCCTTGTTCTGTTAATTTGACCCACTTTTAATCAAGTCTATTCCTGTCTGCGTTGGCTGTGCTGTTTACAAAATGCTGGCGCGTCTCGACAAGGCGGACTCTGATTGCTTCTTTTCTCATATATTTCCGCTTGTTACGATTGCTGATTGTTCCCTTCTCTAGTCCTGCCTGTTATATTTGCTGATTGGTTCTCATCTTGTCCCGCCTGCTCCATTTGCTGATTGGTTCTTTGGTATGTTCGTCAAATTCTTCTCATTTTCTGATTGGATTTTTGTCACTGTCAATTCTCGTCTCGTCTGTTGTTCTTGACAACAACGTTGACCAATTTGGTCTTCATCTTAGTCGTTTTATATTTTTGAATTTTGTTTAGTTTTTGTTCGGTAAAATAAATTTGTGACAAAAAAATAACGAAAATATTTTGTCTACGAAATTAACACTGCCGGGGTTCTGAAGTATGTAAACGGTGTGGTTTTGGCAGTGTGGAATGAACATGCATAGAGTTGAGCTAAATTAGTCCCTTTTGTTGAGCTAACACATGGGTGGTCAAGGCCGTTGACCAAAGAGAAATCTACTATTAGACAAGTAGTGCTGATCAGTGCCTCATCTCCTCTTCATGACTAAGCAAAAAATGATAATAATTCTGACATGTTTTTGTGCTGCAGAGACTCAAGGAGGCAGCTGTCCATAGACACCAGGCCTTTCAGGCCTTCATCTGAGGGAAACCCCAGTGACGAGCCCGACCCTCTGCCTGCACACAGACAAGCTCTTGGGGAGAGGTTATACCCACGAGTTCATGCTATGCAGCCGGTAACAAACTACCCGTGTTCTAACCATAATAACTGATAAATTAGCATTTTAAAAAATGTTTGTTTTTTTATTTATTTGTCTGGACTCTTTTGGGTTTCTGTTTATAAATCTGATGTGCTTGTCTTGACAGGCGTTTGCCAGTAAAATTACAGGCATGTTGTTGGAGCTGTCTCCTGCCCAGCTGCTGCTGCTTCTGGCTAGTGAGGATTCTCTCCGAGCCAGAGTGGAGGAGGCCATGGAGCTTCTTATTGCACATGGAAGGTAAACAAAACTCATGGTCACACAGACAGCACCGCAGTAGGTGACTGTCTATGAAACTACAAGGAGTTTTTCAAATGATGTCCAACATACATTTCTATCTTTATTTAAATTGCTGAGTCTATTTTAAAACTAATTTTAACTTGGAGTTTGTCTTCTTCAGGGAAAACGGTGCTGACAGCATTCTGGATCTTGGGCTACCTGAGGCTCCAGAAAAAGCACAGGTAAACTAAATATCTCCACTTTTTATTTTTATTAATTGTTGGAAAACAATTTCCTTAACAAAAAATTTATTTTATTGGCATAATAAGATGATCTCTTTTCTAAAATAGCACAAATTCTTGTCAGCATTGTGGCTCCCATTTGCAGTTTTTTATACTTTACATGATCCCCCCTTTCCTTTTTCTATTTTTATAGCAGCAGGAGAACCGTAAACGTCATGGTTCAACACGCAGTGTAGTTGACATGGAGCTGGATGACCCAGATGATGGGGACGACAATGCTCCTCTTTTCTACCAGCCTGGGAAACGGGGATTTTACTCTCCTCGGCCGGGAAAAAACACAGAAGCCAGACTCAACTGCTTCCGTAACATTGGCAGGTAATGGACTGAAAAAGGATATACCAACTTATTTTGTCCTGTAAAATGTGAACCCTAATGTGACGGTGAGTGGAATGTTGTATCTCTCTACAGAATACTGGGACTATGTCTGCTGCAGAATGAACTCTGTCCAATCACGTTGAACAGACATGTCATCAAAGTGCTGCTGGGCAGGAAGGTAAAATGTTTTTTATATTTGTTTTTTTATAATGGTTGGTCTTTTGGAGTCACAGTGATAAAAGTGCATTTGAATTTTGTTGCTGCAGGTGAACTGGCATGACTTTGCATTCTTTGACCCAGTCATGTATGAGAGCTTACGGCAGCTGATCCGCCATTCACAGACTGGTGAAGCTGATGCAGTGTTTGCTGCCATGGATCTGGCCTTTGCTATTGATCTCTGCAAAGAGGAAGGTGCAGGACAGGTAATGGCATATACTATTGTGTTACTAAACGTAGATTGCAAACATCACTGTCAGACTTGGCTTACACTAGCATGTGTGATTAAAGATATACAGGTATAAAGAGCAATAAATGTGTAAACTAACCACAAGGCTTTAACTGATTTGGTTAATAAGAAAATATACACAATCAATGGATTTTGGATCTGAAACCAGAGTCTAAAAAATATATATATTTTTTCTTTTGTTCAATGTGACTAGAGTTTTCAGTTCCAAAGTTTAAGTGTTCCAGTATAAATTTAAGTAAAGCAAAAGAAACATGAACATGTTCTTGTAGATTGTGGCAGAAATGAAGAGACATATTTCATCTTTTGAAGTTTTTCTGTTTTAACTCTGATTTCAATAACGAAGAAAGGTCTGAAAATTGTCAGGTGTAATGACGGGCCTAAAAACAAGTATAAAAGCAGCCAGCATTCAAAAAAAGAGGAAAAAAATGTCAAACATTGTATCACAGTGCTTTAATATTTAGTAGTGAAGGTGATCACAGAATGAAGGAATCCCAGCTTAACTTACTTCTCATATTACATTCCTCAACATTATTTAATGACTTTGTTTTGTTTTAATGGTAAATGGAGTGCATTAATAAAGCTCTTTACACTGAAAGTCACACTTATACACCCCGATTCACAGATCAGCAGGGGAGCTTTATGGGGTTCAGTATTTTGTCCAAAGACACTTTGACATGTGGTGAGGAAGCCAACATCGAACCACTGACCACTCTTCCCACTGAACCACAGCCACACTATATTTATTTATTTTTACAGTAAAATGCATTAATAATGCATTAAAAATCAGTATCTTCTTACATTTTTTAAATATTTAGTTCAGTTTTTGAACTGAAACTCAAAACTTTGACTGTATTTCCAGCTAGTTAACACACATCTGTCACCTCCCTCCATTGTTGTTTACCCTTGTGTTGTTGGCTGCTTACACGCGAGTTGTCCTCATGTTGAAAATGTGACTTGTCTCATACAGGGAGTGCAGAATTATTAGGCAAATGAGTATTTTGACCACATCATCCTCTTTATGCATGTTGTCTTACTCCAAGCTGTATAGGCTCAAAGCCTACTACCAATTAAGCATATCGGGTGATGTGCATCTCTGTAATGAGAAGGGGTGTGGTCTAATGACATCAACACCCTATATCAGGTGTGCATAATTATTAGGCAACTTAACAAAAACAAATATATACCTATTTCAATTATTTATTTTTACCAGTGAAACCAATGTAACATCTCCACATTCAGAAATTTACATTTCTGACATTCAAAAACAAAACAAAAACAAATCAGTGACCAATATAGCCACCTTTCTTTGCAAGGACACTGAAAAGCCTGCCATCCATGGATTCTGTCAGTGTTTTGATCTGTTCACCATCAACATTGCGTGCAGCAGCAACCACAGCCTCCCAGACACTGTTCAGAGAGGTGTACTGTTTTCCCTCTTTGTAAATCTCACATTTGATGATGGGCCACAGGTTCTCAATGGGGTTCAGATCAGGTGAACAAGGAGGCCATGTCATTAGTTTTCCTTCTTTTATACCCTTTCTCGCCAGTCACGCTGTGGAGTACTTGGACGCGTGTGATGGAGCATTGTCCTGCATGAAAATCATGTTTTTCTTGAAGGATGCAGACTTCTTCCTGTACCACTGCTTGAAGAAGGTGTCTTCCAGAAACTGGCAGTAGGACTGGGAGTTGAGCTCGACTCCATCCTCAACCCGAAAAGGCCCCACAAGCTCATCTTTGATGATACCAGCCCAAACGAGTACTCCACCTCCACCTTGCTGGCGTCTGAGTGGGACTGGAGCTCTCTGCCCTTTACCAATCCAGCCACGGGCCCATCCATCTGGCCCATCAAGACTCACTCTCATTTCATCAGTCCATAAAACCTTAGAAAACTCAGTCTTGAGATATTTCTTGGCCCAGTCCTGACGTTTCAGCTTGTGTGTCTTGTTCAGTGGTGGTCGTCTTTCAGCCTTTCTTACCTTGGCCATGTCTCTGAGTATTGCACACCTTGTGCTTTTGGGCACTCCAGTGATGTTGCAGCTCTGAAATATGGCCAAACTGGTGGCAAGTGGCATCTTGGCAGCTGCACGCTTGACTCTTCTCAGTTCCTGGGCAGTTATTTTGCGCCTTGGTTTTTCCACACGCTTCTTGCGACCCTGTTGACTATTTTGAATGAAACGCTTGATTGTTCGATGATCACGCTTCAGAAGCTTTGCAATTTTAAGTGTACTGCATCCCTCTGCAAGATATCTCACTATTTTTGACTTATCTGAGCCTGTCAAGTCCTTCTTTTGACCCATTTTGCCAAAGGAAAGGAAGTTGCCTAATAATTATGCACACCTGATATAGGGTGTTGATGTCATTAGACCACACCCCTTCTCATTACAGAGATGCACATCACCTGATATGCTTAATTGGTAGTAGGCTTTGAGCCTATACAGCTTGGAGTAAGACAACATGCATAAAGAGGATGATGTGGTCAAAATACTCATTTGCCTACTAATTCTGCACTCACTGTATGTGACGCCACTGAGACACGAGAAGAAAGCAAAGATATATTTTTACTTAGAAAAATGACAGAATAGTAGTGCACAGTAACTTGAAAAAGTAACTTTAATCTGATTCCTGGTTTGGAAATGCCTGAGATTACGCATTACTGAAAAAGTAGTCAGAGTAATGTGTTATCAAGTAGTGTGTTAACATCATCATTGTTTATAACCTTTACACACCAGCACACTTCAGAAGGGCCAAAAATCATTTAATGTCCACAGAAACTGCAGTGTAGAAGTCTAAATAACATCAAATTAAAATAGTTCTGTCATTAAAGATTGTGATTGGCTAACACCACTGACAATTCTGTCTCTACTGTGAGAAATTGTGACAAAAATGAAATTCTTCGCCTTATTGACATTGGATAGCTTTGACTTTTGACATAATTAGCTTGTTCTTTTATTGTTGATTATGACTCTACGTCTTAGAGAGGGATAATGAAGGTGGAAGTTTAAATGGCACTCGCTGTATGTTTTCTCTGATGACTTGTCTTACAGGAGGCTTTGGATGAAAAGACGATTCAGCACTCCTCCTGTAGTGTTAAATCTTTTAATAGAGATTTTAAATGTCGTCAACCTCAGGGTGAAAGGAACCAGAGATAACCAGTTTTAGTTTGCCAAAGAAAACCTGCCAGAAAACGTGTTGGATCCAGATAAAATGCCCCTTTTCTGTTTAGACTGGAATACCATAATAATGCTAAACTCTAGCTGCTATACGAAAGCGCCGTCAGAGCACACCACTCCAAAAGTGAAAGTAAAACTTAAGACAGCAGCAGCTTCAAATCATCTTCATTTAATGATGGGCTGCATGGACTATATCACACAGACTCGTGATGCAACATGGGTTTTGTGAAAGAATTGCAGCTCATGGGGAGCAATTTGTGGCTGGCAGGCTAGAAAGATGTGCCTTCCTATTAGAGAATCAACAGTTTTCATAAGGGCGTGTTTTAATCACAGCTGAACTGTTGAAACTTTGAAAAACTGAAGAGTTTTTTAAATATCTATTATTATCTGGTAATTGTAAACATATATTTTTCTCATTCAGGTGGAGCTTCTGTCTGGTGGGGTTAACATGCCAGTAACTCCCCTCAATGTGTATGAGTATGTGCGGAAGTACGCGGAGCACAGAATGCTGGTAGTGGCTGAGCAGCCTCTGCATGTAAGTCAAACACTGCTGTTCCTTCCTGATTGGCTGAGTTCAGTGTTCTGTTTGTAAAACACGTGTTTTCTCAGTCATCAAAATGTGTATTTATTCTGATTCTGTCTGTTTTAAAGGCGATGAGGAAGGGTTTGTTAGACGTCCTTCCTAAAAACGCCCTTGAGGACTTGACAGCGGAGGACTTCAGACTGCTGGTTAATGGCTGTGGAGAAGTCAACGTCCAGATGCTGATAAGCTTTACTTCTTTCAATGATGAGTCGGGTGAGTTGCTTTGCTTTTTTTTCTGTATTTTGTTTTGGTTCCAATTAGTCGATAATTTATTAGAATATATTTTTATTTTGATGTATTAAAGAAAGACTTGTTGATCCTACAGGGGAAAATGCAGACAAACTACTCCAGTTTAAACGATGGTTTTGGTCAATAGTCGAAAAGATGAGTATGACTGAAAGACAAGATCTGGTAAGTATATTTTCATTCATCTTAATGCATTTATCAGGACGCTGATGCAATGACAAAGTCATCTTGTATCTTTTAGTACTTTGTTTAACAAAGATTTTCGTTTTTGTATATTTACTAGAAATCTTAACTAAATAACCAGTTTGTTTCTTTTAATCAATGTCTGAATTACTATGCTATTTTAACTGCCACTGCAGCAGTGTTAACACCATAACCTAACAATCTTGTCTCATGCAAAATTGTAGAGTTTACCAAATAGGGTTGGGACTTTTAAGTTATAATTTGGCAAATCCATCAGTGTGTGTTTACATTGCTCTGCCCACAAATATGTCAACATGCGCAAATAAATCACCCATCATTGACTTTTGGACTGACGATGGGCGATTGGGGGAAAAGTTACACATTGCCCAACCCTATTACCAAACAGGTAATAAAACATTTTAATACATCAGTATGACTGGATCCATTTTAAGACGTCAACAGTAACTCTTTGGTCTTGATTACACTTAAAGCAGCACTCTGGAGGATTTCATCAAGAGAGCAGTTTTTGAATCTAGCGTCCAAAGGCTCCTCCTCAAAACATCTCGACACGCGCGTCCGGTCGCGTGCGTGCGCGCGCGTGCACACGGCGCATATACATTGCGGGCATGAACTGTACCGCTCAATGTGTAGGGTTTAATCACTCACAGTTCACAATCTTATTCCAACAATACTACGAGGGTCTGATGAGCCCTCTCTGTCCCTGCTGCTTCTGATATTAGCTCTGTTAGCAGAGAGCTGCTGCTGGACTTTGAAGCTGAACTTGACTCGGCCCTGGATGAACTTTCTGACCAAAATAAACGCGTAATCCTGTCGAACCTTGCCATTCTGTGAGGTGAAAGGTTTAAAAATAAATCCGTCTTTAGCTGGGGGATGGGTAGGTTTTTAGTAGAAATGAGCCGTGAGGCTGAGACGTAAACAGAGAAACACACGGAGTGTCCTGTACGACAGCGCCCCCTACTGGTACAGGTTTGGTCGATGCGCGTGCATGTTGAGAGAATGCAGACATTTGAATTTCATTGGCTAAAAAATGTCGGCGGCAAGAAATAATGGAAAGGGGTCTCTAGGAGGAAGGAGGGTCTTCATCAGAATGACAGATGTTGTGGAACTCAACCCATAGATCATAGTTTAGACCTGAAATATCATTTAAAACATTTAGAAAACTTTGATACAGAGAAAAATAATCCAGAGAGCCGCTTTAAACAGTTAGCTCATTAGTCCAGAATGATATAAATGGTAGAGGTTTACAAAGAGCTAATATAGTGTTCTAATTAGTGCTGTGATGCAGTTAAAAAAAAAACACTCACATTCACACACTGGTGGTGATAAACCATATTGTAATCTCAGCTGTCCTGGGGCACACTGACAGGTGGGAATGCCATGCACCTGCCAAGTCCCTCTGACCACCACCAGTAGGCAAGGTAATAATAATAATGGATTGGATTTATATAGGGCCTTTCAGGACACCCAAAGCGCTTTGACAGAAGCTCCATTATTCATTCACGCACTCATTCACACTCTGGTGGTGGTAAACTACAACAGACATCTGTAGTCACAGCTGCCCTGGGGCAGTTTGACAGAAGCGAGGCTACCATTCTGCGCCATCGGCCCCTCTGACCACCACCAACATTCACACACGGGCAAGTTGGGTGAAGTGTCTTGTGCCCAAGGACACAACAACAATGTAACCCAGCTGGAACTGGGATTGAACTGGTAACCCTCCGGTTGCCAGACCGGCCACTCTACTAACTGAGCTATACGTTGCCCCAATATAGTGGAACATTGTTTTTAGACAATAAAAACTACAGGGCTAAAAGTGCAGGGACATGTCCCCCTTGCACCCCTCAAATTACGTCCATGTCTTCCACCAGGCATGGACTGGCCATGGCACCGCTGGACTGGTGGTGGTAACTGTGGGCTGGTCTGGTCATGCAGCCCGTGAATTGAGCAGCTCATTTTAATTGGTACTTCCTGTTGCAATGTTCAACTTAAGAGCTCAGTGATGCTGGTGTCATAACACCAGCACATGCACCGGCTGTGTGTTACGTTGTATCAAGCATGGAGCATGTGATCACTTACTGAAAGTGCGGGGCTCTAAGGAGCCTCATAGAGCTGCTCAGTGACGCACAAATGCTGCCAGCAGCTAAGCCCATCACACAAACACCACTGTAACAGAAGCACACATGCTGAAACGGTAAAGAGATTGAAATCATTTTTAAAAATGACGCGCTAAATATGGCTGTAATTAATTAATCAATCGCAATTAATGATAATTTGACACGCCTAGTTCTAATACATCAGTATGACTGCTTTTAAGTAAGAGTTGTTTTGACTTGTGTGCTGTCTTATGAGGTCAAATTGACCCCAAAAGCCTAGAAAACTCCAAAGACCGCAAAATAAGAACATCATGATGGTTAGCACCTGTAAATTAGCCACTAGTTTGTCACCATTCTGTAGCAGCGTCTCTCCCGATCTAAGTATTGCACCAATCAGGAGTACTTCCTGTTTCTAGAGAATTCATGCTTTGAGTGATGTCACTAGTGAGTATGGACCTTACTGTACATAAATAACTGAAATCCCTCTAACTCCAAAATAAAAAAAGCACTTATTTATTCCATAGAATGCTTTGGTGTTCCTTTTACTCCAGTGTAACCACAGTAGTCTTCCATACAATGACCAAAGTAACAAGTCGTTTGTCTTCTCCTCAGGTGTACTTCTGGACCTCCAGCCCGTCTCTGCCAGCTAGTGAGGAAGGCTTCCAGCCGATGCCCTCCATCACTATCCGGCCTCCAGACGACCAGCACCTCCCCACAGCCAATACCTGCATTTCACGTCTCTACGTGCCACTCTACTCTTCGAAACAGATACTTAAACAGAAACTCCTGCTAGCCATTAAGACCAAGAATTTTGGTTTTGTGTAGAAGTTCACCGGAAAAGTTTAAAAAAGGAAAAGAAAAAAAAAAACATGTTTACTGTTGTGTAATATTAGCTCAATTTTTGTAGATTTTTTTTGTCCAATTTTATTAAATTCGACATATGGTCGCTATCTCCCCATTTGTTTGTGTTGTGAACACAAACAGCATATTTTTATTTCAATAACTGTTTCTTTTGTGGTAACGAGAGATATACGGTCCAGAACATTCCTGTATTGGCACTGTAAAATGTAAAGCCCACAGCTCTGTTCTATTGGCTCAAACCTTTACTTCCCAGGAATTGGGTTTGACAGTAAACTGTCAGCCGAAAAACGTAGCCAAAGATGACAGCAGTAGAAACATTAAAAAGAATTAAAGAAGACACACTGTGATTATTTTTTTCCTTCCCTAGAAAAGTACTATCACTGACAGTTCACTGCTGCCTTTGTGGAAAGTCTTTTTTTTTTCTTGTACAGGGGGAGTAGGGAATTTCAAAATAAACTTGGATGTACATAAAATGTCTGCTGTGATTTTATTTTTATGGTTTGTGAGATGTTTTGGGGGTATTTGTTTGGGCTTAATGGTCTGTTTTTATCAATTAGTGAAAATGCATTAGCACAACAATGGCCTAATTTCTTTTTTTCAGTGTCTGCAGTAGCTTGTAACGTCCACATAATTTAGTTAAAATTAGAGACCGCTTCTTAATCTATTTAGAAAAATAAAGTTTGAGTAATGAATTAAAAATGTTTTTGTCTCATAAATCTGGAAAGGGTCAACAAAACGTTTGTAATATCCATAAAACTGGATTTTGAATCGTGTTTCGACTAATCCACGTGGCCATAGGCCCGCCACTTTCAAAGAAGTTGGATTTCTCAGTTTCTGTTGCCTTTGATAAGTTTAAGGGGAGGAATGATCTGTTTAGTCATCAGAGTAACTGGGTATATATACAGTAAAACACATGAGGGAGTTTAAATTACTTGAGTGAGGTTTGAGTACGGAACAATGGCCTTTGTTGTTCGTGCCTTGAACTTTACTTAACGCCCACTTCATTAAACTTGATATGAATACGCTATATTCAAATGAAGCGTTGGAAAAATTAAGACTTAAAATGTTGTTGAATTGTTAACATGCTGTTAGGGCGTGCGACTGCGATTGACAAGGAAAGCTATAATTTCCGACTGTCTTGAAGGCAGCGTCTCTCCTTCAGTAATAACGGAACCATAAGAGGTGAAGTCGCTGTAGTCGCATTGTGCTGATCAGCTAACGCTTGTATTTTATCTTAGGATGGTGCTGCGTAGATAACTGGCTTGCTAGCTCATAATTTGCCACTGCAGCGTGGTGAAGATTCTGCTAGTTAGCAGTCTGTGTAGCTTGGCCGATGCTGCTGCCTGATGAATTCATTGTTTGCTATCATGTCGAAATCGTTACATTATTTTTAGCTAGTGCAGCGAGAAGTAGCGGTAATCAAAGCGTGAGTAATCGGTCAGTTTGAAAAGGAATAGGAATGGAACAGTGGCAGGACGCAGCCTCTCAGCAGGTCGAGCTGCTAACAAAACGTATAAATGAAGCCTTGTCCAAAGGCCTGATATGGCTGCGCTCCGAGGTTGGAGTCGATTTGGGGCTGAAGCCGGAGCTTATTCCACCGTGGGTGATCCTCTGCGCGGCGTGCACCGGACTGTTGCTGCTGGTCGTCCTGTGGGCCTCCGTCTACCGGGCTGTCTTCAAGAAGAGGGTCGTTGTAAGCTCTGCGGACGACGGCGTTGAAGAAAAACGAGCGATCAGTAAGCCAGTCAAGTCGGAAGAGCCGAAGAAAAAGAAGAAGAAGACTGAAAAGGCACGTAAATGAAACAAATATCGGACACGCTCCGTGCTGTTAGCATGGTTAGCCGAGCAGCTAACGGGCAGTGACAGCTACATGTCATGCTAACTAGCTACAGCTTCAGGAGTATTTATATCAACTATTTGTCGGTTACAGTGTTGGGAAACCTAATGGTATTTTAAGGTATTTATTTCTTAATGGTCACATGTCTTGTTAGAAAGCTCAGCCAAACGGAAGAGCTGTCGCTGAACCACAGGAGGAAACCATAGTGTCGGAGGAGATAGTGCCACATCACCACCAGCCGCCCCCAGAAGTCAAGACAGAGAAGGCTGCGGAGGTAATTTTATAAGCATGTCGCTCACATTTTATACAAACGTTATTCGGCTGTGACCAATGTACCAAGTTTGCTTTAAATATTACTCTAAAAAATTAGGTTTTACGTTATTTTATTAATGAAATCGTTATCGTTACTGCTTCATTCAAAAGCAGTACAGATTGCTGACTGCTCCCTGTCACCTTGCAGTTAGTGCTTTCAGATGCAGTACACCCTTAGAGATAGATCCAGGCTTATTTTGGCAGCACGAGGTCCGAGTCAGCTTGAGAAAGCCCACAGATACCACTCAGGGAAATTCTGCATTTAGAAGTCATTGTGTTGTTCACCTGAAGAAATTTGGTCCAAAACAACTTTTAACAGATTTAAGATTTAATTAATTTATAAATAGACAAGCTCAAGGTTTGCTGAATTGATTAATCAATTAAATTCATGTTATCTAAAAGCACCGGTTACAACACGTGTCATTTCAATGCCCTAGACACAACTCATATCAGATCCAGGCCAATTAATTAAATATAAATGTGATTTTAGTTGTGATAAAATTTAGATTTAGTATAATATACAAATTAGATAATGGTTCATTCTGCATGAGGATGCTTAAAAGCTTTTGTCTTTTATTCTGGAAATAATAACTGCCTTTAAATGATTCTATTTTTTTATTGTTTTGCAGACAAAAAAGGCCAAAAAGAAGGCCAAACAAGCCGTGAAGGAGTCCAAGACGGTAACTGGCGATGGCAAAGAACCAGAAGAAGGTGAAAAATAATTATTTATAAAGAGGTGTGATCTGAATTCTACAAGCTGACATAAAGTCAACCAGTCCAGTGACCCTGCAGCTACACCACATGGAGAATATTTAACTGCTGTAATCATTTTGAAGCTGTTGTAAATAGTAGTTAGAAACACAAAGTTCAAGTCTGTCTGACTGAGAGCAGCTTCAGCCTGAAAAGTCTTTTCTCAGTAAATATGCAGTTTCCTAATCCGCACCACATTCCCCTACTAATCCCATTATGAACCATTCAGAGACTCTGGACTCTGTCACTTTTCAGGCACATGGGAGACCAAGGTCAGCAACAAGGAGAAACGTGAGCAACGCAAGAAGGACAAGAGTTCCAGTGACGGCTCGGCCAGTCCTGGAGGAGCGAACACACCTGTGAGCGCTCCTCCAGAGCAGCCCAAAGTGTCGGCTGCACCTCCAGCACCTGCCAGCCAAAAGAAGAAAAAAGGTGCTCATTATATTTTTTTATTCACTCATAAAATGTAAAACTCATGATTACATGAATGACTTAATAAAGCAACTGTAAGTCTGTTCTCTAACATTCACTATGTAAAATAAATTAGAACTTATTTTACAATTGATGAAAGAGAAGGTATTTCTTTAGCATGAATACAGTTATGGAAAGAACAAAACCTGTGACTCAGTGCAGATCTTTATATAGGCCTTTTTCCTTCTTGTTTTTGTCTTTTGGTTGTCTCTTGTTGACAGTCTGAATTATAAATACAGGCACAATGGGGAATTAAACCTCCAGTGCCTTTTCTCTGAAACCTTGCAGCTCAAGTGTGTGTGAGTGTGCATGTGTTTCTAAACATTCTTTATTGGCATTTATTGACCTTGTATGTTCTCAGGAGAATCTGCAAAAGTGAAGGCAGAGAAGCTTGAAGCTGTTGTTTCTCCAGGTAATCATGTGCAGAAAGTGCCTCACGTTGTGACTCATTATTCATTCAGAAAGTCGGCCCACAGTGATAACAGTGGGGAGCTCACCTTTATCTTGTTAGCGTCACCTTTTTATTGTGGCTGAATTAGAAATGTTTCTTTTTCTCTGTGCTAGCCAATAGCAGTGAGGCAGCTGAGGTGGCGACTGCAGCCACTGGCATGACCATCAAAGTTGTGCAAAACACCGTTGCTCCAAAGACGAGTTCCTGGACAACTCAGAGACAACCAGCCCCACTTTGGAGGGCAGGGATCGATGGTAAGAACAATCAGTCATGTCTGTCTTTTATTACTTTATTATTGTGGATAGGATATCTCAGCTGAATTATTCTTAGCTTTATCATTTAGTGCTGTAGGAACACAACAGAGTACGTATTGGTCAGAGATTCATCACAGCACTGCATCTGCTGCAGCATCAACCCTTTGTTGTATGAAGTCGCAGCATTTAAAACAAAGATCATATATATGTCTTGACTGCATCAGTTGTTACACCTACTAATTTATTAACGAGGATTACTGATTTCTATCTGTTCTTGCTGACTGGAGTTGCTCTCTGTTTCAGTCGGTCTGAGTTTTACAAAAATATTTGTTTGATATAAATATTGTCCTAAATAGGCCTCAACTTTGTTGTATAATTTATATTTGATAACTACTACAGTGTCAAATATTGATTGTCAAGTAAATATGATTTTCAGTATTGACTAAAATAAACATGATTCATAAGTTTTTATTTCCCGTATACAAGCAGCCCTAATAAACACACAGTAGGAACAGAACTAGTCGGTATGCATCACAGCATCACCCTCAGAGGGGTGTGATGATCAGCTGATCTTAAACATCTCACGTGATCTTAAAGCAGCAATGTGGAGTGTTTCAGCAAGAGAGAGCATTTTTTAATCCAATGTACCACGGCCCCTCCCAAAACATTCATTCTCCCCCCCTCCTGCTTTCTATAGCCCCACCTCTACATGCACACAGCACGTCACTCTAAGCCGGGCATAAACTGTGCTTCATCCTGGCTTTCAGCTCCTGCTCAAACTGTATCGCAGGGTTCAATCATTCACAGCTCACAAATCATGTTCTCACTCTGTAGATGCTCTGAGTCCTGACTGTCACACTGTGCTTTATGCAACACGTCGTTCTTGAACACAACAGGGTGCAAGTAGCAGAACCTGGAAATGAGGAGACACTCGGTCCAGAATTAAATTCTTGACCAAAATAAACTCTATCCTTGACAAGCCTTGCCATTCTGTGAGGAGAAATGTTTAAAAATAAAAATACTGCCCTCAGTAGCCGAGGAATGGAGAACTTTTTAGTAGAAATTAGCTCTGACTTCTCCATGACTGGCCAGACTGTAAACAGGAAGACACGGAGTGTCCTTGATGCGCGCGGTCCCCACCTCTACAGGTTTGTGCGAGGCACATGCACGTTGACTGACCGCTGACAATGTGGAAAATTGTATTTTATTGGCTGAAAAAGTTTGCCGGTCAGAGAGAATTCTAAGGGGTCTATAGGAGGAAGGAGGGTCTTCAGCAGAATAACAGATGCTGTGGAACTCTACCCATAGACCATAGTTTAGAACTGAAATATCATTTAAAAAACTTTGATGCATAGAACAATGACATACCACCTTTTAAAGGAACATTTCTGCAGTAAAAACTAAATCATAGGACAGCTGAGCAGATCAAGATCATACCATGTAATCAAAAGCACTGGTAGCTTTGTTGGCATCTTTAAATAAGTATAATTTATATTAGAATTTGTTGCAGCTTTTTCATTTAACACACAGTTGGATTTAAATAAAAGATCTTGTGTTGAACAGCTTTGCCATTGTCTGTAAAACATGTGTTTCAGACTCATGGACTGTGATTGACAGGCCCACCCCCCCCACGGAGCTGAACCTGGTGTCTTTACCCAGACTGGGAGTTGGTTCTGTTCGTAAGTTTACAGAATAATTAACTTTTTTTTTCTCTCAAAGTGATCCTCCACTAGAGGGTGCAATTTTCCAAATTATTTTTTGTTCTTATTTTGTTTGTGTGTAGAGCCGCAGCCTGTGGGTGACCTGCCATGGCTCGGTCAGACCAGAGTGGACGAAGAGTGGTCTGGACTCAGTAGGTTTTTTTCCTGTTGAAATCCCTTTTTTATCAAGTTTTATTACATCATAGTTCAAACATAACCCTGTGTTCTCTGACTGTGTCTGTGTTTCCCAGATGGTGGTTCAGCTGACACCAGCTCGGACTGGAATGCCCCCTCTGAAGCCTGGGGCAACTATGAGGAGCCCACCCCTGAGGCTCCTGTGCCTCAGGAGCTGCCCGTCTTTGAGCCATCCAAGGTTAATCTGATCAGAGCTGCTGTAAGTCCAACAAGTTACCATGAAGTTTGAAGTTGTGGTTCACCCCTTTGAGTTTAACTCTACTGTTCATGGTAATGGTTCGACTGGAGAAACAGGCTTTTAAGTTGGGGTGGGAAGTGAGAACCGGTTCCAACTGACCAATTCCATCGAAATTGTACACCTCCAACTTTATCAGTTCTTCTTAACAATTCTCTTGTTTCCAGTTTTCCCTAAATTTGCTGGTCAGTAATCTTTCACTCCCAGAGAGGTTAAGACTTTTATGCACCACTCACTGGTCTGACAGAGCAATAACCCGGTTTCTGTCTGACAAGTGCAGCGCGAGCAGTGGAGGGGCATGACAAGCTGAGGTCCAGACAGAACTGCTGCAGCGTCTTTACTGACAAACTCACAACAAACGCCGGATCCCCCACTCTGCATTTTCACAAATCGCATACTGCACTCTTTGAGACGACTCAGGAGGACGAAGGCGCTGCAGCAGTTTGGGTCTGGAAGCAGTGCCGGGTCCGTCTAGCTCTGTCTGGACGTCACCTCGTCTTGCCCGTCTGCTGCTCGCGCTGCGTTTGTCAGACAGAAACCAGGATATTGCTCTGTCGGACCATCTCCAGGGGTGGGGGGTTGGTGACCAGGGAGAAGGTGTGAGGGACTTCAGGGGACACCCCCTACCCCCTCAACAAAAACAAACACATTTGCACCAGTGGCGGCTGGTGAAACTTTTTTTGGGTGGGGCGCATTTTTGCTAGTCAGTTTTCAGATGCGCAAAAAAAATCACATATCACCACTAGGGCAGAGAATGATGCAAAACATTTTCATCTGACTGAATATTTTGCTGGTAAAAATCCCTACCACCAGTTCTCTAGAAATGTGGAGCTGTTAGGTCTAATTCTACACATCAAACAGTAAAGAAATCAAAGTCTTCATAAGGAGACCTTAGAATAATATCAATATAATCAGATACAAATAAAAATAAAAAAAACAACCACAATGTGGTCATAACAGAAGTTGTAAAAGTTTCAAGGAAAAAACAACCTGGCAAAGTCAAAAACATTACTTAATATTCACAATTAGCTTTCTACTGACACCACAAACACATAAATCCATCTCTAACTGATACAGTCAGATAATTAATGTTACAATTCAAACAACCACTAACCAAGCAAGTCATGACAATCAGCTCAACTAATGAAGTGAATTAACAACAAAATAAAGTCACATCCACTGATAAGTCCATCAAACCCAGTCAGACCAAACTTCCTTAAAACGTAGAGAAGAGCCCCCCCAGGGGCTCTAGCGCGGCGACTGCCGGGGGGCCCACGTGGGGTGAGCCTCTGCGCCCTCTGGGGGAGAGTTTAGCGACTGCCCTGACGGCGATCTCCCTGGGGTGTCCGTGCCCTGGGTGGCCTCCGGACGTCTGGGGCCTGGACCTCCTCTGCGTCCTCCGTGGGCCTTGGGGGCGGGTCTGTGGCTCCTCGAACTTATTATTGAATGTTTCAATAGAGAAACCTTGCATAAACAAGCGCGCATATACACACACAGGTGATCACAAGGTGCTCACATAAAGACGGACTCAGGTGTTTTCAGACACATTAACTGGGGCTGTGGTTGACACTGAACTCTCTTGAACTGGTGTATACGTATACATTTGAAGAATATCACAACTGTTGTGTATTCATATGCTGTTTGTTGCTGTTGTATCTTTTCTTCCTGTTTTGTTTGCTTGTTTGTTTGTGCTTTATTTACAGGTCTAGAAGTGGACTCTTCACGTCTCTTGTTCTCTTCTTTTTCTGTTTACTTTCTCCCCCATCCCTCTTTCTGTACCCTTCCCTTCACTTTCAGGCTCCGTGTCCAATCAACCATAAAAACATTCTAATAAAGATTTTGGGGGTTATATTTCAACAAAAATCAGGAGGAGTTTTATAGCAGTGGCTGTAACCTCTCACCTGAAACAGCAACACTGTTGGGCTTGTTTTGGCACTCAGACATTATTCTGTTTGCTCCACAGCCGGACAGGACACGGGGTTAAAAAAAAAAAAAAAAAAAAAA
>SSNR01000095.1:1339570-1362859 GCA_006937965.1 Callopanchax toddi
CCCCCCCCCCCCCCCCCCAGTTTGACCACTACTTATGAATTGATAAGGGAATTGTTAAGAATTTGAATTGATGAGAAGAATTGACAATGGCATTAATATTGATTAAAAACTAGTGGTGGCACTCAATTTTAAAAAATCAAATTAATTAGAGACTTTGTAATTAATTAATTGCTTTTTAATAGTACAAAAAAAATTCCTCCAAAAAGTCTTTTTTAAATTATTTTAAATCATTTCAGTGGGCGACAAAATCAAATAATAATCACAGACATTAATATTATAAACTCAAGCTCTTAATTTATGAAAAAAATGCATTTAAATTACATTTCAGTTCAAAACTGTAGAAAAACAAAATACTCTTGGCCAAAATTGGACAGACTTAAAATGACAGTATGATTTTATGTAGAGGTTAGTTAACAGATGATCTAGGACCTCAAGGCTGGTCAACACCTCTTCTCTCCCCTTGCCAGACACTTTAAATCCTTAAAGCGTGGATCGAGCACAGGAGCCATCTTGAGCCATTTAAGGTTGAATGCAGGTACATGTTGGCTTAAGTCCTTTGTAAAAGCAGTCTTAAACGTCACCATGTAGTTTGAGTCATCAGAGACCTCCATGATGTGGAGCAGGTGACAGAGAGCAGGTCAAACGTATGGTTCACCTCCAAGAAGCTCAGTCACAAACCAGCAGTAGACAGTCCAAGAAAGTCATTATTCATCTACACAATAACTGTCGGCTATAGAGCTTTTTGAAGAAACGGTAACAATTAAAATAGTTTAATTACCTGCATGGCTGAAAGACCTCTGGAGTTTTACAAAATTTGAATTCTGTTGGCAGAAAAAGTTGACCAGAGAGAATTCAAAGGGGTCTATAGGAAGAAGGAGGGTGTTCAGAAGAATAAGAAGGAACCCTACCCATATATCAGTTTTGAAACATTTATATAACTTTGATACATAGAAAAATGCTCCACATATCAGCTTTAAAGTTAAGATTCAATCTATTCAGCTGGTTCCTTTTAAATACTGAAGCAAATTTTACTAAGTGACATTTTATAATAAATGTAAATTTACTGCACTCAGTTGTCCTGAACCTGCCCCTGAAATGATCTGGATTTGTCTCTTTGTTTAGAGCTTTGAGATGACTGGTGTTGTGAACTGGAGCTTTAGAAATGAACTGAAGTGGGATTTGGGGAAAGGTAGATTTTTCAAATACATTTGTTTGATCTATTGTTTTATTAACAGGAGGATGATGAAGATGATAAGGAGAAAGGAGATTCCACTATTGATGGAGCAGCTAAGGCTAAGAAGAAGAAAAAGAAGAAGAAGAAGTCTGCTGAGGAGGGAGGAACTGCAGGCCAGGTAACCATGAACACCCAATACAGAGAGGCAGTCGTTGAGCTTGTTTCTAAATGTAAGCTTGAATTCAGCTGGTTATGTTGACCTTTGTGTTCTGTGGAGGTTGAGGAGCCTTTGAAGGAGACGTCACCTGCTACCTCGGGGAAGAAGCAGCCACCTGCTCAGGAGAACACTGCTGCCGTCCAGCCTGTCAAAGAAGCTGCTGTCGAGGTCAGAAGGGTGAGCGGGAGATGGGCAGTGCAACATGATCTGATTAACACTTTTAGGTCATAAATATTAAAATTAAAAGCATAGCCTTTCTTGAATGGAAAATACTCACTGCATTTCATGCCAGTTTTGATCTTAAATAATCTGATGTTGAGAAGTAATCATTGATTTGGTCAAATCTTGAAAATAATTTGTGTTGGCAGTAGCACTTGGAGTAGGATGGATGATTCTCAGCTATTTTATGACATTTTAGCTCAATCACTATCAGAATTTAACACTAGAAGCACCATGGGGTCATTTTTTTCTTCCAAAAATGTTTTAAGATTTGTGAAAATATCTGTGAAACAAAATGATAATCATGACATCGCAATCACATGGGCTCATTTTGACCCAAGTGTAAACTACAACACTTAACCAATGTTCCCCCTAATTTTTCATGTGGGTGAGCAAAAACAAAAACTCCCTGAGTGAACATTCCTTGGATGGTGAGCAACATCGGATGTTCACACTCTGGCTATGCCAGTACCACACTTGTTAAACACCCGAGATCATAACAAGTGTTATCATAGCTTATTAAAAGAACCAAAGTACAGCTGTTATTTCCATTAAGTTTACTTTAATATAAGAAATTTGGCCCACTTACAATTTTCTCACATCTCTCTTCTATCCCCCTGGTCATATTTGTTGGGTTTGGGGTAGTGTATTTGTCATTAATGTATATAATAGCATGTTTTTTTGCCTTTCCACAACTCACAATGTAGCAGCATTTAATGATTAATATCCATAAAGGGAAATTCTTTAAAACGACACTAGAATAGGCACACATTTGACTGAGAACTTTAATTTCACCTTATTTTTCCCGTCTGTCCTTCTCACTTTTCCAGTGGTTTTAGACTTTGTCCAGGTTGATGGCCCCGTCTGCTTCTTGCTTTGACTTTATGCGTATCAGCTGGTCCAAATGTGCCTCTTCAAGATGGTTTCTGGATGCTATTTTGACTTGATTCATTAAACTGAAGCCTCTTTCACAATCTGCACTGGATGCTTGAAATGTAGCACAAATATCCACAAGCTGTGAAATCTCCTTTAGATCATCACATTTAAGTGTTGCAGCCACCAGATCTGAGAATGTGCTGATTGTCCCATGTTTCAGTTTTTGCTTCATTATGTACTTGAATTCAGCATATTCCCTGGTAATAGCCTCCATTAGAGTCTGAGGAGGGGAGAATGGCTTCATACTTCTTTGCCAGTGTTGCAATGTCTGTTAATCCATACTCAAAACTGATGTCTGAGCTCAATGCTTCAATGTCAAATGCAGACCACTCCTTTAATTCGTCCTCTGGAAAACGAGCATCCAAGTGGTCAGAGCTTACGAATAAAAAGCATCATCTCTCTGGTATTTCTGCCATCAGCTGACGAGGTCACAATGACCTCTTTGACACGGTCGCTCTACTTTACATTATTTTCATCCTTCAGGTATTGGGAATGAAACTTCTCAATCTTTGCTCTTGCAAAGCAGTGTCCTTCCATCACAGTCAGGTTGCGTCTTTGAAAGGTAAGACAGAGTTGTGCCAGCTCACCTAAAACATCTCCCAGAGCAGTGAGAGTAACCTTGAACTTTGAATCACTCAGCTTTTTGTTGCAGTAATTTGCCACTGGATCTCCATTTTCACTGGATTCTCTTGCAGTATTCTTCAAGCACAGTGTAGTTCCTCAGAACAGCATTTACAGCTTGGTGCCGAGAAAGCCATTGCACTTCACTCAGAGCCTGAATGACAGTGTATCCTCATCGAGAATCTTTGCTAGGTCCTCCATTTTGCTCCTCTTCACAGTGGACCGAGAGAAAGTGGAATATACAGTTCTGAGAAGAGTTTCAACATCTCTCATCAAAGGCACATCTTTCCAGGCATCATCAATGTGGCCTCTCTGTGGGCCACACAGTGTTGTTCCGTTAGGTGTGGTACTTGCCGCTTTAATAAAGCTGCCACTCCGGCAGCAAAAATCCTGATCAGAGCGTCCCTAGTCTGGGGTCTTGCTTGATGGCACTTTTGACATGTGGGGACCAAACTCTGGACTTCTGAAGCTATCTGCTCTACCACAAAGCTGCTTTTTATTTCATATTTATCAGTTTTAAACATGGACAGTTGTTACCTGTGAGGTCTTTGTTTTGTCGTACAGCTGAATGAGTCAACAGGTTTTCCTGTTCCTTTTCCGAACAGGCGAGAGTGGACCGACAACTGAAGGACATCATTTCCCAGAAACCCCCTGTCACACAAGTGCCACAGAAGCCTACTGATGGAGAGCCCACTGCCAAGCAGAATAACCTTTCTGCTCCAACTCCACAAAGTAAGTCCATCACTTTTCTAAGTGACTGTGGAGACATGAGAGAGAAAATTAAAGGGTTTATATTTCTGATTTAAATTAGAAGCTCTAGAAGGCAGTTCTGTGCCATGAGGTGCTCCCTCTAATTAATACAGGAACTCAACAACCTAATAGTTAGTTTTTTTCCACAGAAAAACCAGAGGAGAGCCAAGCGCCCAAACCGGTAAAGAAGAAGAAGGCGAGGAGAGAGACATGAGACAGCCCACTCTACACTCTTCTGTATGCAAAGACTTCATGTCCTGTTTATGCAACACCTTCTGTGACAGGGACTTTGAACCACGGTTGTTATTGAAGGACTTTACTTTAAAACTTGTTTGAAAGTGAAACAATTTTTATACATGATATCTACTGACCATTGAAAACTGAAACAAAATGCAGTGTAATCTAATGTAATGAGGTGTTGATGATTTAAAAAATATATCTTCTGATCCCATCTTCTAATTCCACTGAATCAGGTAACTGAAGGAACAGTATCGTAGTCCTTAGACGTGTAGGAAATACTGATCATCTTTAGGACTTTGTTGTCGTGGTGGAGAACGGGTTGTGTTGACTGTAGACTGAAAACGGTTGACTTGCATCGGGTCACGTGACCGAGCCGATGCAATGAACTGGCCTCTCGCTGTCGGGTTTTAATTTGCGCTGTTTGTTTCAGATGAACGGTTGGAGCTTGATAAGGTGTAAACTATTGTGATGTAAATGAACATTGTCAGGCACAGGAAAGGGAAACATGTGCTCTGTATTTTTGCTCATGTTTTTTCCTCTGTGAATTTGAAATAGTCATCCACTCTGTCCATCTGGTTTGTCTCGTCTTGTTTTGCTGCAGTGTGTTAACAACTGTTGTCTTGGTGTTTTGACGATCTGCGTCTGCAGCCGTGTGGGAGCCTCTGATGGCGAACGTGTCCTTCCATCAGCTTCATTTTCCATCTCTGCTCAATTCAGAAGTCTTCAGAACCTTTTTGTACAACCGTTTGTAATGAAAGAAAAGCTAAAGCCATATGTAAAAAGACTGAATAAAGGCCAGTTTTTCTACGTGTGTCTCTTATTTCTACAGCTTGTTTCATCTCAACATTACAGCCACAGCAGGCTGTCGGAATAAAGTTTCCTGAACTTGAAGATTTATATTCCCTGCACCTCATTTCCTTTCCTACTGCTCACTGGTCATGTAGCTGCAGAGAGAAATGTTCATAAACTCCAGATTATGTATTTAAGCCTGTTAAACTTTATAAAAAATATTGGGTTACATCATCGGATCTGAGTCAGTCTAGCCTCTAGTGTTTTTCAGCTGGAGTAATGACCTTGCAGCTCCTTTAGGCTAACAAACGGTATGTAAATCACTGGAAGCATTACTTCAAAATTAAATCATACCAATTAGATGATTTCCTCCAATGTATTGAATTTAAATATAATTCTTATAGTCTAAAATTTCAGAGCTGAAATAATGTAGTTTGGAGTAATAAACTTTACAACTTAGAGTTGATTATGAGTTTAGTTTGTTTCCATCAGCCCTTGTTCATATCTTGACTTTGTCATTCAGACCATACACCTTAGGGCACATTTAGAACTCTTGTCATGTTTTCATGAAAATAATGCAATAGAGTACAATCTTTAAAAGTGGGAGGTAGATGTTCTTTTAAAATATGAATTAAGTAAATTAATGTATCGGTATGCATTTATGTAAAATATAGAAAAAACACAACAAAACCAACTAATGGTTAATAAAATTAAAAATGTAGCAATTAAGAAAATAAAAACAATGTTGCTCATTGCCTAATGTGAGAAAGCAGAGTTTTCTCTGTGGTCCGGGTCTGATCAGATTGCAGCTTCTGGCTGAGACTGACACTCAGCAGAAAAAAAACAGTCATGTACATGTACATGGCCCAATTACAGCAGTAGGCATTGTTGGCACTTTAAAATGTTACCCCTCAACATACTGGACTTTTTAACAGCGTATGGTGAGTTAAAAAATAAAAGTCCCAGAAATACATAAAATAGCTAAACAAATATTAGTGGTGGGCATAAATTAATTTTTAATCCAGATTAATCTCACCGTAATCTTGAAATTAATCTAGATTAAAATGGCTTATTTGAATTCTGCCAAAGGCATTCATAATATGTGTGTTCATGAGCATGAGGGTGAAGAACTATGATGCTTCAAGTCTAGAGTGAGGCAGCAGCTGAACTCGACTCTCCCTTTGGATCAACTGTTACTAACCTAACAAGAAATAATAAACCTGTCAGAACTTCCCTCAGAAACCCAGACCTGAGTCACAAACTCAATAACCACCAGACCAGATGAGCTCTGAGCTCATTTTAACTTCTGATGGTTGATAAAGTTATCAGGATGAATTTGTCCTATCAAACATTTTTAACACTAAAACACTGATCTGTCAGCAGAGGTCTGTCTCCTTTACAGGCTCACCCTGTTTTAATAGGTTTTACTACGTAGAAACCTTCTCATCTGTTCACCTGACAAAGGATTAGATTTAGTTTACAGGTGACCTGATTAAAGCATCAACTCTTTTTTTTTTACCACATCAAAAACTTAAAACAAATTTTATTTTTCACCTGTCAAAAAGTGATTGTATCATCTGTAATGGATTAAATCTGCCTTCAAATGTCTTTATCTGTTTATTTCACATTATCCTATGCTGGGCTCTTTCATCATGTTTTTGTTAAATAAAACCACTTTGGGGGGATTTAAACATTAGTATTGAATGTGAGTCTCT
Organism: Callopanchax toddi; assembly: GCA_006937965.1. Classification (NCBI taxonomy): domain Eukaryota; kingdom Metazoa; phylum Chordata; class Actinopteri; order Cyprinodontiformes; family Nothobranchiidae; genus Callopanchax; species Callopanchax toddi. The sequence goes on from SSNR01000095.1 coordinate 1,346,232, forward strand.
GACAACAATTGTAAGGACGAACCTCTGATAAAGTCATTGACAGATCAATATGTTTTAGTGTTGATATTGTTTATTTGTTGAATGTTAAGCTGTCAGTTATGCTGCTGAGAAACACATGTTTGAGCAGGGCGTGCTCCATATTCACTTTATTAAGGAGAGGCGCGAGTAAATTTGAATTGAATTGTTTTGAGAGCCTGTTGGTCAGTGGTCAAATATTGATTTTATATAAAGTTACGTTGCACATCCATAAGAAAATGACAAAAATGTGTCTTATTAACAAATTATCACTTATAAATATAAGATTTTGCCATGAGAGGAAGTTGTTCTTCTTCGTGGTTCAGTTTATCTGGTGTGTGTCTCTTGCAGACAGCATCCACTCCGGTTCTCGTCTTTAGTAAGGACGGATTTTATTTTGAAACCGGAAGTCATGTTTTATAGCGCTCGTGCTTGACGCGCGCCGCTGCTCTTTAAGCCGCTCAGTGTGAGTAAACAGCGGACAGGTCAGCGGGTTTTCTGGGCGAGAGACGACGCAACAGCGGACAACGAGGCTTGTTCGTTTCCAACCAGGACTCTGCGTTCACATGTTCCCGGAGAAAATGATGATCTCCCCGTGGGACCGCTGGTACTCCACCAGCTGCTGCCTGTGCTGCCATGTACGCACAGGAACCATCATCCTGGGGGTCTGGTACATGGTGAGCACCTGTCTGTCACTTACTACGTCCACTTAGACATCCAGAAGCAACAGGACAGGCAGGCATGAGCTCATCACAGCATGTCTGATGGATTCCTGCTAGTATCACCTCTAATTCTAACTTCTAGAAAAGAATAGACATTATTTCCTTTGTTTCACCCTGATGACTTTGTTTAACGCACTAAAGGCATATCAGTATTTAGATGGCAACAGGGTGGTCTCAGTATATGTGTGTGTATCTCTCTCATATATATGTGTATATATATGTGTGTACATATCTATATATGTGTATGTGTGTGTGTGTGTGTGTGTATGTGTGTGTGTGTGTGTGTGTGTGTGTGTGTATCTCTCTCATATATATGTGTATATATATGTGTGTACATATCTATATGTGTGTGTGTGTGTGTGTGTGTGTGTGTGTGTGTGTGTATTTTTATATGAACTTGTCCTATTGGCTGTCAGTCAGACTGTGTGAAGAGGATCGGGCTAGTTAAACCAAACCCCACAGGTGGAAATATCCTTCCTTAGCTCCCCATGAATAAATGAGCAGTGGGCCTCTTCAGGTAACAGGTTTGTGTATCAGGCTGCCAGCTATTGAGTGCAGAGAAATTTCCATGACATTCACCTCATCAATAGGGACATATGAGTCATCCGAGTAATGAACTACAGCAACCAGGACAAAACAAACGGATCCTCTAAACACACAAACATCCACATCCAGCAACAGATTTGGTAACATGTATTACTATTTAAAAGTCCTGCCTGTCTAACTGTCCTTATTGCTGTGTTTATCTGTCCATGTGTCCTCTGTCTCTAAGCTCATCAATGCTGTGGTGTTGCTCATCCTGCTCACAGCGCTCAGTGATCCTGAGCAGTACCACCTGACCAGTGCTGAGTTAGCTAATGACCTGGATGTCATGGATGATGCCAGTAAGTAGCCCAGAAACCCAGTGCTTTACATCTTAAGTGATGTCACACTCAGATTACTCCTCTCAGTCCTTATTCAGCTGCGGCAGGAGGCTCCGCCCACTCTGATCCCAGTTCTTCTGGAGGTTTCTTCCTGTGTTTCTTCACACTGTCGCTCTTATACTGTGCTGCTCAGAAAAGAAGCTTGTGTTGAAGTAACGCTTTAATCCAATCAGCTGGTTCATTCCTTTATGACGGGACAATCTGACTAATTGTTATTTTGTAATGAGTCTAATGTAATTACAACCAAATTCCATTTACTGCTGTCAGTTATCCTGAATCTGGACCTGACATGATCTGGATTTGTTGCTTTGTTCAGAGCTTTGAGATGACTTTTGTTGTGAACTGGAGCTTTAGAAGGAGCACCAACCAGTTCACTACCAACATTTATCAGTTTCACAAGCAGTTTCTGTTCTGCACACTAAATACAATGTTTAAAGGAATACAAAAAAGATTAGACAATAAGTTAAAACTCAATTAAAGATCTGTAAAATAAACAATTAGTGATTTATCAACATTAAAGGAGTTCAATTTTGGTTCAAATAAAATAAATCATTCTCTGCAGAGACTTTTTACAGATTGCAGTCAGACACAGACGTTTGCACCTGCTGTCCACCTGTCCAGAGCGTGAGTAAAGCTGTTTTAGTTCTCTGGAGCAGGGTGAGTCCAGGTGGCCCACATCAACTGGTGCTGGGAGTGTGAGACTGGATCACAGTCCCAGGATCAGGGTGATTCATTAGTGGAGGTTGTAGCAGCTGGTGCAGTGCCGCCGCTCCATGAGACACATAAAAACCAGAACATGTAATATGATCCTTTTCACTCAGACGGTTGAATATTAACAGTAAAAGTTTCTGTCTCCTACTTAACATTGAGTTCAGATATTTTATTATTTTGCCCAATAATAAATTGAATATTTTATAAAACAAAATGTCCATCAAAACAACAGTCTTTTGACACAAAAACTGATCTAAGACATTCTTTAAAATGGTACACTGCAGGATATTTATCACAGGGCTGAGCAGATTCATCACTATGGCCACCATAAACAAATAATCACAATCAGATGTTTTAAATATGCTAATTATATTTATCTGACTATAAGGACTCTTTAAAGTTACATTCAAACGTAAACTAAAGCTTTCTTCAAAAACCCCACAGATTTAATGTACCTATATGTATATTTGGAAGACATACATTATATTACTTTATTTTAAGGACCTTTATTTTCTAATCTAATGTTTACTTGTTTTCCAGCTTCATTTATTACCATATGTTGTAGTAAAATGATCAGCTGTTTTGGCTCCATGGAACTGGAACATGATGGTGTTTCTTGCTCCTGGGCTGTGTGAACCGCTGCTACTACTGGAGTTATTTTACAAATTGTATTTGTTACATTTTTTATGACATTTGAATGTATTTTAGAAGGATTCAGAGTTGCTCAGATTTCTTTGGTTTAACCTATAGTCATCCTAATTTTGGGTTTATCTAAATGACTATCAATGCTTTGTTATATTTATCTATAAATGAGCATTTTAGTGAATTAATAGGAATGTTCAACTTTAAACAGTTTCATTGATCCCGATTTTAAGAAATTGGTAAATAAAGGAATTAATTCTCGCTAACAAAGCATTTATATTAGCAGATCATTTGATTTGAAAGAGTAGAGAAGGAAATGGTGTATCAATACGGGCTGCATTCCACCTCTGCAGCTATCCGTAGTTATTCTATAAAAAATGGGTATAAGCAGAACTTCCTCTAAATGGAATGCAGCCCTCATTAACAGACATTCCTGCTCCTTCGAGTCAAAGTGTCTACTGTGAATTAGGCCTGCTGTGTGGCCAGGTTCTTTCTTAAATTTGCTCAAACAAACAAACAAACAAACAAACAAACAAACAAACAAACAAACAAACAAACAAACAAAATCTAGTTTTATTTTACTCAGACATGTTTATCTTATTTAATGTTTTGAGTGTTTGATATCCCCAGGTTCTGATGCTGCTTTGTGATTTATTCTTAAATTAGACCCTGACATCAAAGCGGCATATTTTCCCTTCATACTTTCACTTCTTTTTAGGAGCCTAAATATGATTCATCCTGTGACTCAGAGTTGCAAAAAAGCCAGTTTATGATAGAAATGCTCCACATATCTATATGTTAAGATAAACAAATGTTCCTTCCTTGTAGCCACCTAATAGTGTAGAATGTAAATCTACCAAAACTCATTCTTATGTAACAGCTATTGGATTTCCTCTGGACTGCTGTGTTGATAGAGGGCAATGTCCTCAGAGGGAACCAAAACATGGAGACAGATGCAGCGTTTTATTTATTGGTGCACACAGTGTTCTGCTCACTCATCAACAGGACGGGGTCAGGTGTGATGTCACGTAACCAAAGACAATCTCAACATGCTACAGTGACATTCTTATTCTGTCCATCTTCCTGTAACTCCACATGACATAATAGAAGATGATCAGGTAGAATAAAGTAAAAAAAAAAAAAAAAAAAACATCAAATGAGACTAAAGAATACAAAATAAATCAGGAGGATTACATTAAACTGTCAGTCATCAGTAAATGGAAGGCGGTGGTAAAAAGAAGTACTGGGACAATGAAAACAAAGGTTTGGGATAATCGAGGCCAAATGGTGCAAAAAGCAGAGTAAAAACTGAGTAGTAAAAAAGGCATTCACTATAAGAAACTAAGTGTGAACAGTAACTTCTGCAGTGGTCATTGTGTCTGTTCAAAACGAGATGCAAAATAAGTATTGTGCAAAGTTCTTGATCGTGCAAAGTTTTCTATACAAACCTGGGTTCTGAGGTGACCTGATTCTGGGTTTGAGAACCAATACTCTGACCTGGCTCTATCGAATTGTGATGATTCAGGTTGATCTCAAACAAAGATCATTAACAAAAACATGTTTTCAATTTCAGATCATCTTAAAAATTGGGATTATGGAAGTCAAACTTCTACATGGAAGATCTGTTCTTGTTAACGTGATGGTGAATGAGTTTATGGAGCAGGAGCAATGCTGAATTCATGCACCCCTCCAAAATAAAACAAGAGATTTTTGAGTTTCAGACACTGATCATGAAGAATACTGGCTGACTGATAACCAGCTGATTGTTCTGGTGCATATCTAATGATACTCTACTCTATATAAGCTCCACTGAGTCAAACTATGAGACAGCACAAGTTACATTTCCATTGTATGCTAACTCCAGTCATGTCATTTAAAATAACTTTACAGTAGAAATGTGTGTAGTCTGAATTTCTGCCTTTGACTTGTTTTGCTGCTCCAGACATGTGCATTGCCTCGGCCATCTCTCTGCTGATGATCCTCATATGTGGGATGGCAACATATGGAGCCTTCAAGGTGAGCTAAATGTTCCTCTGTGTTTTTTAATCTTTCAAAAGATTCTAATGTTGATCTTTATCTGCTAAACAATATATTGTTGGCAGACATTACCAATCCAGAAACCATCCCTCCCTTTAATCCCCCTGCAGTCCAGCTTGAGCTCTGAATTATGTTCATACTTTCTGTTTTACTTGTGAATCAATCGACCAGCCTGTCCTAAACACCTAAAATGTCTTTGTTTCAGCTCCGGGCTGCGTGGATTATCCCCTTCTTCTGCTACCAGATATTTGACTTTGCTCTGAACACCCTGGTGGCCGTCAGCATTGTGGTTTACCCAAACACGATTCAAGACTACCTGCAGCAGCTGGTAACAAAGCTATGAGTGTTATAATTACAGAAGGACACATCTGTGGGTGTGTTTACAGACTAATGGGTGGTGCTGCCCTAACTGCTGTTCATTGACCACTGTTTTATTCTGCCTCCTGTCCAGCCTGATTATTTTCCCTATAAAGAGGAGGTCACCGCTCTCAGTAACGTGTGCCTGGTCCTCATAGTGTTGCTCTTCATCGGCTGCATTCTTGGCTTTAAGGTAACTTTTCTCTGACTTTATTTAAAATACTGTCGCTGTCGGGCAGAAACCTGGTATCTCTGAAAATGGAGCTTTTCAGGAAATGAGAAAAAGTCTGAATTTTACAATAAATAATTTACACAAACTGCTTTGACAGTTTTCACAGTCATGTGAGGGTGAAATCATACAGTAGAGGTGGTTTACTCAAAAACATAAAGATGATGAAAAATGGAGATATGAGGATTTTGCCTGATGCCTAACAAACCTTTGCAAGCATACTACTTATCTGTAGCACCAGAAGTTTTCCAACAACAGTAACAACATTGTGGGATGTTTTACTGAATCCCAGTGGGGAGTTCATTTAAATTACATTTGGATTTCTTTCTGCAGTTTTTCTTCATAAAAAAAATCTATGGATTAAAGCAGCAATGTGGAGTATTTCAGCAAGAGAGCATTTTTTAAAATCCAGTGTACCACGGCCCCTCCCAAAACATCCATGTACGTGCATACGTGCGTGCATACGTGCGTGCACACGGCTCGTCACTCTAAGCCGGGCATAAACTGTGCTTCGTCCTGGTTCTCAGCTCCTACTGAAACTATATCACAGGGTTCAGAAGACTAACAGATGTTGTGGAACTCTACCGTTATATCATAGTTTAGAACTGAAAAATCGTTTAAAACATTAAAAAAACTGTGATACATAGAAAAATGTTCCACAAATCACCTTTAAATGACTAAACTTTAGAATTAGACAAACAAACAAAATTGTGTTTAATCAACACAAATGTACTAGAGCTAAAATGTTAAATCAGTTCATTAAATACCTGCAAATGTAGCGTAGGTCTCACCAGACTTGTATCACTATAATAATAATAATAATAATAATAATAATAATAAATACTTCTAATTATAATGAGCATGTCATTTCTTTATCAGAATAATACCTAGTAAAGTAATGACAGTTCTAGTATTTTCATGCCAGAGTTTAATGCTGGAGTTATGGTGGTTTTGGTTAAATTTAGAAGATAATATAATGTGTGATCTTATGAAGTTGTTGTGGGTCATGAACTATTTTGCTAACAAACACACAGATACAGGCTAAACCATGACCACCCAGTACCACCCTTTACCTGTTGGCAGCAGGTTAATAATAAAGTAAAAACACATGCTGTAGATTCTTGCTGTGCCTCCACAGATGACCCAGTAATACCAGTTATAGTATAAAGAGGGTTTATTTCAGCTGAGATCCAAAACCTTCATGTAAAATAATGTAGATTATTCCATAAATTACCTGTATATGTTCTGACTTAAATAAGAAGTTTTTTAGTTTTTTAGTTTAGAATGAATACTTTCCCCTTCATTGATGTCTGAATTATTTAATTTCCATCTGATGAAGCAATTCAACCAGCAGTCTTTGCTGTGGGTTGTAAGATGATCAGAGACCTTTCTGTCTGCACATTCCTGTGGCCTGGAGAGCCTTCCTGTCACAGAGCTGTTGAGGTATTAAAGAGGCTTTGCACTTGTGCTAGAATAGTAAGAAAGAGAGAGCTCAGACTGGCTTTGGATCCTTGGAGCAGATGGATGGATGGATGGATGGATGGGTGGAACAGATGGTGTTGAGTTCGGCTAAATCGTTCCAGTAGCCACCTGCTGAGAACCAGATGACTTCAGGGTAGCAGACAACAACAAGAACATGTTTTTCACAACTGTTAGATGATCTAGAACTCCTGAAAAGGACTGAAATAGATTCTTAAATCGAGGAGAGTGAAGGTTTCTTAGAGTTCAGCCTTGCACCATGTGCAGCACGAGGCACACTAACCGTGAAGCCAATGTGTCTGTGTGCAGAAAATACACTTGCTCTACATCTACTTTGAGGACAAAATGACCTCATTCATATTTTGGAACATCTCAGCTCATAAATTAGTGTAACTAAAAAGGGAAAACATGTTTGTCTTAAAAATAAAATCAGTTCATAAAGTCAGCAGTCATGTTTCCAGCTCTGTGAGGAAAACTAGCTGTAGACACAGTGGTGCTCTGAGTTCTGCTAACGCTGAGCGGTCGTTCAATATGAAGTTCTGGATTCACTGAGTTTCATCCCAACAGTGGGGAAGAAAAATGGAAGTCACAATAGTCGTTGATCAAAGTGGTCTCTGTAGAGTTGTGGTTTACAGATAATGAAGGTGCAGACAAACAAGACTTCAAAAAATAGAGATGATGTTGATAATTGAGTAAATTGGTGTTGTGCAACCTTTAATTCTTGTTTATGTGCTTTCATCTGGTGCTAGGCATATCTGATAGCATGTGTGTGGAACTGCTACAGATACGTGAACGGCAGAGGCGGATCTGAAATCCTGCTTTACGTTACAACCAACGACACCACTGTAAGTAAATCACAAAAATCTCCCTCTGAAAGGAACTTCATGCAGCGGGTTTAAACCAGTGTTTATTTATAGAGAATGCTGTAGGTTCCTTTTATTCAGTATTTTCACCACTTCCTCTGGATGCTGCAGTAAACACACTCCAGCCCCCCCCCCCCCCCCCCCCCCCCCCCCCCCCCCCCCCCGGAACGCCTCAAACACCTGAAGAATGCCTAATCAGATGAAATGAGACGCTGTTCTGGAACTTCAGCAGTCAGATTTGATGTAATTGTAACTACTATGTAGTTATTGATTTGATTGGTTCTATATTTTTCATATATATTGTAAAACAAAATAAGAAAACCTAAAAATCAAAAGGCTGTAGAACCATTTTAACATGCTGGCATAAATAAAACACTCAGAGGGATCGACAAGGATTTGTTTTCAACACTACTGTACGTCAAAATGGCCAGCGCATGTGAGGAGGCTTAATAAATAAAACAAGCTCAAAAATATAAGGAAATAAACAGTTTGATGTGGTTATCAGCATATTTCATTCAGACACGAGTAAACATTATATTTAATTGGGTCATGTGGGAATAAATCAAATTAACTGTTTTTTCATGAGAATTCATCACCCATGCATCACAAAGGTTTGGCTATAAAACACTGCTGCCATTCATCATGTCCAGTGTTCAGTTAAACACTTTTATCAGAATAATAACGTCAGAGTACTTTCCCCCACATCAGATTAGAATACAATAAAAACAGGATTAAAGGCTGGCAGCAAGAAATGAATCATAAGTCAGCTGACATCAACAGAACCTGTTCTAGTCTGAGTTGTTATGAGGGGTTTGCTGCTGTTGGATTCAATGAGAGCTGGCCTCAGTCGTTAAAAAACAAAAACAAAAAAACAGGTTTATTTGAATGTTTTATGTTAAAACCTTTATTCAGAAATAGGAACAAATTTCTCAAGATACCCCACTTACAAAACATGAGTGATATTTGGCTTTCTGGTGAAATTTTACCTTTACAGGTGACCTTGATGCATGATTAACTCAACACATTAGCTTAGAAAAAAATGATGCGTATGGAAACATTTGAACCAACCGTTTATCGCAGTTTTTGTTGTGTTTTGTGGAAGGCCTATCGCATGTGCTGATATCACGATGATAATGAATTTTGGATTCATTGTGCAGCCGTTGTCTCCATGTAGAGGCTCAAAACTCTAAACCCCAGAACCTGAATCACCTGAGGGCCCTTCAGGAAGAGTGTGATGCCTCAGCAGACAATAAGTCTACTGGTGAACAACATGAGACGTCGCTGTCAAGCTGATATTGAGGCTCAAGGTCACATGACCAGTTATTGAGACACTGACATGTTTTGTTTTGAAATATCACCTCTCATGTGATCTATTAGCACTCAGACCAGTCTGACTGTGGTGGCCATCTTGAATCGTGTAGACTCTAGAAGTTACTCAGCCTCAGACAAACATCCAATGACAAATTTCTGAAAATGTCATTAAAATATGTCCAGTAGTAATGGGGTATTTTACTAACAGACACACAAACCACTGGCAGTGGGTAATAAATAAATAACCATAAAACAATATCCCTGTTAATGTGTAAAGTTTCGAGTGTTTCGTGTGTCCATTCGACAGTCCTTACTGTATTCGTCATCCTCTTTGGAGATTAAAGAATAAAAAATCTTGATTTACTTCTTCCTTCCACTCCCAAATCCAACAAATGTGGAGAAATGATTTTCTCATTCAGTTCAGATCACAAGCTGGGCTTTTATCATCTGTGTAGGTTTCCTCTGTTCGGGACAGTCTGTAAAGCCATCATGTTGAAGGGAGGAAGGAGCTATAAAGCTGAGCTGAGTAGAGGCTGCAGCAGGACTGGAGAGAGGCTCGGTGCTGGTAAAGCCATCAGAAAGGCTGCAGACTCAACCTCAGTACAGGGAGGGAGATCTGTGTATCAGGGCCTCCTGCTGCCTGGGTCTGCACAGTGACAGGAGGGAGAGTCAGACAAGGCAGTGGACGCCGTAATGACTTCTTTTGACTATCGGCTAACACACAGGATCCTTCAGTAGCAGCAGCTAGCTTAGTGCCTTTAAGACGTTGGGTTTCACAGGTACGTTGATGAGCGTGTACTCCCAGCCTGCAGCCTAAACAGCTATGTTGACCATTTTGAAGTGGCGTTCTATCAGTCATTTAGGACCACACCCACTGGTGACATCACTCAAAGCAGGTGAAGCCTCTAGAAATGAGAAGTAGTCCTTTTACTGGAGCAATCGTCAGTCCAGGAGAGACACTGCTGCCCATCGGTAACAAACTAGGGGCTAATTTTTATGTATTCAAAACAACTGTTGCTCATAAAAGTCATGCTGATGTGTTAGTATTCTATATTACCTGTTTGTAAACCTCTACATTGTAGACCGTTTGTTTAGTTAGTCCCAACTGAACAGCGTCTGAATTACTATTTTACTGTACGTTGCACGTTAGAAACACCATAAGAAAACAAACAGTCTCATGCTAAATTATACAAAAACAGGTAATATAGCCTTCTAATGCATCAGTATGACTTCTGAGCAAGAGCTGTTTGAAGTACCTGAAAATCAGCTGTTAGCGTGTCACCATTCAGCAGCAGCGTCTCTCCTGATCTGACTACTGCTCTGTTAGAACGCCACTTCAAAATGACCCAAATATCCCTTTAAGAGTCCTCAGAAAGTGTCAAGCTACACACTTTGAAGTAACACTATATTTAAATGCATTGAGTGGTTTTATGTGATGGTTTTCAGAAGCAGAGACGTCTGCAGGCTTCTGATGTGTAAAACATCTGGGCTGTAAAGAGAGGAACAGGAGGCCGGGTTCTAGCTCAACATCAGCCTCACCTCTATGGTCACCCAGTGAGAACTCCCCACAGACTGAAACATTAGAAATGCTGCAGTTAGGTCAAAAGTCCAGTCATTCAGATTCCAGGACACACAGATTATTATTATTTGACTTAAAAAAGAATGATTCATCCTAAATATGTCAGAGTCGTTTCTCCATAGATACCTTAGATCATTGGTTCCCATTGGTTGAATTATACAAATGTTTCTCAAAAGTTAAAACATTAAGGGCGTACTGAAAACCACAAGCAGCTTCAACTCCCATTCTACTACTTATATCCATTTAGGGAAATTCTGTTTAGATTTTATATTGATTATAGTGAAAATGTTATACAAGAAACTGTTATTCAGTTTTATTTGATTTCTGGAATTCATCACCAGACCACAAACATGGGTTTTCCTGACCGTCACCTTGGGGAAGCAATGCTTTAAAAATCACAAACTCATTATCAGAATGAGTTTGTGATTTTTAAAGCATTGCTTCCCCAAGGTGACGGTCAGGAAAACCCATGGGGAAGCAATGCTTTAAAAATCACAAACTCATTATCAGAATGTTTGGTCTTTTAACATTAAATAACAGGAAATTACTGGAAATACCTGGTTCATTAATCAAACATCCTGAGAGCTCTTTCTCCACTGATCGTTAGTTCTGTCTCTGACAGAATCAGTCATTAAAACATCATATGATCAAATAGTGATTTACTTTTTCTTTGGTTAAAAAAAAAGGTTGTACCTGTAAACCACTATTTCTGTAATCCATCTATCCCTCCCTCTCTCACTACGTATATTTTAACCCATTATTCTATCGATGTATAAACAAAATGTAAAAAACTAATTTCATATCTTTGTTCTCAGTCTGGTAGTTAAAGGGTTAAATCACATAATGATGTCATCTCTTTCACTAATAATATTTTCTCAGAATGTCTTGTTTACATGTTTTACAAAATTATATAATTATGAACTTCAATAGTTTAATCTGTTAAAGCAGCAATCTGTAGGATTTCATTAAGAGAGCAGTTTTTGAATCTAGCGTCCAAAGGCTCCTCCTCAAAACATCTCGACACGCGCGTCCGGTCGCGTGTGCGCGCGTGCACACGGCGCATATATGTTGCGGGCATGAACTGTACCGCTCAATGTGTAGGGTTTAATCACTCACAGTTCACAATCTTATTCCAACACTACGGGGGTCTGAAGAGCCCTCTCTGTCCCTGCTGCTTCTGATATTAGCTCTGTTAGCAGAGAGCTGCTGCTGGACTCTGAAGCTGAACTTGACTCGGCCCTGGATGAACTTTCTGACCAAAATAAACGCATAATCCTGTCAAGCCTTGCCATTCTGTGAGGTGGAAGGTTTAAAAATAAAAATAAATCCGTCTTTAGCTGGAGAATGGGTAGGTTTTTAATAGAAATAAGCCGTGAGGCTGAGACGCAAACAGAGAAACACACGGAGCGTCCTGTACGACAGCGCCCCCTACTGGTACAGGTTTGGTCGATGCGCGTGCATGTTGAGAGAATGCAGACATTTGAATTTCATTGGCTAAAAAATGTCGGCGGCAAGAAATAATGCAAAGGGGTCTCTAGGAGGAAGGAGGGTCTTCATCAGAATGACAGATGTTGTGGAACTCAACCCATAGATCATAGTTTAGACCTGAAATATCATTTAAAACATTTAGAAAACTTTGATACAGAGAAAAATAATCCAGAGAGCCGCTTTAATTAGATTTTCAAAATAGATTTTTTTTCTTACAGTGTTTTACTGAGGTCTTCAGTTCAGTTCTTGAATGTGATTTTAACTTATTTCTACTTTTTTTTTACTAAAACTGACGACACAGTGACATCATGTTCCAACATGTCACATTGTTGCATAATTTTCTTTGATGACATCATTCTAACAGCTTTTCTCTCCCTCTCTGTCTTTTCCTATGTCCAGGTGTTGCTCCCTCCCTATGATGATAATGTCAGCGTGCCCCCTAAGCAGGCTCCTCCACCCTACAGCTCAGCTACAGCGTGAAAACACCCCCTGAGTCCTGCTGTTAATAAACACACCCCAGCAAATTGTATGCACCACACTGCCTCTCCATGAACATCACAGATACTCTGTAGCTACACACTCCGATACATCCACATGTGCTCTCCACCAGTGTGACCTCTGACCCCATCCTGGTATTACTGAACTCCTATTTTTCTGTATTCCTCCAGTTTCTGGTAGCATAATAGCAAGTTTGTGTGTTTTTATGCATTTGGATCTCAATGAATCAGCAAATGAAAGCTCTAGAAAGGTTGATAGATGAAATATATTTTTATTATTCCTGTTTTGTGTATCTAATAGCGCTGAGTGTGTCCTTCCTTCTATATTTATCTTATGTGCAAACGCATCAGTAACTGACTGCAGAGTGAGAGATGTTATCGTGTGTCTGGTCTCTGCTCGTGGTCAGGGTTGGATTGCCTTCATTCACAACTTTCTCTCTACTGGTGTGCGCTCAACATATGAAGTGTCACCTCACCTGGAAGTTTCCCAAAGAGACGTATCTGCCTGTTTTCTGACATGATCACTGAGCAGCCTATGTGTGTGTCCAACATATCACCTGCTTTGTGTTGTTTTATTCAACCTGCAGTTAGAGTTGTGTAAATGGAACCAATAGTCTTTTAAATGTGTGTTTCTACTGATCGATGTGAAATGCCTCGGGCTGATGTACATATATATTTTTAAAGCACAGAAGGAGCTCTGATCTGGAATCAGTTTGCTCTCTGAATGGGGACATTGGGAGAACCAGGAGCCTGATGAATACAAACCCTGGTTGTGTTTTTTCAATCAAGCCAAAGAGAGCTTCCTGGTCTGTGTAAACATTACACAAGTCCGTTCCTCCAGATGCTCTTATTGGCCGGCTGCTCCCTGGAAACAGAAGGTCCCACCAGGATGCACAAGTTGAAGTGGAGGCCCACTGCTGTACAGACAGGAAAGATTTGTCTATTAAAACCTCCTTACACTGATAAATGTGTGTTTCATTTTGAACATGGTGCTTGTTTATAAACTCGTACATTAACGTAAGTATTAAAGTTAAACATCTATATAGTAGTGTTAAATTCAATAGTCCATCCCATCTAATAATCAAGAGTCAAGAGTCATCCCATCTAATACTACTGTGTGAGATTACACAGAAAGTTGCATTCAACATTTGACCTGACTGAAACTTTTCAATAACCTTTTCTCTGATCTGACTGGAGGTTCTTTGGCCTTCATACTGTGATAGTAACCAGGAAGACTGATTAACCAGTGAATGGACCTTCAGACACAGGTGTCTTTATTCTACAATCACTGAGACACAGTCACTGACCTCAGGTGACCTACACTAATTATGAGACTATCACCGATTAGCTGGACCTCTGGTCAGTCATTTTAAAGGGGGTAAATATTTATGCAATCACTTATTTTATGTTACCTATTTTTATTTAAAACTGCAGTCTGGAACAGCTAGAGAGAACTTTTTCAATCCAACGTACCTCAACGTCTCCCAAAACATCCCTTTTCTTTGTTTTTCTTTCTGAAGTTGATGTAGCCCTTAGGGAATGGTTAACTTTTTAGTAGAAGTTTGCTCCGACTTCTCCACGACCTCCACAATCTTCCAATGTGGTGACTGTAAACAGGAAGACAGAGAGCGTCCTGTGTGCAGCCCCACCTTTACAGGTTTGCACGATGCCCATGCACGTTGACTGACAGCTGACAATGTGGAAACTTGAATTCTATTGGCTTAAGAAATTTGCCTGTTAGTGTGAATTCATAGGGGTCTATGGGAGGAAGGAGGGTCTTAAGAAGAATAACAAATGTTGTGGAACTCTACCCATACATCATAGTTTAGAACTGAACTGTCATATAAAACATTTATAAAACTTTGATACATAGAAAAATACTCCACAAATCACTTTTAAATGACTAAACCTTAGAATTACTGTGCTTAACACAAATGTACTAAAACAAAAAGGTTCAATCAGTTCATTAAATACCTGCAAAGCGTTGGTCTCACCAGACTTGTATCATTATAATAAATACTGTGGACTGCAGTTTTAATTATTTGTAGAAATCAGTTTTTACTTTTTCAAAGAAGACACACCGTGTTGCTCATGATTGATTTTCAAAAGCAATAAAAGGGAAAACATCCAAGGGGCGAATACTTTTACCAGCACTGTATGCATTCCTTCAAGGAATCCAATCTTTTTACTTCTCACAATTCAGTAATCATCAGATTGCCTCTTCTAGCTAGCTCTTGAACTTAAATAGCAAATGTTACCATGGAAACCATTTGGTCATTGATGTGAGAGGAAACTCTTGGAATGTGTTCATCATAATGCAGGCAGGTACCATCAGACCAGTCAGAGCTGTGATGAGTTTACTCACCGAGTTTATTCAAGATTAATCTATACAGTATTCTTTATTCTATTACATTTTTTCTCATGATTCTATAGTTTGGTTTAAAACAAACAATGTTAATGATGTTTATGTTTATGTACATAGCAGACGCTTTTATCCAAAGCAACTTACAATATTGTAACCAAGAAGTTACCAATGAGGCTAACTAACCCTGACCCTAACAAGACAGTCGAACACTAGTCAGTCTCTAAAGTGACCATGAGGGAAAAAAGAACACAGGATAGAGTGAAGTGCATGAAGAGAGTACAGAGGAGTGGGGGGAGGTAGTTGCTAGTCTAGAAGATGTTCTCTGAAGAGCTGGGTCTTCAGGAGTTTCATGAAGATGGACAGGGGTCATTCATCATCGTGGACTTTTGCCACACGAGACCGTCATCATGGACCAGGAGGAACCCAGGACCCACTGCATCAGTAAAGGGTCTAACATGGGTCTGATGATTTCATCCTGATACCTAATAGCTGTCAGGCTTCCATCATTTATCCTGTACAAGTCTGTGTGTTCCTCCATCTGCCTCCTCAGACCAACACTGACCCACCACCAAACACATGTAGCAGCAGCAGAACATTCACCACCGCTTCTCCAGACCCTTTAACATCTGTCAAAGTCAACCTGCTCTTATCTGTGAAAATTCAGAGCTCTCTGAGCTTCTTCAAAGCATCTTACTACAACACGCATCAACACCACATTGGAGCAGGTGGGGGGAGACTTGGGGTCTTCACACACCCCTGTTCTCTGCTCGCTGCCTGGGGCCTGGAGTGGAGCGGGCCGTCTGGTCGGGGTCTGCGGTGGGGGGCTGCTCGGCTGCGGCGGGGTGCGCGGTGGTCTGCTTATCCCCACTTCAGTAAGGGAGGGACTATCTTCTGGATCTCAGGGCCGGCTTCACCCTTAGGGCGCTGGTCCCTGGTCCTGAACATAGAGAGTGCATGGCATGGGCGTCGCAACCATTATGTCAGGAGGGGACGTGTCCCCCCCACTTTGTAAAATCAGGCATTTGGACCCCCCCACATTTACCGAGTCCGTCTTGCGCTCTTTCGGTTGTTCTCAAAGAAATCCATTCCACTTGATTCATTAGAAATTACTCAGACCGCTTAAATCCACTCCATGTTTTCTTGGTTACACCCTGCACCCTGACACGCTGCTCTCCTTCTGGACCCGACCTCACCTCGCGCTGCAGCTGAAAGCAAACCGAACCGGGAAGGAGGTCGACCAGAAACCGGAGTGTTACTCTGGAGGGGCCAGGGTTAGGAGGCACAGGCATATAAGACCTGAATGACCAGAGGAGGTAAACCCCCCACAGATAATCACCTATGGCCTCTAATAAAAAGGTAAATGCGCCTCAATCAAGTTTCATCCTGGATCTACAGGTAGCAGAAAAAAGT
>SSNR01000095.1:1363658-1463658 GCA_006937965.1 Callopanchax toddi
TATATATACCAAAATATCAGAGACAGAACAATAATGACAGGAAAACAATGGAATAATATATAAATACAAGTAAAACATTATAATGAAAAATAAAATAACAATGAGTGTAATTCACTGCTCTTTATAAAAGAAAATGACTGTACCAGTAAATTAATAAGTAAATAAAATAAGTACATACTTTATTTGAGGGTCAACATTTAAACACAACCGTTGATTATTTTACAAAAAATAAAAGAGTACTGAAGATCATCAGTACTATAGAGATCCTCTAACCTGTTATTTATCCTGATCAAATCTGTTGTTCTTAGTAAAAATTAACGTTCCAGATAAACACAAAGCTACACTTGATTTCTTACTAAGATAAACTCCCTCTAAATACCTCTAATTCAATTGTTACCAGTAAAATGTTTTATTTTAAATGGATCAAATGAAAACACAAGCCCAGCTGTCAGTACACTGAACAACAGATATTAAACTAGTACTGTTTTCATTTCAGATTGGTAGAACTTCAGTCTTCTTAAGAACAACCAGGTTCTTGATATTTGTTTTCAAATAATTGATGTCACTTATTTAATTCCTCCTAAGCTGTTCAGCCTGAATAGTCCATTTAAAGTGACATCAGGACTAGTAACAGTTGAATTAGAACCAGTTAAAATGAGTCTCTTCTGGTCAGAATTCATTTTCAGCTCCATCATGTTTATTCCAGACAGGAAGAATAGATTAGTAGAGGTTGTGCTGCAACACATGAATGGGAAATGTGACTAAATGTGTCCTAAGAATGACACTGAAGTTATCTGAAGTATTCACTGTGGATAGTATTATGGTATCTGTAATATGACATTTTACATGGAACAGCTGATTTTTAGCTATCTGAATACATATCCAGTCTTGTTAAAGTCACCACCTTAAATTTTTTAAGGATTTGGTTTCAATTCAGTTGTTGGATAGAATCTCTACTAGTAACAAAATACCTGTGGATATCAGTATTTTCTATTTGACTAGTAATACTATTTGGACTAGGATAAATTACTTTATTGTTATGTAAATAGGAATAGTAAAGAGGTGGGGGTTTTAATTAAATGTAAAAAAAAAAAAAAGTCCATTAAATTTAAGTTCAGTCCTGCTGGTATTCTCATTATCAATAAGAATAAAAGAAACACACATTCAACATGTGATTAGAAGTTAGAAATACTGTAGAATCAGTTCTTCAGTAGTGGGTACTTTTTGTAGTAGTTGTACCAGTTTTTTACTTCAGTAGTTCAGGAGCAACCAGACTGAATCACTTTGATAGAAATAAAAAATGTCCTGTCATTTCAGTGGAAGATGCTGCAGTCAGTCAGTCACATCATTCTAAACCAACCAGTACTAACAGGACTGAACTTTACCTGGTTACCAGTAGAGAACTGGTAGAGCTTTGACTAGTTAAGGGTTGAACAGCTGATTGTCTAATGAGTTCCTTCCAGAACTGGAGACATGTCAGACCATTATCATGTCTTTGAACTACTGGGGAGTTTGTCACTGTATTCACATCTTTAGTTCTGACATGAAACCACTGCTGGTCATTTTACTTCCATAAGTTTTTTTCAGTCTTTTCTCTAAGATCTGAATAGTCCAGCTGATGGTGTTATAGAGAACACAGCTGCTTAAAATGAAGACTTCCTGTTCAATCTGACTATGAAATAGTTACTGAGTTCAGTTTTTACTACTGTAGGTAAAATAGGTGTTTAACAACTTGTTAAATGCACCAGAATGCAGAAAATGGCATCTACGACAAAGATTTTTTTCTTTGGGGAAGTGTCCCCCCCACATTTTTTATGCTTCTGACGCCCCTGGTGCATGGGGAGCGAGAGTGGGTGTACAGCGTCTATTGTGTGTCTTGGTATGTTTGCAGGAATGTGTGTGTGCACGCATGAGGGAGGGAGCGTGATTGTGTCTGTGTGTGACTGTTTTTCTGTCAGGTTTCGTCCCCCCCCCCCTCTCTCTGTGACATGCTAGACCCTCCTCAGCAGAGAGTATCCTCCCTGGCTGCGCCTCGGCATTGGTGGTGCCTTTCTCCAGTGGCGTGCTGGGGTGTCTCGGGGTCTGGGTCTGGGTGCTGGGGGCGTCTGCCTGCTCTTCTTCCTGTGGCTGCCTGGTGGGATCTGGGCCCCCGGGGGAGGTCGGGCCTCTGCTGGGGCTGGTTCGCTCCTGGGTCTCGGGTCTCTGGTTCCGGCTAGATCTACCCGGATGGCCAGCTGCAGGCGGTGCCTGTGAGCTCCTAGCCGCGACCCCCCAGGGGCTCTAGCGCGGCGACTGCCGGGGGCCCACGTGGGGTGAGCCTCTGCGCCCTCTGGGGGAGAGTTTAGCGACTGCCCTGATGACTGGGTGGCCTCTGGACGTCTGGGGCCTGGACCTCCTCCGCGTCCTCCGTGGGCCTTGGGGACGGGTCTGTGGCTCCTCAAACTTATTATTGAATGTTTCAATAGAGAAACCTTACATAAACAAGCGCGCATATATACACACAGGTGATCACAAGGTGTTCACATAAAGACGGACTCAGGTGTTTTCAGACACACTGACTGGGGCTGTGGTTGGCACTGAACTCTCTTGAACTGGTGTATACGTATACATTTGAAGAATATCACAACTGTTGTGTATTCATATGCTGTTTGTTGCTGTTGTATCTTTTCTCCCTGTTTTGTTTGTTTGTGCTTTATTTACAGGTCTAGAAGTGGATTCTTCACGTCTCTTGTTCTCTTCTTTTTCTGTTTACTTTCTCCCCCATCCCTCTTTCTGTACCCTTCCCTTCACTTTCAGGCTCCGTGTCCAATCAACCATAAAAACATTCTAAATAAAGATTTTGGGGGTTATATTTAAACAAAAATCAGGAGGAGTTTTATAGCAGTGGCTGTAACCTCTCACCTGAAACAGCAACACTGTTGGGCTTGTTTTTGGCACTCAGACATTATTCTGTTTGCTCCACAGCCGGACAGGACATGGGGTTAAAAAAAAGAAAAAAGAAAATTCAGAGCTCCAGTGCTGGACCTGCTAATTCTGGTGTTCTCTGGTAAATGCCAGTGGAGCTCCATGGTGCCTGGCAGTGAGCACAGGGCACACTAGGATGTCAGGACAACCTCATGAAGTCTGTTCTAATGGTTTGGTCAGAGACATTCACACCTGTGACCCACTGCAGGTCACTTTGTAGGACTCTGGCTGTACTCATCCTGTTCCTTCTGACACAAAGGAGCACATAGTGGTCCTGCTGATAGGTTAAGGACCTCTGATGGCCCTTCCTGCTCTCCTCTAAGGGTAACTGACTGTCTCCTGGAATTTCCTTCATGCTCTTGAGACTGAGCTGGGAGACACAGACCGTCTGGTGATGTATTGATGGTGGAGTTGGACTGCTTGTGCAACTTCTGTGGAGTCTAAGTATCACCTCGTACTACCAGTAGTTACACTGACCCTATAGTCAAATACACAACTACTGAAAAGCAGTCAAAAAAGAACAAGGGAAACTCATCTGTAGCCTCCACCTGAACAACCGTTCTGTTTTGGGGTCGTCTCATTGTTGCCTCTTCGTTGCACCTGATGTTAACTTTATGAGGACCAAAACAGCTGACTCTCATTAACAACCCCCTCTGACCAGATCAATATCCCAGAGGTTAAACTGACTTGATACCATGCTCTAATTAAAAAGTGTTCCTTTGTTTTTAACAGTGTACATTTAGCATGTGAATGACTGACTGTAGTGTAAAGTGCTTTGTATTCCATGCCTTAGAAAAATGCTATACAAATGCAGGACATGTAGGAGTTTGTTCTTTTTTCCAGTACTAAACCTGAAGGAAACACATCCTGTAGTTCTGGCTTCAGCAGCAGACGGAGCTGAACGAGGCGTCTCCAGCGTCTGATGGGGGTGTAAACAGAGAGATGGAGCAGATGGAGTAAAGGGCTGAGCCAAGCACAAAGACACATGTCTGGGTTTATGTGTGTTTACATGAAGCAACTGGACTGAACATTTGTTTCCAGTGGAACTCTTCTTCTGACTTGGTTTGGGATTTCTTGAGAAACTTTGTTTCAAGTTCTTTTAACAAAGGTGAGTTCGTATTTTAATGCCTAAACGCTGCTCTGCTTGCATACCAGTAATGTCCTATAAGGGGAACTTATATGTTTCTGTGAAACATTTTCTTTGTATTTTCAGGTGTTGTGGTTTCATAAAGTTTGAGTTATTTGTAGCATGAAAACTGATCCAGAACAGGGAAATGTGGAAAAAAGACCACATCACCTAAAACCTGTTCAGTATGCGTTGTGTTCCTTATTAAACTCATAACTTCACAGTTTGAATAAATAATCTGCAATGATAGAAACGGTCACCCATAAATATTGTTTATATGTATAAATGAAAACTAAACAGGTTAATTTTAAATTTATTGACTTGATTTTCAGAGTAGTAATTTATCTTAATGTTTTTTTAATAAAAATATTAGAACATTAGTTGAGACATGTCAGATTAGGGCAAAAAATTAAAAGTGGGAATAGTTTGCATTGCATAAAACATCCTGCACGTCAAAAGAGCTCACATGATTATTTTGAATCTGGGTGAAATGAAGGCTGTCACAACATGGAAAGATGTTAAACAGAAGGTTAACCCCTCAGTGTGGATATAACGTGACCTCTGCTTGTCCCAGGTCAGCTGCTACCACAGACATGTCTGTGCAGGTTGTTTATCTTTCTGAGCTGAGAGCAGACTGAGGGCTCAGCTGTCCAGTCAGACTTTCAGTTTAACACGTTTCTTTTAATTGTGATTCTGTCTCTAAATGTGGGTTTGTTAACATATTTATACATTATTTATTGATCGTTTTATAAAGGCTGCAGGTTCTGGAGCAGCACAGTTCCCTCATCTAGAGCTGGTTGCTTCTTATAGCAGAGGGTAAAATATGGCTCACCTTACAGGAAAACTATCACATGTGCACATGTGGAAACCCACAGGAAATGTGATGCATAAAGAACATGTGAAGTGGAACATGTAAAAACTTGTAGGGTTTCACATATCATTAGATGTTTCACATGTGTTTTATATAATTTCTTTGTGAGGGTCTCGTGTGTGTGATTTACAGCTTTGATTCTATAAAACATGCTAAATGAAGTGGATTACAGATATCAACACTAAGTGGAAACACAGGAATGTCCAAACACTATCCTGTTAAAAAAAAAAACAATTTAAGGACTGAACTCTCAATCAATATGAAACTGAGGAGGAAAAACATTTCCAAACATTTTGGCCGAGTGTACTTTTAGTTGACTATGTGGGATTTGTAGGACTTCATAAACACATATTTTGTTGAACAATGAATTAATCAATAGACGCCAGATCTCAGAAAGTTAATGGATGAATTCAGTTCAGTCCAAACATTTAGAATTTGGAAGCACGACCTTTCATACTAAAGTCTAACTTTCTAAAACAAAAGAAAGAAATTCTTACAACTTGAACTGAAAAATAGCTAAAAAATATTTTCATTATATATAATAATTAATAAATGGAGTTGCAGTACATAATTATTTTTATCTGATTTTCAGATAAGACAGACTAACAATAAAAAGTAAAGGGGCAGTTCATTCCTGGATTCCTGAGTTTTTGTCTTGTACTTTTCTGAACAGAGTATTTACTGTATTTGTGTCATTAGATGGTTGGAGTGTTGTTACCTTGTCTTGTTTTACAGCCTCTCTGCTGCTGTTGTCACCTCTCATCAGAATGAGATCCCTGATCCTCGTCCTCCTCTACGTGTTGAGCTGCAGCGCTGATCGGCCGGAGAGACGCCAGTCCAAACTCGTCACAGTCAAAGGCCAAAATGACACAACGATCCAAAGCAACGCTGCAGGTGAGTGACTGGTGGCCTGAAGGATGCTCCTATCTGCCTTGTCAGTTTGTGCTAAAACTGATCCTTCCTCTTGATTGCAGAGATCTCATGTAAAGCCATCCCACTGGATTTTGTCTTTGTCATCGACAGTTCCAGAAGTATCCGCCCCAATGACTACGAGAAGGTCAAGACGTTCATCATCAACCTACTTCCGTTTCTTGACATTGGCCATGATGCAACACGGGTGGGTTTGCTCCAGTATGGCAGCGTGGTTGAACCTGAATTCTCCCTTAACACCTACACCACCAGAGCACAGGTGGAGCAGGCTGTGAGGGACATGAAGCATCTCGCCACAGGGACCATGACTGGCCTGGCCATCCAGTATACCATGGAGGTAGCCTTCACTGAAGAACAGGGAGCCCGACCTGTAGACCTCCACATCCCACGTATTGCTATGATAGTAACTGATGGTAGACCTCAGGACACGGTGGAGGAGATTGCAGCTGATGCGAGGCAGGCGGGGATTCAGATCTTTGCAATCGGAGTGGGCAGGGTGGATATGAAGATCTTGAAGGCCATCGGAAGCGAGCCGCACTCTGAGCATGTCCACCTGGTGGCCAACTTCAGCCAGATAGAAACCCTGATCTCTGTGTTCCAGTCTAAGCTGTGTGGAGGTGATGAACCTCTCATATTGTCCTCTGAGTTTATGAACCGTGTGTCTCTGAAAACTTGTTCCTGAGTGTTTTTGAATGTTCATGCATTAGGATCGGAGATGTGTGAAGTGGTGGACCATCAGTGCCAACACATCTGTGTGAGCAGCCCTGCCTCCTACAGGTGCAAGTGCAGAAAAGGCTTCACCCTCAACCCCGATGGGAAGACGTGTAAAGGTGAAGCAACTTGGTGACGTGTCTTTATCAGTCACATTCTCAGGGAAACCACAAAGTTCACGAAGCAGCTTCACTTTCTTCTAAACAGCACTTTGATTTGATCCATGTAAAACAGAAGAAACAGCAAACAGGTGACCTGATCAACACATCAGTTAGTAGCACTGCTGCCCTGCAGCAAGAAGGTTGCAGGTTTGAATCCCAGCTGTGCAGTTTGCATGTTCTCCCCATGCCTGTGTGAGTTTCCTGTTTCTTCTCATGGCTCAAATGCATGCATGTTAGGTTAACTGGAGACTCTAGGTGTGAGTTGTCTATGTGTCCCTGTTATGGACTGGCCACTCGTCCAGGATGTCCCCTGCCTCTTGCCTGTTGGCTGCTGGAGATAGATACCAGCTGACCCTTAGAGGATGAAGCAGTTTGCAAAATTAAATAACTTTCTTAGAGGATAAAAGTTTTCCCGTGTTTATTTACATCAAAAGCTGCTGAAGACAAAATGTTTCCTACAGAAGGAACCAAATCTGAGGTAACGATGAACAGAGAATTTTTCATGTCATGGTATTACTCATGTCTGTATCGTGGAATCACACTGCGCCTTGCTTTTCTCTGGTATTCCAGGTATGCTTCCTCTCTCTGACCTGTAGATGGTTTTTCTTCTTGTTGCCTCTCTGCAGCTGTAGACACATGTGCAGTGGTAGATCATGGATGTCAACACATCTGTGCTAACCTGGATGATGGTTACGAGTGTCGCTGCCGTCCAGGATATGAACTCACCATGGACCAGAAGACATGCAACAGTAACGCGTTCCTTTAAAACAATTATTTTCTATTTTCTATACTGGTGGTGGTGGTCTGGGGTGGGGGGTGTACCCTACATGGCGTGGACTAGAGCACTTCATTGAAGAAATGATGTGCACCGCTGAACATTACAGTTTCAGGCTAAGAAGATCCAACGCTACCCCTAGTGGCTGGCTGCAGTACTTCACATGTGAAGTTCCCATTTTTGGAAAACATGTTTTTTACACATAGTTCACATGTCACATTGTAATTTTCACAAGGTCTCACATGTGATTTCCACTTTCATGTGATTTTTAAAGGCAGGGGACTTTCAGCCCCTCCTCTCTGCTCCTCAGACTCTGTACAAGATGGTGGCCCTCGTAAACAAGATATTGTTTTATAACAGAAGAAGGCGTAGACGAGTTGTCCATCTTTATTCATGCCTATGCCCCCAACACAGACTCTGGGCGCTAACAATAAGATCTTAGTTTCAAACTTATAATAAAACTCTCAGAAAGTCATTGGATGTAAATCTACAACTTTTTGAAGTAAGATGGCAGCCATCCTTAGCCAAAACAAAAACATATAATAATTACATTTCTAATCATAAACCATTTGTCTGAAGGTATTGCAGTATTCGACCCTGTATGGTGAGTTGTGGCTGTGCTGATGTGTAATCCCTGTAGAGCTGCAGCTGAACTGCAGCCAGCAGCCCTCCTAGAGATGTTCTGTCCTCCCACAGCTGGAAAAAAAACAACAACTCCATTTGACTCCTCTGGTGGATGTTAACAGAAAGTAAAGAGGGGGAGATTTCCTGGAGGATGTGTGTTATTGCAATCATCACAATATCTGTTGAAACGCTGGAATCTGTGCAGCCTGTCAGTGTTTCAGGTAGAGCTGACTGAAGGTCTCCAGCTCAAGAGAGGATTACAATTTTTGAGTACATTTATCATGATCTGCTTTATTTGTTTTGTTGTGACGACTTGATTTAGTCCTGTTATAATTACAGCTGACAGTACAGAAATGACATTAATAATGAATAAATCCTCCCTCCTCAGGAATAGACTACTGTGACCTGGGAAACCACGGCTGTGAGCATGACTGTGTCAGCGTTCCAGAGTCGTACATCTGCAGGTGTAACAAGGGTTACGTGCTCAATCTGGATGGCAAGACTTGCAGCAGTAAGAGACTTTTCTTATTTTGTGTTCTAGTGATACAATCACTGCACTAACTGAGCTGATTTATTGACCTAAAATCTAAAAAAAGAGAATAAAGGGGTAAAGTTGGGCTAAACATTCGACCTGTGCTCTTTGTGGAGCTTCTGTCAAAGCGCTTTGGGTGTTTAGAAAGGCGCTATATAAATCCAATCCTTATTATTATTATTATTATTATTATTATTATTTGTGTTTAACCCCAGAGATCGATCACTGTGCTAACGGCAGCCACGGGTGTGAACAAGAGTTCATGAACACTAAAGACTCCTGTGTGTGTAAATGCAGAGAAGGATTCACTCTCAGACCAGATGGAAAAACCTGCAAAAGTAAGAATCAGATTACTCCTGTCTTCCTTGATTTAATGAAGGGGTTTCAAATTTTATTTCCAACTTTCCGCATATGAAGAACTACTTTTCTTTATGAATACTTTAAAACTGATGTCTAGGACTCATTTTCCCCATCCTGGGTAATTTTTTTTAAATTCTGTTTGTAGATTTTGATGGATTTAAACAAATACATTTTCTTGCCTGCAGAGGTTGATCACTGTGCTGACGGCAGCCATGGGTGTGAACAGGAGTTTATGAGCACAGAGGACAGCTGTGTGTGTAAATGCAGAGAGGGATTCACTCTCAGACCAGATGGAAAAACCTGTAAAAGTATCAGTCTGATGGTTTCTCTTCTTCTCTTTGATTTAATGAAAGTGCTTTGAGATTTTATCTACAACTTTCTGAGGATAAAACTGTACTTTTTTATGAAGATCTCCAAAACTGGTCAATTAATTTTCTATAATAAGTCAGATTCTATATGGGTTTTGATTTTTAGGATATTTAAATGAGATCAAATAAATAAATAAATTTCACCTCACACACGAGTAAACTAAAGCGTGGACTTTTTTTGTGAATATCCGCTGACACACCGTCTTCCATTGCAGAGGTCGATCACTGTGCTGATGGGACTCATGGATGTGAACAGGACTCTGTTAACACAGAGGACTCCTGTGTGTGTAAATGCAGAAAAGGCTTCACTCTCAGACCTGATGGGAAAACCTGTAAAAGTATGAATGTTTTAAACTTTATGGGCATCACTTGTTCATGAAGATGTGTAAAACTGATGTTCAGGGCTCTGGGGTGAGTTCGATCTGCTGACACAGTCTCCTGTTGCAGAGACTGATCACTGCGCTGATGGGACTCATGGATGTGAACAGGAGTCTGTAAACACAGAGGACTCCTGTGTGTGTAAATGCAGAAAGGGTTTCACACTCAGACCAGATGGGAAAACCTGTAAAAGTAAGTTTTATTAATGTTGTATTTTAGTTTTCCATTGAGATCCTCTGCTGTTTAAATTTCTTCAAAACAACATTTCTTCACACAGCTTTTGAAAAAATGAAGATAATATCACCTACATAATTACATGGTTATAATGTCCTGCTGACATCTGATTAACAGTGCCAATGCATACGCATTGAAACACCTTTATGGTAAATGACCTGCACTGGTACAGTGCTTTTATAAAGTCCAAGGACTACAAAGTGCCTTACATTACAGTCATTCACACACTCACACAATGACGGCAGTGAGCTACATTGTAGCCACAGAAGTGGAGTTACCATACACCATGACCTCCAGCAGGCAGGGTGGGTGAGGCGTCTTGTCTAAGGACACAACAGTTGATATAAATGTTAATATTTTGGTTCCATTCAGACGAAGCGTTGTACCTCAGCGTAGATCATGACACAGCTGATGTTGGATTTTCATGTTCCTTTGGCACCATTCAAAATCTCTTCAGAAGAATTCTAGTCATTTTTATTGTTTTACAAAGTGTTTGCATTCAATCTCTGCTGCTGATACCTGATTAAATAGATGGGTTATCTTCTCAGAGGTCGATCACTGTGCTGATGGACGTCACGGCTGTGAACAGGAGTTCATGAGTACAGAAGGTTCCTGTGTGTGTAAATGCAGAGAAGGATACACACTACAACCAGATGGAAAGACGTGTCAGAGTGAGTCATTCACTGAATGAATATTATGAAAAAATTCAGTGATACTTAATGGACAAACAGTGTTTTAATGGGACCAACCTGCAAAATGCATGAGAATAAATATTCAGTAAATAAATCAGGTGGTGTAAATGTGTGTTTCACTGATTCAGGTTGTTGTCGTTTATGTTTGTTGGTTGTTTTTCCTCTGTTCTGGTGTTCATGTGTTACATAATTCTGAATGAGTTCAGAGCAGTTTGGAGGTCAGTGTTAATCCTGCAGGCTGAGCGCTCACTGAGGATTTATTGGCTCAGATTAAGGAGATATTCTGTGTTTCTGTTTTTTCCATCATGTCAGATTTATTTCAGATTGTAACCAGTCTGCTCTTTGAAATATTTTTCTTATTTAGCAGAACTCCTGCAGGGGAAATGTTCTGTAAACACACCATCTTTGTACCACAGTGATGTGTTTGTCTCCACTTGAAACATGCAGGTGTGGATCTGTGCCAGACGGTGGACCACGGCTGTGAGCACCAGTGTGTCAGCACCAATGACTCTTACATCTGTAGATGTTTTGAGGGATTCAAGCTGGCTGATGACGGAAAGAGCTGCAAAAGTAGGATTTATCTGTCTTTGATCTATGATTGAGACTGAACAAAATAGAAACCAACACTTTGTTTCTTGTTCTGACAGAACCAGAGTGCCATGATGGAATCATGGATTTAGTCTTTGTGATCGACGGCTCTAAGAGCCTGGGCCCGGCCAACTTTGAGCTGGTCAAACAGTTTGTAAACAGCATCGTGGACTCGCTGAACATTTCCAGGATGGGCACGCACGTTGGCCTTATTCAGTACTCCACCAAGGTGCGCACAGAGTTTACCCTGGGTCAGTACGTCACAGCGCAGGGCATCAAGCGGGCTGTGACCCAGATCCAGTACATGGGGAGAGGCTCCATGACAGGTTCAGCCCTGCGTCACATGTTTGAGTTCAGCTTTTCAGACAGAGAGGGTGCCAGGCCGAACGTCCCACGAGTCAGCATTGTGTTCACCGATGGGAGGTCACAGGATGACGTTTCTGAGTGGGCCAGTAAAGCAAAGAACTCTGGTAAACGTGTTCTCCTGACTTCCTGATGCACCCGTTCCTAATGAAATAAACCAGCTTCATGTATTCAGCCTGTTTTCATCACCTTCAGGGGTCACGATATTTGCCCTGGGTGTGGGGAAAGCCATCGAGCAGGAGCTGAGAGAAATAGCCTCACAGCCTGATGAGATGCACCTGTACTATGCAGAGGATTTCAAGAAAATGGGAGAAATCTCCACGAAACTCAAGTCCAGGATATGTAAAGGTACCCAGAATGAGCTAAACTCTGTCTCTGAAAACAAATCTAAAAAAAACGTACGATGAAGCATCAGCTCAGTGTATTTCAGGTCAGGTAGTTTCCAAAATAAGAGTTTCTAGAAAAAGCTTTCTTTCATATGAACAGTGTTTCACTGCCACCTGCTGCTGTCCTGAAAACACAACACAACACTGCTGGAGACTCCAGTACCCAGACTTACTAATGCAGCTCTGACACCTGAACAGAACCACAGTGACCCGTTTTGACTTTTCAAACCAGACCAGCATCAGCACAGGAACAAATCCACCCACCCTCCTGAAGCTCTGAAAGAAAACGTGCAGAAGAAGATTTAAAAAAAAGAGTCATTCATGATCTGACTAGTTTTCTAATTGTTGTTGTTTTTCTTCCACAGAGAAGCCAGCAGATGAAAAGATGTGTCAGTGTGAGAGCGTGATCATGTTTCAGAACCAAGTCACGGAGAAGCTGAGGGACCTGGCTCAGACTCATATCCTTTTCTGTTCACTACGCTGTGTCTCACACAGCTGGACAGGAGAATAACTCTGTTTTTACCTGTAGTGAGAAAGATCTA
This sequence comes from Callopanchax toddi, assembly GCA_006937965.1. Lineage (NCBI taxonomy): Eukaryota > Metazoa > Chordata > Actinopteri > Cyprinodontiformes > Nothobranchiidae > Callopanchax > Callopanchax toddi. The sequence continues at coordinate 1,376,264 of SSNR01000095.1, forward strand.
GAGAAAGATAAAACATGAACATGCTGCAGATTGCTCCAGGCTGTGAGATAAAGATCAAATGAAATATAGGACAAAGACATTTGGCTTGTCTCATACCAGCTCTGTCCCCCTCCAGCATGGTGCTCACCTGCAAACTTTTACACCTAATAGTGAATGTACTGCAGAATAGAAGCTCCACACACTGGAATTACTCCTTAAATGACTTTTAAACATGGTTTAGCAAATAAACCTCGGCAGATCAACACATAAACAAACTTTTAAATGATTTATGTTGACCATGTTTCACTGATTCAAAAACACTTCATAGCTTATAGTGTATTAAAGTATAATCCACAATATCATATGTGCTCAAGCACTTCTAAATGACATGCACACAGCTGACATCACCAAGCATCAGTCACACAGTCATAGTTTAACTACAATATGGTCAAATGGGGTAGCAACTCCAAGGATTTCAAACAAAACCATTTGACATCTATCACATTACCGCTACAGAAGAACAGCTGAAATATTTGAACACTGTAAAAAGAAAACAGGGATCTAACTAAAAAAAAAAGCTTCAATTTGTTACAAGTATTGAATTTGGTTAATTCAAGTTAACTAATTATGTTTATTTATTTATTTATTTTTTGTCCCCGTGTCCTGTCCAGCTGTATAGCAAACAGTTTATTATGTAAAAAAAAAAAAAAAAACTCAATAAATTAGCTTGGAAAAAACTTAATTTATTTGCTTGTAACAAAATGAAGCATTCTTTTAAAGTTAGACCCATGTTTTCTTTTGACAGTGAATAAAGGACTGATGGAGTATGAAACACCTTAGTTTCATAAGTTTATTTATAAGTCAGCAGTTATTATTTTTTCATTGTGACTGTCGATGATTTTAGAGAAAAATCAGAGTGTGAATTGTAAAGTCCCACAGAATGTTGAGTCATTGTGACTTCTCTGACTTTGTGTTCTAACACACGTTTCTCTCTGGTCAAAGTCTTTAACATGAGTACTTGAAGCTCTGTCAAAGAAGCTGGAGACTCTGGAGAATCAGCTCGTGCCCAAATGAAACGTCACTGTTCATCCTCACAGGATCCTCTGACTGGTTATACTGGAACATATACAAGGCTGTTTATAATTTGACCGTGTTTTAATGTTTATGTGCTGATATTTTAGTCCCGTTGGGTCTTATACTCTGCAGTTCTGGCTGGAGATTTATCAATGTTTACACACCAACCCTTTAAAATGTTATAACATTAGAATACATTCATATACACATTATTTTGCAAACACACATTAAACCAGAACACATTTGAGACATCTGCACTTTAAATTTGATTTGACATAAACCTCACCAGGTCTCCATTCTAACAGGATGCTCCGGTGTTTCTGACAGACTGATGACAGATTCTGTTATTTTGGCTCAAATGAATTCGTCTTTCAAAAAGAGTTTTTAAGGACAATTTGTCTGAGAATTCCAAACAGCTGTCAATGATGTCATCCATTAATATGAAAATCATGATTTTGTCACAGTTGCTTCTAATGTGATAGTTGAGCTTTTTGAAGGAGGTCTGATATAAAGGTTATGAATGATTAATACCTGACCTATTGGCTCTGTGAACAGCCTCAGTTTAGAGAAACAGAGATTAACCCTGTCCAGTTAATCACAGTGGGACCAGTTACAGTGGATTTATGTGATCTTAACATGACTCTATCCAAAACGTTAAAGCAGCTCATGTGAAGGCTTTTAAACCTGGACATTTCCGTATATTACATGATGTTTCTGGCAAAAATTAAAACCCTGAACAGAAGTGTCACAGAGCTTCTAATTTTTGCTGTGAATAACTATAGAATTCCATGTAAGTAACTGTGGATGGCAGTGAATTATTATCATAAACTACTATGATATTTTTTTTATTTGTGGAAGTAATCCCTTTTGTAATGGGCCCCACATCAGTCTGGTCAGAACTGATCTCTGTTTCTCCTAACTGAGGTTGTTCAAAGAGCTAACAGGTATTACATTTTAATAGATTGTAACCTTATAAATTATATGTAACATCTGTTTTACCTCCACCTAGAAGCTCCTAGTTGTCTAGAATGAATTACATTTATTTTACTGACTGTTTGTACAGCTGATGGTTCAATAAACATTTACTTTTCACATTTTTGGTGTGTTTAAGCAATACTTACTTATTTGGTGACAAACACATTAAGTTCGCTCACTTTATAAATTTTATTACTTACTTTATGAACTTTATTAATTAAATCCAATGTTTTATTTCTAAGAGTGTGTGCTGCAGAATAAAGCGATATGTACTGTAACGCTGGTCCCAAAGTTAATATCACCCAGTGGGGGTTCTAGAAATTAGAGGGGGGGCAAGGCTGGGGCCAGCTGCTCTTTTAAAGCGGTACATTCTAAAACACTGGTGTAACGCTATGAGCGCAACTCCCGGTTCCAGCCAGCCCTTATTTTGGCGGAGCAGAGCTCTCCTATATAAGTCCGGGTTAGACCGCCCGCACCCCCTCTGCTACGTGGCTGTTGCTGTTCCTGTGGTCGGCGAACTCAACCGATTAAACAAACGATCAGTGACACCCGCTGCCGTGACAACTTTGCCGGGTGCTTTACCAATGCGCCACAGCTTGATCAACTCGGCGGTCAGGTTTTTTTCCCTCCCCCTTTGTTCCTTCCTTGACCAGAGGCCTGGTCAACAGAGGATGGTGAGCCACCCACGCACCGCTCCAGCGCGGTAGGAATGAACCATTTATGAACTGTTGATGGATGCTTGCGGACCCATCAAGGGTCACATGTACTTGAACTCTAAGGACACCTCAAACAAAAACAAAAGAGAAAAAAAGAGCAAACAGACCTTTGTTCTGGAGGTTCTCATTGTGTTTTCTTTTTACCGCCGGCGCCACCTATGTTTGTTGGTTATTTAACCATTCGACTTCACTTGTGTTGTCTGTTATGTTATACCCTGCTAATTTATTTACATAAAACCTCATGAGCTCACTTTAAAGTGTTGTGGGTTATTCACTCCTTTAGGCTCCTTTTCAGAGCGTAGTTCCTTCTGTTAGGCAGTCAGACCTTTGCCCCAAGGGAGCATTACACTAAGCACTTAACATGGGGTTACATGGCCCCCCTGGCCCCCCTGGCCTCTGTTTCTGCTGACAAACACTCGCCCTCTTGTGACAGTTTTGTGACATTACAAATAACAGTAATTACAGTGCTTTTATATAAAAACCTTCAAAAATAAACTGTAAATTAAAGAACATCTTAATTACTTTAATGTAAAACCACTATTCAGCAGTACTTAGGATATGTTAAAATACTGTAAATTTGAAAGAAACTCATAAATCAGGGGAGTAATGTTTGAAACCAGCTAGCTAATGAAGTGAAGTGTATTCAGCCAGGATGGTAGTACAAAGCAGTGAACTATCTTGTGATTTCTTGGCCTTTGGTTTCTGTTTCTGCTGACACACATCCGCCCTCTTGTGGCAGTTTTGTGACATTACAACAAGCATTATTTACAGTGCTTTTAGTTGAAAAAAACCTTGGTATCTGTCGCCCTCTTGTGGCAATAAGGTGAAACTACAACAAGCATTATTTACAGTGCTTTTAGTCGATAAAACCTTGGTATCTGTCGCCCTCTTGTGTCAATAAGGTGTAACTACAACTAGCATTATTTACAGTGCTTTTAGTTGATAAAACCTTGGTATCTGTCGCCCTCTTGTGTCAATAAGGTGTAACTACAACTAGCATTATTTACAGTGCTTTAAAAACCTGGAAAAAAACAGTAACCATTATTCAACCACTTTTGAACCATACATAGGATATGTTAAAATACTGTAATTTCTAAAGAAGCTCATTATAATTCAAGGCAGTATTGTTTGAAAACAGCTAGCTAATGAAGTGAACTGTATTCAGCAGGATGGTAATCACGTCGGACCGCTGGGCTGCACATATTATTTGTGGGGAATGGGGATACAGTGCTGTTTCTGCATCCTTGGGTCAAATTATTGGTGGGGACAATTCAGTGATAGCTGGGTATTGGTGGGGACACGTCACCTCTGTCCATGCCAAATCTACACCCAAGCTCTGTATATTTGTTTAACTTGTTTATTATTGTATCATCTGTTTATGTTTATTATTATTTGTATACTTTGGGCAGCAGTGGCTCAGTAGGTAGAGTCATCTACTGGAGGGTCGCCGGCTCAATCCCAGCTCCTGCCAGGCTTTGTCATTGTGTCCTTGGGCAGGACATTTCACCTATACCTTACCCATGTGTGAATGTTGGTGGTGTATGGAGGACAGAGTCTGCCAAACAATAGTGACAACAAATAAATTAGGAAATAAGTAAATAAATAAATGACTAAATGAAAAAATTAATATGAGGAAATAAAATTGAAATTTTTTATTTTCAAATATATTTATGTTGCAATAATTAATTTCCATAAATATCTTATTTATTTTCTCATGCATTTTATTTGTTTATTTCCATGTTCATTTATTTATTTCCTCATGTATTTACTGTTTGATGGTCAGTTTTGGTGGGATCAGTTCTCCTCAGTGATCGTTATCTTGAAAGGTGTTTTAAAAATTAAACAACTTCTGCTCTTCGATTTTAAAACCATCTTAGTTTTCTCCTGTTGTTTATTTTTTGTTGAACCTGTTGATTGTTTTTTATTTTTTGATGTGTTATTGTTTTAGTCCCCATCTCACTGTCACAGTCACTCTGCTTCAACCTCATCACTCATCTGTAAGTGAATGTATGTTTTTTATGTACTTTTTAAAATAGTGTATTTCAGGTATGTATGAATTTTTTTGAAGACAGCTGTTTTATGTGTTTTCTCTTCCTCTGAGACTGCAGATGAATGGACAACCAGGTACAGAACGTCTCTGCTCCCTGAGCTGAATGTTTTCTGTATGTGGTTCCAGACAAATAAACAAATCGATAAAACAGCACATAACACTGAACATGACATAGATTTAGAAACAGTCTGCAAGTCATCTGTTGTTGATCTGTTTGACACAATAGAACATGGAGCAGACTTCAGTGTAAAGTATAAAACAGTCTTTAATGCAGTTCCACTTACTCCCACTAGGTGGTGGATCTCCTGCAGACAGACTTTGGGGGAGGAGAGGACTATTTGCCACCTCCTCCTGAATGAAGGGTTTGACTGTGAGCAGCAGGCAGTCAGTCAGGGCGACACTCTGCTGTATGCTGGGAACAGACTGCTGTCTGGGGCAAAAGGGCAGCAAGGCTGTGCATCAACACTCAGACCAGGAGTGATAATGACTCCAAGTTATTCTTAGGATTTGTTAAGATTTTAGTTTTCACTGAAAGTCTCAAAACTCAGACAGCTCTGAGACTGCTTCCTCTCATAACTGGTTCCACGTTTCATTTTTAAAAAATTTGCTTCATCTTTTTGTTTCCAAACATGGGGTGCTCATCATCCAGTGCACAGACTGTTGATCAGGAGAAAAGACCAGGCACAAAGCCTGAGGAGAGCAGCAGAGACACCGGGGGTGAGTAGAGATCACCTGTGTGGATGTTTAGAATTCGTTTTCAGTGTTAACTCAGAATATAATTCACAGATTATCTGAAGGTTCACAGCAGCTCCTCTGAGTGTCTGACTTCCATTCAGTCTAGTGCTGCTGGAGGATTACAGCTGCTGCTCCGGCACACTGTGTGCTTTCTTCCTCACACTCTCATACAACTTAGTAAAGTTCCTCATGTCCAGACAGATTCAAGTCGAGTTTTTTCATCACTTCCCACAAGTGTTACTTTAGCCACTTTTTCCATTTAGTGTAATTAAAATCCATCCATCCATCCATCCACTTTCTGTAGCCGCTTAGTCCTCCACAGAGGGTCGCGGGGCAGCTGGTGCCTATCTCCAGCGGTCAAGGGGCGAGAGGCGGGGGACACCCTGGACAGGTCGCCAGTCCATCGCAGGGCCACACAGAGACGAACGAGACAAACAACCACACACCCACTCACACCTAAGGACAATTTACCAACCCAATTAGCCTGACAGTCATGTCTTTGGACTGTGGGAGGAAACCGGAGTACCCGGAGGAAACCCACGCACGCACGGGGAGAACATGCAAACTCCACGCAGAGAGGCCGCAGAGCCGGGACGCGAACCCTCGACCTCCTTGCTGCGAGGCAACAGTGCTAACCAGCTGCGCCACCATGCAGCCCGTGTAATTAAAATATCTTATTAATTTATTGATTACATGAAACCCAAAAGTTGTTATTATGTTCCGTTTTTAGCCCTTTAACTGCCAGGAAAACCATTTGTTAGTCCTGATATCTCAACTGAAAACAGTGACTCAACCTAAAATAAATCTGAAGACGTTTCAAAAGAAAGTTAAATATTATGAGGGTTTGTTATAATTTAAGGTAACTGTTATAATTTTTACATTATTCTTCACTTATACAGGGTTCATACATATATGTCAAAATCGAATTCAAGAACTTTTCAAGAACCTTTAATATTTTCCAGCATCGTACACTGGTGATGATTTACACAAAAAAAAAGACTAAATATGTGCTCAAAATGATTATTTAAACTCCTTGTTTCATAAAAACTAACATTACAGTGCTGAAACTTATTTCAGTTATACTTTAAAGACCTTGAACATCAAACTTTAAGCATATTTGATGATTTTAAGCACTAATTATAACACTCACTGTCCACAATAAACAAAAAATGCTAAAACAGTATGGAGGTAAGGGTTAAAATAAACTGGACAGCAGCTCTGCAGGACTGTGGAACGGACAGCTGGGAAAGTTTAGGAGTCACTTTGCAGCTGGAGACATCCAACCTGTTTTCTTACACTAAGATTTCAGATTTATAAATACCTCAAAAAATAAAACTGATAGGATCTGAAACTGATCAGATCTGAGTGATGTAGTTGATGACTGGACTGTAGGAGAGAAGCTTGGAGATGGATGATCCTTTACAGGAGTTTTCAGCTACTTTTAATTTTCTGTCTGGTTTAAAAGCACCTGAATTAGTTTGGTGTTTTAGGATCTGCCTTGTTTGCCTGCTGCTTTCTCCAGCTTCTGTCCTCAGGCCTGAGCAGAAAGCCTGTTACAACCCATTATTGTCCATTCATGACTCCAAACCACTTACTGGCACATGGTTGTGTCACGCCAGGCGCAGCTGCATGTTTCCACTACACACACACGCACGCACGCACGCACGCACGCACGCACGCACGCATCATCAGAAACTTCATTTGCAGAGGGATTTAGTGTAACTGTATTTTGGAGCACGTATAGCCTAAAGGAGCTCACCATCTTTTTTTATTCATGTTTCATTTCCTTTACATTTCTGACTCCTGAGTCAGGACGTTTGTCTCCGGCCAGCTTTAGTCTCTTTCCAGGCTCTTACATCACCCTGGTAAGAACACCAGTTATTGTACCCTGTGCCGACCAGCCTCTCTAAATATGTCTGACTGGGTGGATGAGTACACTGCCTGTCTAACAGACCAGCTGTACGCCATCCAGGCCATCACTGGTCCCATCCCCAGTCTGGCCCCTGCTCTGTCCCCCTCCCAGTCCCTGGGCTTTCAGCAAGCCGAGACTGTGTTTTGACTGGGATCTGTGTCATCGTTGGCTGATAAATCCTGCTGACACATGGGTCTTACATGCCTGGAGTGATGGCGTTTGTCTCCACCCAAACATGAACACTTTTCAGCACTGCTTGTGTTGTTGCTCCACAGGACGTTTTTACAAGTTTGTAAGTCTGCAATGAGAGGATACAGGATATTCAAGAGTCCAAAACATATTAAAAATGATAAAACATAAAAAAATAATCTAAAAGAAAACCGAAAACCAATCATGAAGGTATTAGAAATAGTTTAAATCACTTTATGTGCTGTGTTCTTCCACTGGCTCATTATTACACACAGGCTAGCAACATTCCCTTCCACTCATCACTCTGAGCTCCTTCTATCTTGTTTGACAGACAAATGAAATCAAAAATCAGCCGAGTCAAAGCCGTTCATCCACCCAGCTGACTGAGCCTCCTGGTTCGTCTTGTTTGTGAACAATGCTCTGTGGTTTGGTTGAAATAGAAAGGATCAAAAGCATCTGTCAGGGTGATGTGTGATGAAGTTCCTGACATATTTGCCTCTCACATGTTCTGCTGTGAGAGTAGAGTAACCACATGCATTTTATTTTCTCTGAGAGTACAGGACCTCAGGGCTTCAGTAAACACATTTTCAAGCACGGAAATGAAAGAATGTCTCTCTCTGCACACATTTCTGCCCCTTGTTGTTGTTGTTTTTTACCTTTTATTCCTGCATCCTGTGCTGCACCAAACACATTTTTCAATTTAATTCAGTTTAAAGCTCCAGTTCATCTCAAAGAGCTGAACAAATTCAGATCAGGTCCACACTCAGGACAACTGACTGCTGTAAATGTGATTCAGTTTTTGTCCTGTTATAAAGGAACCCCTGGATTGAAGCATTATTTCTATGTAATCCTCTATTCTGAGCAGCTCTAGGAGGGCGACAGTGGGGAGAAACCTCCAGCTGAACCAGGCTCAGAGTGGGCGGAGCCTAACGCCACGGCCCACTGGGGTCTGAGAGGACAGGAAAGAGGATGTTCTAGCAATACAGCCTAGTTTAACCAAAAGTTTGGATACTTTGTAAAATTACTTCTTTATAGATTAGTTTGAAATCAGAGAAGACATTTGAGATTTTTTCTCTTGTTACATGCAGCTTTTTTTTTTGTTGTTGCATTTTTTTATTTGTGGATTTAGTAAAAACAGTTCAGATTAAATTTCTTAGAGTTTATTCAGTTAATGTGACAACCAAATAGTGTCTGCAGGCAGCCTGATGTAAAGTTTGCAGACAGAAATCTCTTCAGGTTCACTGAATTCTTGATTTTCTTTACTTTTTCACACATTATTACACCCAAAAGCCTTTTTGCTCTTTATGTTTTAAATCTGTTTCTTAAAGCTCCAGTTTGTTGTTGACTGCTCAAGTCTCTGTGTGTTTTAGCATCACACAACACTTCCTCCTGCCATGTTTCCAGATCTTTTAACATGTAGAAAAAAGGTTTTATAGAAGATTTTTACATTTGACGCTATGCCTTTGATTAAATAAGATTTGAATTGAAACCTGGTAACTTTAAGGGGAATGTGGATTTAGTCCTCCCTCTCTGCTGTGCTGCAGCTCTGTCTATATGCTATTGTTCTCACAGAGTTATTTGCCAAATGTATAAAACACATAGAATTAGGATCTGGCTGTCAGTAGCCCTCGAGAAGAATCAGGTTGCACAATGTAAACAAACATGGCAGAACTGTAAACATGGCAGAAAAAAGAAAGGCTAACAAGTAAACAAGGCAAACAGCAGCAATATGTAACAACTGGTGCAGGCCAGAGGGAAGGACCTGTTTTTGTGGTGGCCTGTTCAGGTCTGTATCGTCTGCCAGAAGGGAGGAGCTCAATGTCCGGGGTGTGAGGGATCAGCTGCAGCCTTTCCAGTCCAATTTAGTTCTGATCTAAGTCCGAGATGGATTTAAAAAATAAAAAAGATGGATACCAGACAGACTCTCTTCCTGCCTCTGGTTGGTTGTTTTCACTCAGGAAGGATAGATTTGATATCCTGACAGACACTGAGTAAAGCTTTTTCAGGTCTTCTCTCATTGAGCATTACAATCAAAACAAAGTGACGATTCCAACAAAATTATTTTTTTTAATTGACTTTATGACTTTAGATGATTCAACTATGATCAGGCTTATATCACAGTCAGTGTTTTAAGTTCTGTTTATCAGGGTCTGATGAGAGCAGGCTGTATTTATGTTGTTAACGTCATCTTTCTTTCTTAAATTTATTTTGGTAACAGCTGTCAAAAATGGCACTATTGCAGAAGATGCTAAAACCATTGAGGACCAGCTGCAGCTGCCAGTCCAGACCACTCTAAAGGATGATCCCAAACTGGTAATTGAAGAGAAGGCGGAGGACGTATTGGTGGCCATGGAGGCTCAGGAGGACCTTGGTTCTGGGGAAGATCTCCTAGCAGTTCCTGAGCCACATCCTGAACCTGCTGCTTGTCAGAGTCCACCACTGGAGCCTGCAGCCCCATTTCCAGTAGAAGATTCTGCTAAACCTGAAGCTGCTGTAGCAGAAGAGGAGGTGGAACCCTCTGAGGAGGAAGTAGCTCCTGTAGAAACTGATCTATTAGAAGTCCCTCCTGTGGTTGAAGTCCTTGTGGATGCTAACAAAGAAGCCCCAGCTACTGAATCTGTTAAAGAGGTGCAGACAAAAGTTTCAGATGCTGCTAAGGAGGTGGTTCCTGAACCAGCTGTTGAACCAGAGCCAGCAGGGACCACAGAAATTCAAGAAGAGGCCCAATTTGAGCCTGTTGAGGACCCAGCTAAACCTGAAACCCCTTCTAAAGAAGCTCCGCCTGTACCAGCAGAGGAACAAGCTAAAGATTCTGCAGCAGAGACGGTCTCAGAACCACCCACTGAGGCTTCAGACAATGCACCCAATGAGTCTTTAGCATCTGATGAAGCTCTGACACCACATGATGCTCCAGAACCGAGTCTAGCTTCAGTACCAAATGAAGCTGCTGCATCAGCTGAACCATCAGTACCTGCTGATGCTGTAAGGCCTGTAATAGACACTGCTATTGCTGCAGCTACTGTACCAGAGATACCTTCATTATCTGCTGTTGCAGCTCTAAACGAGCCTCAGCCTTCCTATGAGGAGGAATTCTTGACTGTCCCACCCACTGAGGCACCCTGTCCCCCAGAGGTCACCTCTGTCCCACCTGCAGAGGCAGAATCTGCTGCTGAGCCGGTCCAGAATTTAGAAGTTCCTGCTCCTGTGCCAAGTCCCCCTGAAACCCCTTTACAGGCTGCAGCGGACACAGCTCCAGTAAGTGTGACCACAGAGTCGGCTGCAGAGGTTTCTGTGGTGGAGTCCACCTCTGACCAATCTGAAGACCCGACAGCTCCAGAAACTTCAGCAGAAGGTATAAACCACACTACTCCTCATCTAAAAAAACATGTTTTATTGTGGAATGTATTTTTAATTTTGTTTTCAGCAGACTTTTGTCCTGACAGCTGATGTAATGAGGCACATCATAATTTCTCCAGGTACACTGCTGATGAATAACAACAGTAGGACTTATTTTTATGATGAGTCCTTCTTGTTTGTCTTATTGTTCTTTGAGTTTCATGTCAGGATTTTCTGTTCAAGGATTAATGCAATTAAACACAGAATCTTTGTTCTGACAAACCTGTCATGCTGCTATCTTCAGGAAGTCATGCTGATTTAGGAGACAGTTGTAGGTGGAGGTTTTATTCAATAAAAATAGCTGAAAGAGCCGGGACACCTATGCAAGCATGCGTAAAACACCCAACATGTGAAAACAAGTCAGAATATTTTAGTAATTGAGTATTCTATCAAACATATTCATCGAGTTCTCTGATATGCAGTGTGGAAAAAAGTGATACACCATCATTTTTTCAAGTTAAATTTACAAAGAGCAATTTTTTATAAGATAAATGGAAAAGGAGGCATTAAGACAACGTATAGCAGTTTATGAAAAGCTAGTTTGAATAGATGGGGTTTGAGCTGCTTCTTAATTTGTGGTTGGTCCCCTTAGAGCAAGCAGACATAGGAAGGCAGCAGGGCATTAACCACATTTAAGTGTTTATCAGAATGACAGGAGTTAGACTTAATTGCGTTTAGCCACTAGACCAAATCACATTTAGCCACTGGACAGATCCCTTCACTAATGACAGGCTGATGGGCACAGAACAGGCGCATGACCAGGGTGGGAGTGATGTACTACACATGGTGTGAGTACCAAACATCAATGCCTGGTATGTACTTGAGTACCTTGTCGGTCTCAGTGAAGCATGTGGTCACTGAGCAGTGAAGTCACGCAGTGTAAAAACAGCCTCCATTCTATAAGGTTTGCCTCCAGGATCATTTGATCAAATGAAATAATTCGATGAATCGTTTCAGCCCTACAAACAAGCAGAAAGAGTTGAGTGTGGAGCAATTATTGAGGAAAGGTCAGCTTGTCAAAGTGTGGCAAGTCTTACAACCATGCAGAAAGCCAGTGAGCGATATATCTGTAAGACCTAATGTCCAATCCAGTCAGCCAGCCCAGTCTCCTGTCTAAACACATGGAGGAAGTAACGATGAGTTTTGGTAAATGAACAGAAATCTAATTTGTATCAGCTTATTAGTGACCCATGCAGCTGCGTGCTGATGTATTTGGTCTGAATGAGATACTGTTTGACGTTAATGCTGAACAGAGTGAGAAACAGAAAGCAGCAGCACACTCTCTGTCTTCAGTGTGTTGATTAGAACAGGAGGAACGTGTCAGAACAGCTTCGCTCAGGCAGCTCTCGGTCTTTGTTTCCGTTGTGAACTGCCTGCAGACTCATCATGCTCTGCTGCTTTAAATTAAATACAACAATGTCCACACTCTGCAGAGTCTAAAAACCTCCAGCAAGCTCAGAGATGGTTTGAAATGTATTTATTTACTCATAAACATCAAACCATAAACACAACCTCAACAGAATGGCCTCAGTGAAAGAGAACATAACCTGCCCCATTCTCTATAATACCAACAAAGTACAACCACAATACAAGTTCAGCTGCAAACAATAAAACAAACAAAAATCCCCATGAAATCCTTAAATAACTGAACCATTATTTCTGCTCTGTGTCAGAAAACCCTACAGGACAATGTCTGACCTTTGACTTTATCTGGAAAGCTGAGTTCAGTTCCTCCAGCCACACCCAGGCCTGATTACTGCCAGACCTGTAGAATTAAGACCTGGTATTGATGATTTGTTGAATAGATCTGATATTGAATTTGTTTTTCTGAACTGAAACATTTAAATGACAATAAAGCCAAAACAGAAGAACGACAGGCATATACTTTTAAATAAATCTGTTTATATTGATATACTTTCTGAAAATATGGGTTTATATTTGCACAATGTTTTTTAGAGCATCAAATGTGTATTTCATAACTTTTGTATCACTATTTCTTGGGGCTATGTGTGTGTTTGTGTTACCTAAACCACCAGTAGACCAGCTGAGGAGATCCAGATGTGGATAAGAAGGAATATTAGCTCTTCAGCTCTCCCCTGAGGGCTGACATGACAGTTGTTAAGTTGTCTGCAGGGTGTTGGGAAGTCATGTCTAACAAACTCAGAGCCAGCAGTGAGATAAAAGTAGAACATGTGCTGATTTCCTGTGTGTATTTGTGTGTGTGTGTGTGTGTGTGTGTGTGTGTATGTGTGTGTAGTGGCATCTGCAAATGAGGTCTCTCAGGAGAGTGAAGCAGCCGAAAAGGAGGACTAAGTTGGTAAAAGCACATCACAAAGTTCACTTTTACACATGTCACATGTCAGGACCAAACTCACTGTTTATCACATTTAAAGGCTTCTAGCAGAACAGGCTGATAAATACCACCATGGAGGACAACATTTCATTTTTATGCAAAAACAAAGAACCACATTTTATTTTTTGTTTCCTGATAACCACATGCATTTTTAAAAAATGATAATTTCCTTAAGATTTTAAACATTTTTTTTCTTGTTTTTCTTTCAGAGTGGATATTCACCAAAATAACAGAATCCCTTCAAAGATGAGGAGAATGAAAAGAAGATGAAGCTTAAAAAGAAACAAAATCATAACTTTTAGTGTTGTCTCATCAAACTGTACAATACATGTTTAAATAATCAACTTGTCCAATAACTTTTTTCAGGAAAGATCAGGATTTGTTTCTATGTTTTGAATTGGAGCTTTTCCTTCCTGTTGGGAGACGGAGCCACATGTCGACTTTTACACCAAAAGTGAACAAATAAACACTAAAGGCCGGTTCATAATCACGAGATTTTCAAATTGTCGGCAAACTTCAAATCATGAGCAATCCCACCCAAGGTGATAAAAAATCACGGATGTTGACTGTTCTGCTCCTACAGTGTGTGGTGTGCAGCCACACAGCAAAAACAACACTCTACACACAAACTGATCTCACACACGACCATTCCTATAGGTCAGACGTGAAATCTTGCAGAACTTCTCGAGATCAAATGTGACTTCACAGCAAACAAATAAGACAGCTTTTATTTTGATTATAAACAACAATGCACTCATGACAGTTTTGTTGTCAGGTATAAAAATAATACAAACAGCTGTTTAGATTTGGGATTCCCCTCGCTCTGAGCAGTGTACCTGTGTCAGCTCGCTCTCTGATTGGCTACACGCCACATTCCACAGGCTGCTCATTGGGGAACACCACACATGTGGTAATATTGGATCAAGAAGACAATCCCCTTGATTTGTGATCAGAGCGGTCCAGACGTCCTTCAGACCAGAGCACTCTTAACACATGACATGACAGGAATATCTGATATGATTATTTTTAGAGCCATTATGGTAATCGGGGCATCCTTATGATTGTCAGAGGGGGAGAAACAGATTTTGATCCCCTCCCATCTTGAAAAGTTCTGCAAGATTTCATGTCTGCCCTGCTAATGTTTGTGGGAAAATCGATTTGTCTGTGATGTGTTGTTTTTGCCATGTGGCTGCACAACACACACCGTAGGAGCACAAAGGCAATGGTCTGTGATTCGTTATTGTGTGGGATCTCATGATTTAAAATTAGCTGACAATTCAAAAATCCTGCTGTGTGGTGCAAATCACACGTGAAATCAGTGAATTCTTTTTACAGAGATTATTTGTTTCAAACTGGGGTGGAAATGTATGGATACGTACGTATAGAATGATGTTCAGAATTCATTCCTGACCATGTTCTTCTGAGGAAAACAAGTCAAATATGACTGTGAATAATTTTACGCAAAAAGGTCAAAGTGACAAGAAAATCACCCTAAACTACGACTTCAGCTAGCATCCCTTTGACAGCTCAATGTAGTTTATTAGGTTGTTGCCTAAACATTTAGATATTGAACATTAACAGTCTTATGAAACATGTTTACATCTTGCTATTTTTTAATATTAATGGCACCTTTTACAGTGACAGTAAAAAAAACCTAC
Organism: Callopanchax toddi; assembly: GCA_006937965.1. Taxonomy (NCBI): domain Eukaryota; kingdom Metazoa; phylum Chordata; class Actinopteri; order Cyprinodontiformes; family Nothobranchiidae; genus Callopanchax; species Callopanchax toddi. The sequence goes on from SSNR01000095.1 coordinate 1,391,301, forward strand.
TGTATTCAAACCCACACTTCAACAATTATTTTAGTATTTCGGACTTTTGTGTGAAAACAATGTTTCTATTTTAGGTATATGGAAAAAATGAGCTCACATATGCACATTTAAGTGGGGGGTGGGGGTGCATATTGAACATGTTAAACTTTTCCATAAAGTCATTTTGTACAGCTCTATAGCTGAAAAAGTGTAAAATGCTGTTAACGGATAATAACGTGACATATTTCTAACATTTAAAGGTGTTGGTAGATGCTGTTGATGTTTTAGGACTCTAACTAGCACATGCGCAGATCAGCCAGTGGACATGGGATTCAGCTGTTTAAAACATTTTACCAGGCTAAAACAATGTAGTATGTCCATTTTCATTCTTTTCCTGTTTTAACATAAATCTGCTCTAATGGTCTATCGCTGGTTTTATGAATGGCTTTTCAAAGAAAGGTGTTAAAAAGCTTGTGAAGTTGCGATGGACCAGATTTTGTTGTTGATAAAAGAAACAGGGATTTAAAAAATTTCCTGAAAAGTTGCATTTTGGAGATAAAAGTGTTTTTTGTGTGACAGCGACGATATATCGTAGATGTGGAACGAACGTCTGTTTGGATTAATTATTTTTCTGTTTTTGTCTCTGTAATAAACTGCTTGCTTAAACTTTGTCTTGCTGTTTAGTGTACAGAATAAAGATTTATTTACCAAAAAGCTTTTTATTAATGAGGTAAAAGCATTTCTTCATATGGCAGATATACTGTTAGTAATATGAAAACAAGCATATTTGAAATAATAAAAAACACGAGGAACTTAGGAAATGAAAAAAGACAGTAAATAATTCAACATCAAACATGACAAAAGCAGTAGCTCAGTAGGTAGAGCAGTCGTCTGGCATCATAGGGTTGTCAGATCAATAACAGGTCTTGGTGGGTCACTTTGTCGTGACTTTGGTCAAGTCACTTCATCTGGTCAGAGGGTCCAGTAATGCCTGTTGTCAGTCTGCCCCATGCAGGGCAGCTGTGACTACAGTGTAGCTTACCGCTGTCAGTGTGTGAATCTGTGTGGGAGGGTGAATGACTGATTAGTGTAAAGTGCTTTGGATTCCCTGGACTTGATAGAGCATTATACAAACGCAGGTCCTTTACTGTTACAAAACTGCATATAATTTTATCACAATGTTTTATTAATTTTGATTCATACAAATACATCTTAGAAAGTAAAAAAAATACTGCCACATTGGAAATTGAAACTCAAAGAATTGTTACACTTAAGATTAAAACATTTCAAGTCTTTATTTCTTGTAATGTTGATGAATATGAATCACAGATAACGAAACCTAAAATTCAGTGTCTCAGAAAATTTGAATAATACATAAAATCAATTTTAAAAATGATATTTAATCAGAAATGATCAGGCTTCTGAAAAGTCTGTTCATTTCTATGAACTCTTCACTTGGTTGGACCTCTTTTTGCATAAATTGCTGCATCGATGCAGCGTGGCATGGAGGAGGTCAGCCTGCGGAGCTGCTGAGGTGTAAACAAAGCCCAGGTAGCTTAGCAGTCTTCAGGTCATCTGCATTGTTGGGTCTGGTGTCTCTCATCTTTATTGATGGGATTTATGGCTCTTTGGAAAGAGCTGTTCACCTCAAAGAGCCATTCAAAAAACTGTCCCTTTTATGGGTTTTTGCAATATTTTGAAATAGAAATGTCAGTGGAACTATATTTGGGGACACTTTTTGTTGCAACACGTATGTGTGTGTTTCAATTTAGCTTCCTCGATAGAACTGATGTTTTAAATGAAGAGCTGCTATGTTTCAGCCAGCAACTTAGTTTCATTGATTCTTGCCTCCCAGCCTCAAACATCCCAGTTATTACAAAAAAAGAACGGTTCTTTTCAAGGACTCTGTTCTCCTCATTCACAGTCAAGAGCCGTTCAAAAGATTCGACTCGTTCATGAACGTCACATCACTATTCATATTCATCCTGACAATCAGGTCAGGACAGTTTGCTGGCCAGTAAATCTCAATCCCATCATGGCCATTAAAGCAGCTTTTGGTACCTTTGGCAGTGTGGGTAAGTGTCAAGTAAATCTGGAGTCAGGAGGAACAGTGGAGAGCCACAGAATCCCTGTTGCTGGAAGTCCAGTGTGAAGTTTACAGTAAGTGATGATCTGGGTCCATGTCATCTGCTGGTGTTGGTCCACTGTGTTTCTGAAGTCCACATCAACACGTCCTCTACCAGGACATTTTAAAGGCCTTCCTTCTGCTGACCAGCTTTATGGAGCCATTATATACAGTATATATACATACCTACATGTATATAGATGTATAGTACTGTGCAAAAGTGTGAAAAATGCTGTAAACAAAGAATGCTTTAAAAAATGGAAGTGTTAGTCATTTATTTTCATCAATCAGCATGCAGTGAATGAACAAAAGATAAATCTAAAATCAATATTTGCATTGACCTCCCTGATTGTACTGTACTGCATGATGGAGAAGTATCTGCCTGTATTTCTCAGCATTGAGAACACCATTACTCCTGACCAAATCTACAACTCCATTTGCAGAAATACAGCCCCAGTTATAAATGGGGCCCCTGATCAGCTGGCTTTGAAATGGATGTAGACTCATGCTTCAACGACGTAGCCACCACTAGGTGCTCAATAGTCCTAATTTTGGCCCCAAAGTCCTGCCACAAGTTCTAAAGAGGAAGATGATGAGGACGGCTGTGAAGCTGTTAAATCGTTAACAAGTTCTTCTGACTCTCTTTTTCTTTGGTCCTCTACAGTATAAGTGGGGTAAATACTTGATAATGCTTCCTTATCATCAAAACAGGAATTTCGATATATATTGCACATCCCTAGTGGACAGGTGTCTTTTATACAGGTAACGAGTTCCAGCAGGTGCAGTTAATACAGGTAATGAGTGGAGGGCAGGAGGGCTTCTGAAAGATGAACTAACAGGTCTGAGAGAGACAGAATTATTGCTAGTTAGAAGGGGTTGGGGTTGCAAATACATATTTCATGCAAATTAATTATTTCAAAATCATACAATGTGATTTTCTGAGGTTTTTTTTTTTTTACATTCTGTCTCTCACAGTTGAGGTGTTCCTACAATGAAAGTTACAGACCTCTTCTGTATTTTTAAGTGGGAAAACTTTATCAAACATCTCTCCCACGTATATACATATGTGTGTGTGTATCTGTATACATATACTGTATATGCATATTCATACATATATATGTATATACACACACACATAAAAATAAAATGCTATGTGTGTGTGTTAAGTAATAAAATAATCATGGATCAGGAAAGACCAAAGCTTTTATTTCAGAGTTTGATGTGATCATTAATAATGAGGGAGGATATGCATCCAGTCAAGACTGTGGCTGGTGGCTACAAAGGCAGGTCGTGTAATTTAAACCACCAAACAATATTAGATACATAAACAACTTTTATCAGGTGAAACATGAGCAGCTGGAGCTGAAAACGCTGCGTTGCCTTCAAACACGTCTAATCATTATCAATGGGAGGAGAAAGTGCTCTAAGCTTAAGCACTGCTGGTCGGATCTGTGACACGATTATAACAGAAGTAAATCTTCATAAATCTGAATTAAATACACAAAGATTGTTTGATTGGTCCTTGCTTGCCCTAACAATCAGCACACCTACGTTATGTACTCTGCATTACTTCTGATTCTACTGTTTGACAGAAGAGTCGCTCAGAGGGCCCAGAACAGCCACTGCTTCGATCTCAACCAGTCCTCCCTGGAGACACACAACACAGTCCAGATGACAGCTTCAGTTTGGATAAAATCGCTACAGAATCAGATTTAAATACAGCACTAATCTTTACTCACTCTGGGGAGGGCAGCAACTTGATAAGCAGCCCTGGCTGGGAAGTTGGTACTGAAAACTAAAGAAATTATTCATTAGAGTATGAATGAATACTGACACACAGATACAAACATGTATTTAACCTTTTAATTTCACATCAAGAAAAAAATGCTTTTTTTGTTTATTGCATTTTTCATTAATTTAGGTCAATAAGGATTATGATATAATGTAAGGTAATGTAAGGTAAGATTAGTCAGGCTGAAGTGAGGAGGGCATTAAAGAAGATGAAGAGTATAAAGGCAGTTGGTCCTGATGAATCACTTGTGGAGGTCTGGGAGTCTAGAATAGGTGACAGTAGAGTATTTGACCAGGTCTTAGAGGTTGAGAGGAAGAGTGGAGAAGTGTGATGGTGCCGAACAAGGGAGCTGTGCAGAGTTGTGGTAAGTACAGGGGAATACAGTTGATGGGTCATATTATGAAGTTACGCAAAAAATTGGCAGAAGTCAGATTAAGGGTAGGAGTGGACATCTGTGAGCAGTAGTATGGTTTCATGCTAAGAAAGAGGCTCAACAGACGCTGTGTTTGCTTTGAGGATGTTGATGAGAAGTACATTCATCTTTCAACTTGGTGATTTTGGCCTGTGTAAGTAAGTAAGTAAGTAAAGTTTATTTATATAGCACCTTTCACAGAAAAAATCACAAAGTGCTTCACAGAAAACAGAATCAAACATGATAAAAAACAAATAAAATCAATAAAACAAACAAAATATCATTACAAATCAAAATAATTAAACAACAACCTATTTGGAGTGCCGACAAAAAGTATTTGGCCCCTAAAAACAGACAAGAATTTTGTCCCTCAGAGACCTGTTGCTTCTTTAAGAAGCTCTTCTATCCTCCACTCGTCACCTGTATTAGTAGCACTTGTTTGAACTTGTTTTCTGTATAAAAGACACCTGTCCACATCTTCAAAGAGTCAGACTCCAACCTCCACCATGGCCAGAGCTGTCTAAGGACACCAGGGACAAGACTGTCCACCTGCACAAGACTGGGATGAACCTATCTACAACAGGCAAGCAGCTTGGTGAGAAGAGATCAACCACTGGAGCAATTATGGAATAAATACAAGATCACTGACAGTCTCCCTCCACCTGGGGCTCCATGAAGTTCTCACCTCATGGGGTACAAATGATCTAGACAATGGTGAGGAACCAGCCCAGAACTACACAGGGAACTGGTCAATGACCTGAAGAGAGCTGGGCCACAGTAACATAGGTTACTATTAGTAACACACTACGTCATCATGGATTAAAACCCTGCAGTGCTTCAAAGGTCCCTGACCTCCATCAACCCAGGTTACATTACAACGTACTGAGGTCATCTTTGTTATTGACCAAATACTTATTTACTGGACCATTATACAAATAAATTATTTAAGATCAGACAATGTGATTTCCTGGATTTTATTTACATTTTGTTTCTCATTGTTGAAGTGTTCCTATGATGAAAACCTCTCAGATTATTTGTGGGACAACTTGCAGAATGTGGGCTGTCAAATACTTTTTTGCCCTAACTAGAATCTGAATCCTGTTTGGTGCTTCAGTCAATCTGATCTTCAGCCTATACCTGACTTATAGAAGAAATTCAACTTTTTATTCTCAATTCAATATTTTACATTTCAAAAAAATTATTCAATATAGTAAGTACTTGGAATTTGGACTATAAAGTCCCTGATGATTTGTTGGTAATTACCACCTTTCTCTGGTGACTCACTGGTTTACTGTGATGGAACATGTAGTGGTTAGTGGTTTTTGTAATATCAGTACAAATTCAACCACAGCAGAGGTTTAAATCAGTCAGAATGTGTGAAAACCTCACTTTGATTAGTAACTCCTGTCACATACAGCACACACATACAGGCAAGTTTAATACATATACAGAATATGTTTTTTAAATATATATTTTTTGCAAACAACCATTAGAAAGCCTAATATGCTTCCCTTCAGCAATAATGTTTTTGCCTGTGTGTGAGTGTGTGTGTGTGTGTGTGTGTGTGTGTGTGTTACCAAAATACCTCATGAACCACTGGACAAACTTTAATGAAACTCACATGAAGTGATTTACAGACTAACACTTAAAACTTATACAAAACATTTAATGTCATTACAGTTTAAGATTTTTACTACAGCTAATTGACCTTAGCACACACATAAAAGACAACAACTCAGTAAATTTTATAGACCTTGAGCTAAAGTTTGATGTGGTGGTATTGTGTGAGATGGTGTGATATTGAGTGAGACTGTGCAGAATGTCATGTTCAAGCGTTGACCAAAGATAATGTTGATTAAAACTCTGGCATAAAAGCAGCAGTTGATATGCATTCCTTCAAGAAATCATAGAGCATTCCTTTAGTTATTCAATAATCAAACTCACCATACCATGAAAAAAAAAACAACAGAAATGCACATTTTAAATTATAATTAATAAAACAAACAAATACGTTTTTGTCAAACACCTCAACTGATAAAACCATGATTTGATCACTGAAGTTACATGGCTGTCCAGTTTTAGGAGAGGGTTCATGTTTACTCCTAAACTTGTGACCAGGACTATTTTCTTTAAAATGTGCCAATGAGGAAAGGTTGATGCTGGGGGTTTTCCTAGTGCCACTGGGTCCAAACAGCATGACGTTAGTCTTCTTTTCATTGAAGTTTAACCGATTAAGTGCTGTTCAACTCCTGATCTCTGCAATACATTCAAGAAGAGGCTGAACGGAGCATGCACCAGTGTTCTTTATAAGAATGTAAACCTGACTCATCTGTATACAAACGGAAGGAAACACTGTGTTTACAGAAAATGGGTCCCAATGGCAGCAGGTACCAGGAGAAAAGGAGGGGTTCTAGAATAAAGCCCTGTGGAACACCCAAGGGCAGAGCAGCACAAGCTGGAGATACTGACATGGACACAAGGCCCTATCAGAGAGATAGGACCTAAACCACTGCAGGGCTGAACCTGTGATTCCCACCCACAATTCCTGCCTGGAAATCAGGATCTGGATCTAGCAGAATGCCATTAAAAGCCCTCAGAAGACCCAACTCTGTGCTGTGGTGTGCTTTAAACCTTTACTGATACACTTCTGACATGCAGCGTTCATACAGAAAGAATTTGAGCTGGATAGAAACAAATTTTCCAAAACTTTTGAAAGAAATGGAAGTTTGAACACAGGCCTAAAGTTGGACAACACAGTAGGATCATTACCAGATTTTTTCAGAGAGGGTTGAACAGCAACATGTTTAAATTGGGTTGGTATCACACCAAAGGTTAAATTGCTGTTTATGATGGAGATAATTGAAGGGCCCATAATTGGAAAGACCCTTTTTGTGTTAATGAGGAGAAATGGTGCCATAGGGAGAGCCTGAGGGGTCATGCTGAATACCAAACTCTCCAAAAATGATAAAGAAACCAACTCAACGTTCTTAAAAACAGTCAGATGTGGGTTTAAAATGGTTTGGTCATGCGCTGTGGGAGAAATCTGTGATCTGGTGGTTTTTTTACGTTTTCTAAGAAGAATTGAAGAAACTTATTGAACAGTTCAGTGGAAGCTTCCCAATCAGTAGGTTGAGTTTCCAAACCCGAGCAGAGCGTGGGGAACAGAACTCGAGGGTTATTAGAATGAGATGCTAATAGATCAGAGTAGAAATGGAATCTTGCAGCTTTCACTACTTTTGATAAGAATGCAAACTGTTTTTCTACATCTCAAGAGAAACCTGCAACCTGTCCATTCTCCGTCTCCGCTCAGCTCTCCTTCACTCCCGTCTGGTGGAACAGATGGGGTCGTCAGCCATGGCTCTGATCTGACCTTTGGCCTCCAGAGTTTTAATGGAGTCATTGAGTCCAAAACATGCTTATGTATTTAGCAAATGCTTTTGTCCAAAGCTATTTACAAATGATAATGTAAGCAAAAAGTTACCATTAAGGCTAACATCTAACTACTAAGAGGGACGAACACTAGTCAGTCTCTTAGGTGACAGTGAGGGAAAAGAACACAAGCATAGAGGGAAGTGCACAAAGAGAGTACAGAGGAGTAGGGGAAGGTAGGCGCTAGTCTAGAACATGTTCTCTGAAGAGCTGGGACTTCAGGAGTTTCTTGAAGATGGACAGGGACATCTCTGTTCTGGTAGCTTGTTAGATCAATCCACCATCGCGGAACAACACATGAAAAGAGTCTGGATTGTCTTGAGCGTGGTGTAGGCACTGCTAGCTGATGATCCTTTGATGACCGGAGTGGCCGAGCTGTGATGTAAGCCTTTGCAAGAGGATTCAAGTAGATGAAAGCCGTTCCTTTCAGGACTTTGTATGCTAGCATTAGCAACTTGAATTTGATGTGAGCAGCTAAAAGTAGCCATGGAGCTCAATGAACAGAGGGGTGACATGTGCCCTTTTAGGCTGACTGAAGACCAAACAAGCTGCTCTGTTCTGGACCAATTGTAGAGGTTTCACAGTCCAGGCTGGAAGACCAGTTAGAAGGGTGTTGCAGTAGTTGAGGCTGAAGATGACCATTGACTGCACCAGGAGCTGGGTGGTGTATTGTGTCAGGTATGGTCTGATCTTTTTTACGTTAAACATTTTGAAGCAGCAAAACATTAATCCATCCATCCACCTATCCATTTTCTGTGCCGCTTTATCCTCCACTGAGTGTTGCGGGGAGCCGGTGCCGATCTCCAGCAATCATGGGGCGAAATGTGGGTGACACCCTGGACAGGTCACCAGTCTATCACAGGGCCACACAGAGGCAAACAACCAGTCACACACCCATTCACACCTAGGGACAGTTTGGAGTCACCAATTGACCTGACATGCATGTCTTTGGACTGTGGGAGGAAGCCGGAGAACCCAGAGAAAACCCATTGATGCAGGGGGAGAACCCATGAACCCCTTGCTGCCAATCATCAGAGAACTGAGCAGCAGTCGAGCAGTTTGACAGCATGACAGAGAGTAGTAAAATCAAATTAAACAAAAAATGGTCTGAAAAGGTGGCATCAGTGATACTGAGATTAAAAACAGGTAAAGCACTTTATTATTACTGCTCCCCTGTTTATCTGAAAGCTTCTTTAGCCATAAATTCCTTCAAAGGCCCTAAGATCAGCTGACCAGCTGGTTCCAAAACTAGGCTCAGGCTTATAGAGGAGACCAGGCTTTTTCTGTGGTAGCCCCCCAACGCCAGATCAACTTACTTCTGAACATCAGACAGGCGTCCTGACTGCTTGGTTTTTGTGTGTGTGATTTTTGTTTTTCTTTTATTTGACAAAAAGAAATGACAAGAAGGGCAAAAAATGACCAACAACAAAAACAAACACAAGAAACAAAACAACCCCCCCCAAAACCTAATAAAAATAATCAATCAACTGAATAAATCAATATCAATCATAATAACAATGATAATAATAATAATAATAATAAAGGATCCCTATGTAACCATATGCTAAAATGTAGATGAATAAAATTAACCATGATCAGCAGTCCATTCACCCAAGGGTAACTGTAATTCCTCAAACCAATTCAGGAAATGTTTCCAGGTCTCTAAAAATTGCTGTGTAGTTTTATTTAAAGTAAATCGTATTTTTTCTAATTTCAGGAAATATAGTGTCTCCTTTATCCATCTAAGTTTGGTGGAGATTGCCGTTTCCAATTAAACAAAATACTTCTTGCAACTATGGCACACACTTTGTTCAACGTATTCTCAGAGAGACAATTTCTCTCGTTCTCTGAACTAAGTGAATCCTTTAATCTTACAAAATCTAAATTTTTTCTGATATCTGCAAATTAGGAATTTTGTCCAAAAACTCTTTCCCTCTTTTCCTAATTTACCTGGCAATAAAACTTTAGATGATATTCTCCCACTGTCTCCTGCAAAGACTAGACTGATCTCTACCCTGTACAGATTCATTAATGACATTTGTCCCACTTCTCTTGAAGAAATTAGAAGGTGGTTGGAATTGGACATGAGTATGGTAATTACCGACAAATCATGGGAGGCTACCCTTGGGCGTATACATGGATCCTCAATCTGTGCACGACATGGCCTGATACAATTGAAAGTGGTCCTGAGAGCTTATCTTACGAATGCAAAACTAGCAAATATCTATCCTGATGTAGACCCCTCTTGCCAATGCTGTAAAGGTAACCCGCAAATCATATTTGTTATGGTCATGTCCACCACTTTCCACTTTTTGGGCAGACATTTTTTATGCATATGCAAAAATCTTCAGGAAGAAAATCCCACCAAAACCCATGACTGCTATCTTTGGAATTACCCCATCAGTCCACTCTTTATAATGCCCTGTTGCTTGTTTTTTAAAACATATATTTTCTCAGTAGCCTTCAATACAACATGGGATGTTTTTAATGATTTAATTAGTTATTTAAATGCTGTTGTTTGATTTTACCATTTGCTCTGCACTCTATGCCATGTTTTATATCAGTTTAACCTATCACTTATATCTTGCCTGCATGATCTTTTATACATTTTTACTACTGCACAGCACTTTGAATGACCGATTGGTTGTTAGTAATGAGCTGCATCATTTGTACAACCACAACTACAGTGAAATCGATATGGGGGCTTTCTGGTTATCGTTAGAGATTTGTCTTGTAATTAGATTCAACTTAATTTACTGAGAGCAGCAGCTCAGATTTCACTTAACTCATCAAAAGTCACTGTGTTTGTTGACTGTTCTTTTATACGTACATGTTGCTGTTCTGGATCAGCTCAGAAACACATTTCTTTTAAATGTTTAACTAAAGAAATGCACTAACTAATCCAGGCCAGTGAGAGGTTGATTCAGTGTAAAAATGTTGTTGCCGCCAAGCAAAAACCTTGGCCTGGGTAATGCAGGTTTTCTGGGTTGTGCTGACACCCAGTGGTTAAATTTGTATGACAGGATGGACTAAGGAGCTTTGTCAACTGCAACCCAACTCTAATCTAACATGGAGAGAAACCAGACTCCAACATGATACTTACACTGCTTGTAAACATCATTCACATTTGTGAAATCATTCATGTCAGCCAGGAGCACCGTGGTTTTAACCACTGCAAGAAGCAAAATAAAAAAGCATGAAGGGTCTGAAGAAAAGGCAAAACAAACACAAAGTATTTCCTCACCGTTCTCATAACTGCACCCAGCCGCTTTAAGAATTTCCCCCATGTTCACAAGAGCCTGGGAAAAAAACACAACACTCCTAACATCAACACAACAAATTCAGACTCAAACTGAAGAAGGGTTCAGCACTGAAATTGTAGCCTGAAAAGCTGAGTGCAAGCATGATACTGGTGACATTTTAAAAGAAAACTGGGCTCAAAACAACATGATGAGAGTCTTTCTATCATTTCAGCATACTCCCACCTAGAAACCTTATTCCATTTTAAACACGTCTCAAGACATTCACTTACTCCATACTGAAGCAGTATTAACAGGTTTCCCACAGTTTTTGTTAAATAATTTAAATTTTATAAAAAATTCTGAATAGTCCAACCGCTGCTGATGTCATCATTCCAAAGTCTTATTACTCCCATTGCCTTTATAAATTCTACATCATGTCCCTTCTGGCTGTAGGGTTCTTCTTAATCTACCAACCTGTTTAACAGTGTAGAGTTTTTAAAGCGTCTGCTATTTAACTATGTTCAGTTTCAAACAGATTTCAGACATTTTATTTTATTGAGTTTATTTATTTGTTTTCTTCCTGTTCTTTACTCCAACTTCCTGCTCCTCTGTCTCATTTTCTGCTGCTGTACTTCAAGTTATTTGTCTCTTAAGTTGTTATTCAAAACAGCCACCATGTTATAAAGGTTTTTTTTTCCTGCTTAATCTTTAAACTGTCCAAGTAAATCAGCTAATTTTCACAGTTCAGCTAATGACAGCTCAGGTCTTCAGCCAACTCTTTCTGTCAGCATTTAAACAGCATTTCTGCAAGAAATGCAACCTTTTCTTCATTATTTTACTTTTAGATGTTTTATTCAGAATATTTACAGTACAGCATGTTTTCATTATATACCTACTTGCTATTATTAGTTATGAAAATAAATACATCTTTATTTATAAAAACAGAAAACAGCCTATCTTAGTTTCGGGTGTTGTGGGTCAGTGTGTTCAATGAACAGATGGATTTGTAAGGTTACCTGTCTGGTTTGTGCCTGGACACCACCTTCCACCAGCCGCCCACTGGCAGGATCCATCCCCAGCTGTCCTGACACATACATGGTCTGATCGACCACCACGGCTTGGCTTATAGACACACAAACAGAAAACAAGAGTTAGTTACCTGCACTGGTAAAAAGTCTAGATATGCTCTCACTGAATACTTTATTAGGTACACTGGCTCAATCAACCAATTCCACAGCATTTAGGAATCTAGATGTGGTGAAAACAACCTGTTGAAAGTCAAACTGAGCATCAGAATGGAGAAGGAAGGAGATTTAAGGGACTCTGAATGTGACATGGTTGTTGGTACCACACAGGATGGTCTTAGCATTTCAGAACCTGCTGCTCACCTGGGGTTTTCACCCACAACCATCTCTATGGTTTACAGTGAATGGTGTGAAAATGAGAAAACATCCAGTGAGCAGAGGTTGTATGGATGTAAATGTCAATAACCACTGACTGCAGAATACCACAACATGATGAACCTTGAAGCAGATGGACTACAGCAGCAGAAGACCTCAGCAGGTGTGTCAGCTAAGAACATGAAACTGAATGCTACAATTCACACAGGATCACCAGAACTGAACCAGAAGAGACTGGGAAATGTTTCCTCTCCTAAGAGGCTTGATTTCAGCTGCAACATTCAGATGGTCAGAATTGTCAACATGAAAGCTGGATCCATCCTGACTTGTATCACTGGTTCAGGCTGCTGGTGGTGTAACGGCATGGGGGAGATTTTCTTGTCCCACTTTGGGCCCCTTGGTACCAACTGATCCTGGTTTAAAATCCACAGCCTACCTGGTCTGAAGAGAGTGTTGTTGCTGACCATGTCCATCCCTTTATGACCACTGTGGACCCATCTTCTGATGCTACTTCCAGCAGGATAATGCTTCATGTCTCAAAGCTCAGACCATCTCAAGCTGGTTTCTTAAACATGACAATGAGTTCACTGGACTCCAGTGACCTCCAGTCACCAGATCTCAGTCCAGTCCAGAACCTCTGGGGTGTAGTGGAACAGGAGAGCTCATCATGCGTTCAGTCATGTCATGTCAATGTGAACCAGAACGTCCAACAGATTGTTGAATCCATGACATGAAGAATTAAGATGGTTCTGAATACAAATCTGGATCCAGCTCAGTGCATTTTGTGAATATTTGCAATTTTTTCCCCATAAGTCAGCACCTGCACATACTTTTTCCTAACTCATCTTCCTGAAGTCGTGCAGTCTGTTGTCTCAGTTTAGTTGTAGGATTTTTAGGACCCAGTTCAGGCAAATTTCAGTTAAATATTAATGTTCTGCTTTGAGCAATCACATCTAAACCTTTGACAGACGCTGCATGTGAGTTCAAAGTTCAACCTATTCAGGGTTCCACAAATACAAATAATAAAAAACATAAACAAAGAAAATAATCATGCACCAAGAGCTCAGAGCATGCACTGCTCCTTTGAAGAAATAACTATACCGTTCCTAACATAATACATTTACTGGCTGTTTATATACTTTGTTTTTGGTCTTAATGATTCAAAGATAAAATGATTCAGACTGATTCCTGGACCTCCCCTCACCTGTAAGGACCGATAGCAGCAGGAGCTTTAGTTGTGCTGATGATTCTCCTGATCAGTGCAGCCATTTCTGCGTTAAAACCCCAAAACCAGTAAGTAAAACAAGTGTTTCAACAGAAAAACTGAGTGCGGATGACGCGAAAACGGTTTACTTCCGGTACCGTAACAATACTAATACACGCACAAAGAAAATTACAATGCGCTTTTTATTTTACGTAGTATTTTACAGGTATAAAATATTTTTGGGTAAAACACAACACTATGTTTACTTGTTTTTTATGTATGGAGAAAACGTATTAGTAATCATTTAGAGTAAAGCTGGGTTTGAATATGTAATTCTGTTGCGCCTTTACACTACGTATCCCATGATCCCTAGCTAGCATGAAGAGAACTCACATGGTAGCAGACTGAGATAAGAGAGCCCCGATATAAAGCGTTTGTCCTTTATATTTATACTGGGAAACATTGAGGTAACGTTATAATGACTCATTTTTATATTATGTATATTTTTGCTGTTACATAAACATGTTTTATTAGAAGTTTGGTGTTAAAAGCCTTCACTTTAAACAAGGCATCGTTGCTAATATGCTAACAGTCGCTTCCAGTAGATGTTTGGAGCTGTGGAGCTAAATACGGCGTTTCTTTATTGTTTTCTACAGAAAATGTCTGCAGCTAAAGTTAAAATGCGAGAGAAGAAAATGAGGAATCAGCCTGCCAGTGTGCAGTACTCACCTGGCCCCAGTGAGGATAGCAGCACCCTAGAGCGTCCAGGTACACAGGCCTGTCAGCTTGGTCTGTCACTGCTTTAGTTTAACATGATGTGTTGGAGGCTTCTAGGGGAGTTTTTATAATGTAAACTAAATATGTGAATTACCAAAATCAATACAAATCATCAGTACCAAACCCATGTTGTCAGCTTTGAAATACAGTGGTTTGAAAAAGTGATTTGAAAACGACTGAGATGCAGTGACATGCTGGAAAGCCCTCCAGTGTGGCTGAAATACAATAATTCCTCCACAGCTTGTAAAAGTCTCATTACCAGTTAAACACCATCATTTAGACACTGCATTGTGTGATCTGAAACGTTCAAGTGTGACAAACTTACAAACGAAATGAAATAATTAAGGGGCAAACCCATTTTTACACTACTGTAGCTGTTTTAATTAATTTCATTCTTGTTGGCTTTTCATTTAAACATCTCTAAATGGATAATCTAATCCTACATGGGGTTAAAGATTAATTTTGTGTTATTTTGATTTTAATATTCAAGGCCTACTCAGCTATCATTATATAAAGTATTTTGCCAAGTCTTCCAAATAGCCAGACTTTCTTGTAATTTTAAAGTGGTATTGACCAAACTTTCTTAAGATTTTCCAAATTCTTTCAAATAATTCCTTTGGACTTTGGTTGTTTTTCCACAAATTTTTATTCTAGTCTGCTTTTAGAGTAATATTTTGTTGTATTTATTGTTTTTTGTTAAGCCACCTGTCACTTATGAATCATTTAGGTGTGAAAAGCCTAAACTCGAGGCATGAACTGGTGTTGTGCTGCATAACAGACAACTTGGCAAATACTCTACGTATTTTTAATTAGGTTTTTAGGAGGGATGCATTATATCAGTGTTTTTCAACCTTTTTTGGGCCAAGGCACACTTTTTCATTGGAAAAAAAATCACAAGGCACACCGCAGGGGGTGGGGGTAGTTGCTGCTGTCTGAGCTCATTGATGGTTGATAATAATAATAATAATAATAATAATAATAATAATAATAATAATTTATCCTTTATTGATCCCCTTGGGAAATTCGTATCTGCATTTGACCCATCCTCATTGTTCGAGGAGCAGTATAAAGCAGTATAAAAGCTGCATAAAGTTATCAGATGAATTTGGTCCAATCAAACATTTTTAACACTAAAACAAATTAATCTGTCAGGACTGCAGCTGTTTTCTAAGGCTCACTCTGTTTTAATAGTTTTTACTGTAGAAACCTTAACATCTCCTGACAGTAAAGGATTATATTTAGTTTACAGGTGACCTGATTAAAGCATCATATCTCTTTTTTACCACATCAAATAATTTCAAACTGATTTTTTTTTTTTCACCTGTCAAAAAGTGACTGTAGCATCCAGTTTATCTGTAATGGATTAAATCTGCCTTATTTCATTCTTCATGTTACATCATGCAGGACTCTGTCATCATGTTTTAAAACTTTTGGGTGTATTTAAACATTAGTAATAAATGACAACCTGATAAAGTCATTGACAGATCAATGTGTTTTTAGTGTTGATATTGTTTGATTTGTTAAATTTTAAGTCATCAGTTATGCTGAGAAACACAGCTGTGACGCGCGCTCTCATTATGACGTCATGCGCGATCACAGTGGCTCCTCAGCGGTCTGACAGGTGATCAGAATAACGTAGTGGCGGTTTTAGAAAAAAATTAGAGGCGGGGGGGCAGGCTGGGGCCAGCTGCTTTTTTAAAGGGGTACATTCTAAAACACTAAGCACTTAACATGGGACCACATGGGGGCCAAGCTTGTTGTCAGGGGGGCACTGGCCCCCCCCTCTAGATCTGCCCCTGGAATAACTGGACCTTCAGTCCAGACAGACTGACAAGAGAGGAGACACTGGAGAAAAAACCCAGTGAGCCTCTCAGATCATTAAAAAACCAGTGATGCTGAGGGGGTTTACTCCGACTTTTTTTTCTTTTTTGCCAAATGTGCGTCACGCAGGAACAAAGCGACATGATGACGACCCAACCCAGTGTCCGTGGGCCCGCTGATCTGGTTTTATGGACCGGGCAGATCAAAGTATGAATTTAAAAATGTCGGGACTGTTGCTCCACCAGGAAACAGAGCCAGTCCAGGACTGGTTCTCCTGACAGGTGGCAGCGGGTCCGCGACTGCTTGTCTCCCCCTCCTCCTCCTCGCCAAACCAAGTCGAACCACAGACCAGGTTCAGGTCGGGGGAGGAGGCATGCCGGTGCCGAGCGGGCCGCGGTGGCGTCTCACAGCGCGCCGCGCGTCTCCCCCTCCTCCTCGCCGAACCACAGACTTGATGTGGTCCAGTTCGGGGGAGGAGGCATGCCGGTGCCGAGTGGGCCGCGGTAGCGTCTCACAGCGCGCCGCGCGTCTCCCCAAAGCGCACACCCTGGACCAGGTCCAAGTCTTGGATTTGCTGCGCGGTCTGACTCCAAGCAGAACCGGAGTCTGCCATTTGGTGATGGCTGGCACAGACGCGCGATAATGGAATATTATTAGCAGATAATAATTAATTAGTTTTCAAAAAATATTTTTTTAAACCAATAGGTGAATTTGAATAATTTCCCGCGGCACACCTGACGATCTCTCACGGCACACTAATGTGCAGCGGAACAGCGGTTGAAAAACACTGCATTATATATTGCAAATAAATCGTCATGACAATATCAGTGTGTGCAATATTGACTTGGATCACAGTAAATCATAGACTGTTATGTTCCAGTTGACTGGTATTTGTGTGTTGATCAGATGAACTCTCCCCACACCCAGTTTAGATTGTGGTGGCTAAAATGATGAAACACAGATCTCCTAATATTGTGCAGTCCTAATCTTTAGACACTTTGTTTTTTAGGGTTGTTCTGTTATATCTTATATAACTTATTGCTGGAGGGAGCCACCAGTCACTGTGCACTTTATAAATACCAACACCTTTTATGTCTTCTTTAATGTTGGATGGCATTATTTATTTTTGCCCTTTTATTTTTTATAGTGTTTATTTTTGTGAAGGGAACTAAGTTGAGAATTAAGAATTTCACTGCATGGTTTGAACATGTTTTAGTGTATATGACAATAACCATGTATAGGATTATCTCTGTTTCTTAATTACGTCTTATTTTTGTCCTAATTTTTTAAATCACACACTCCACATTGTGCTCTTGTGATCAAATACATGAACTAGAAAGAATAAACAATCAAAGTCCAAAGAAAAACGTGTACGTCTGTGAGCATGTGCAAACTTTTAGTTGTAAATTACTCTTTGTGCTGACTGTTTGAGATATATTGGAATAATTGTATTAAACATTAATGAGAAGTGGAAATTTCCAAAGGTGGACATCCCTCCTCTACGAGGATGAAGATACCTCCTCCGGGTGGATGGGTTCGTGGACATCACAAAGATGGTGGTGGTTATGCTAAGGAGATGCCCAAGTACATCCCTGGTAAAAACACAGTTCTACATAATCCTTCCAAGCTCTGTACTGTACAAACTGTACTGTTTGATAAGCATTTGCTTATAGAAATATTAAAAAATTTTGTGCTGCAGGTAACATACATTTTTTTATTTCATTCATTTTTCTGCTTGTCAAGCTGGAGGTTTTGCCAAAACCAGAGCTGCAGAGGTGAAGGCCATGCTGAGGGCTGTCACCAAGACAACAGGCAGCAGCCATGTGTTTCAGGCTCTGCCCAAACACATGAGGCGACGGGCCATGAGCCACAACACCAAGCGTCTTCCCTGCAGACTGAGGGACGTGGCCAACAGAATGGTATCTGAGATTTGATTCGCATTTAGTACAGTGATCCCTCGTTTATTGTGGGAGTAAAGGCTGGAATACACCGGATACCTCAGCGATACGCCACCTCGCGCCCGCGGTGTTGGCGAGTCCTCACACAAGACGCGTTCCTGACACAGCGCGCCATAGGACACTGCTTGTCAAATTGCGCGATAGTAACAACATCACACGGGAATTGGAAGCGGGAAGTGAATTCTTTGTTTATATGTGATCAGAGCTGTGGGAATCTAATTCTAATTCTTTCAAAATGGGTAAGTAAGCTATTTAATGGAGCTGTTGTTTATGTGTGCCGTAATCTTTTTGGCGGTTTGCTTCTGTGTGCCGTAATAGGAGACGTTCTGCGTTGTAAAGTTGGTGTCATAGTATTGCCAGTGTCAAAGTACTCAACATGTCGTGACACATGCGTGCAGCTGTGACTGGCGCAACCTTTAAAACTGGTGCAAATCTTTAGCACGATGGCGTCACCTCGCGTTTCAGGGACGCCTTGTGGCGATCTCTTTGTGAGTGATCTGACGGACTAAAATGGTTTTTAATCAAAATAACGGCGCGGGCGTGAAGTGGCGCAGTGATGAGGTCTCTGGTGTATTCTAACCTTTATGTTCTAAAAATAGCCTGCAATAGGTGAAATCCACGAAGTATCAGTTCTATATTTTTACAATTCCAGATGTTTTAAGGCTGTAAAACCCTTCACTACACACTTTATACTAGGGGTGCACCGATTGCAGTTTTCTGGCCGATCACCGATCTTTAGACAACCTTTCCTGCCGATCTCGATTTTTTTTGCCGATCCCGTACTTTTCATAACTAGAAGCCAATTACTTTAATGTTTCCATTTGTATTGAGTAAATTGAATGAATACTCACAAAACATGAGGTAGTGTCCGCTCATATAAAAATTATATATATATATATATATATATATATATATATATATATATATATAAATATAAAATATAAACAATTAATTAATAAAGCCAATAAAAAAAGGTGCCTCTTAAAAATAAAACAAGAGATGTGAACCATTAACAAAGCCCTTTTCTCAGGTCCTCCTTTAATTAATAGAACTTTCTGCCTGTAATTTTACTAAAACACTTGTTAAACCTCCTCTAATAAACACTTCCAGCATTAACTCTGTGCATTGTGTAAATAACTTCAACATAGTGTCTCTAAACTGACTAACAGAGCAGAAATCATCCAGATTCACTTAATGCTGCTCATCTCACCTACAGGTTTTCTAACTGCAGCTGCGCGCCACTCGACTACTCGGCTCCCGTAGATTTTACTTATGATGCATTTAATGCGCCTCTTAAAAACGAGGACATAGCAGATAAACTATGGGATAATCTACCGATTAAACGCGGAGTCATTGCTGTTTGATCACGGCCACGGGACAGTTCTCCCCCGTGCCCCTCTAATGAGAGACACGCTGGAAAGATACGTTCTGCATTTAGCCTCAACAAGTTGTGTCCGATGCACGCTGAAGCTACCGCCACCGGCGACGCTGTCAGATCAGTGAACTCCGTTTTTGCTTTTTCTGTCATACGGACTTCAACTATAGAGAAAGAGACGAGTGCAGAGCTGCACCAGCTCACTTTGTTGTAGTTTAAAGCGTTAGCAGACACGCTAGCAGCAGTTAGCTTTCGTCTTGGGTACAACTTCTCTGAGGTTTAGCCTGGCGGGGGTCTGATGAAAGACTGGCGGGCCGCCAGGCTTATAAAGCGCTGGGGGATACCCTGACGGACGTGATGTAGCGCGCGGAAGGGAGGGAGGCAGTCTGCACCTCCCGGGAACAGCAGAAAAAAGCTGATTTAAAAGCCTATAACCAAGATCGACGATCTCATGGGAATATGGTCGATTTACGATCCCCTCAAATTAACGTGATCGAGCCCGATCGATCGGTGCGCCGATTCTCAGGCAGACATTAACATTTTCACACCTTTCTCTCTTTAGTTTAAACACTACCGGACCATCAGAATGGCAGAATAAATAATTTAATTGATGTATTGATCGTGTCTGATGGACACCGTGTGTTCTGTCGAGGTAAAAAGCCTGCAGCTACTGCTGAGAAGCTGGAAGTGACGGACTGCAAAATCAGAACCATGGACAGCAGCATTGCTGTCACATCTTCAAATGGTGCGCTGTCAGCTTCTCTTTTTTTCCCTATCTGTGTCTGACTCGACCCAAAATAATTTACGTAATAATTTGGCTCGACCTGACCCGATGGCTTGGGTTGAAATTGAGACCTCTAGTGAGAAGCACAGAGCAGCTCTCGGCTCACTTCCAGCTTCTCAGCAGGTGATCAGCTGCGGGCTTTTACAGCTACAAAACACAAGGTGTCCATCAGACGCGATCAATACATCAATTAAATGATTTATTCTGCCGTTCTGATGGTCTGGTAGTGTTTAAACGAGCAAAAGGTGTGCAAAAGGTGTGAAAATGCCTGTCTGAGAAAAGTGTGTAGTGAGGGGGTTTACAGCCTTAAAACATCTGTAATAATCAGGGGTGCACACAATTTTTCATCACATGTCCTCAAGAGAGAACCTGGCTCTGGTGTTTGGTCTGCAAATCGGGGGAGGATCTCAATAAATTGAATAAATTTAATTTAAACAACCTTTAACTCATGAGGTCAATCTGATGCTTAAATAAAACTTTTAATCATATTAAAACAAATTAAATATTGAAAAGCCTTCTACTATGCACCTCTCGGGTCTGACAGAGCGATGACCCGGTTTCTTCCTCACTCAGACTCAGCTGCAGCAGGTGAGGAAGTGTGACGATCAAGGTGTTCTGATCGCTCCTGACTGAGCACCGTTAGTAATAATGTTCATTAGCTCATATAAAAGTCTTAACACAACACGTTATCTTAGACAAATATTGGTTAATCTGGTTTGCCATCAGAGAAGAGAATGATCAGCTGACAGAGGGATGGAGGATCGCAGCTCCCTGCGTGCGCACACACATCATGAATCAAAATCAATCAGTGATCTTTTGTTCTGGTCAACTTAAATGGCTGAGTGATAGAGAGAACTGTATATGTGATGACAAAATGAACGCCTTTCTCAGAGGGGAATTATTTATCAGCAGATTCAGAGCGCGAGCTGTCGGGTTGGGGAGGATTTAGCAAAGCGTGCGAACGCAGCCAGCTGGATCGCAAACCGTGTCTCGAACCATAGAGGGCGATCTGTATGGATCACGGATTGATTGTGACCCGTTGCAACCCTACTGGGCATGTGTGAGTTGCATGCGTGGGCCAGACGTACTGTGATTGTGTGTGTTAAAGCGCGCGCTGAGCTGTGCTAGATTTCACCTGTTGCGGGCTATTTTTAGAACGTAACTCCCGCAGTAAATGAGGGATCACTGTAAGTGGTTCTTTGTGAGCTGTCTATTGAAAGCTCTGTTATTGATGTGTTGAGAATAAAAATCTCTGTTTTTTTTTTTTTCATTTTAGTCAACAATTACATTGACTAATCATTGCAGCCCTAATCACTGACTAGACTAAACTTTTAACATTTCTATTATCTTTCTCCACAGCGAGAGAAGAGCCTCCAAACTGGCTCAAAAAAGAAAAAAGAACCTACCAAGTCCAAGAGCCGCAAAGCTCGCCGCCGGCATGGGAACCTGCTGCTGGAGTTCAATCGTCGCCAGAGGAAGAACATTTGGCTCGAGACACACATTTGGCATGCTAAGCGCTTCCACATGGTCAAAAAGTGGGGTTACTGCCTCGGGGACAGACCCACATACAAATGTTATCGACCGTGCTTCAGAGCCATGAGCAACCACTGCCTCCTACAGGTAACCACGGAAATGTTTTTTCATTCATCTAGTTGACTTATGAAGGTGTCAACAGGCTCAAACCTTTGGTTCTGTTTTACCAGGATCTGTCTTACTACTGCTGCATTGAGCTAAAGGGGGAGGAGGACAAGCTGTTAGCTGCTCTGTCTCAGCTGACCAGCAAGGAGGCAGGTAAGCACATCTATATATTTTTTTTGTTCACTTCCCTAAAATAAATGTGTAATTTCTGTTTTCTTAGTTTCTCAGATGATTTTTTGTGGTGTAGTTTCAAGCTTCAGTCTGTTTTTAGGTCCTACATTTGCTGCAGCCCTGTGTCTGTCAGGGTGCAGACAGGGCAGTGTTACAGTTTACAGAGCAGGACAGTACCCCTCCCAGCCCTTGGGCCCTGTCACCTTCTTCTGGAGACCCAGAATACAGGGGCTAGCTCAGAGGCAGCTGTGGATCTGGGCACATCCCACTCTAAAGCAGGTATGGTGGGTTTTAAAGGAGTGACTGGCTGTTTTCAGCAGTCACGAGTCACTAATCAAGCTGGCTGTTAATGTTAACATGGCTTGTAGGGCTACAGCTACGTGCTGCGCCAGTTTCCCTTAAAGCAGCAATGTGGAGCATTTCAGCAAGAGAGCATGTTTTTAAACCAATTCACCACACGGCCCCTCCCAAAACATTCATTCTCCCCCATCCAATTTCTATAGCCCCACCTCGACATGTGCGCACGGGAGCGCACGTTCACTCGCACGTGTGTCACTCCGGTCTCTAGCCAGGCAGAAAGGGAGCAGCTTCTGCTCAAACTACGATTACATTGCAAAGTTCACAATTCACAGCTCACAAATCATGTTCTCTCACTGTACGAGGCTCTGACCCCTGTGTCTCTGTTGTGCTTATGTTTTGGTTATGTTATGTATTGGTCTGAGTAGTGAGCTGCTGCTGCGAGGCTGAAGCTGGAGAACCCGGAAATGACAAGCGCTCTGTTCAGAATGAGTTCCCGACCTTGGGAAGCCTTGCCATTCTGTGTGGAGAAATGTTTAAAAATAAAAATAAAGCCCTCAGTAGCCGGGGAATGGATAACTTTTAGTAGAACCTAGCTCCAACTCCTCCATGAGCCAACTAGACTGTACACAGAGACACGGAGAGTCCTGGGTGCGCGCAGCCCCCACCTCTACAGGTTTGTGCGACGCGCATGCACGTTGACTGACAGCTCACAACTCAGAAATTTGAATTTTATTGGCTGAAAAAGCTCGTCAGTCAGAAATAAATCATAGGGGTCTATAGGAGGAAGGAGGGTCTTCAGAAGAATGACATGTTGTGGAACTCTACCCATAGATCATAGTTTAGACCTGAAATATTTAGAAAACTTTGATACATAGAAAAATACTCAACATTGCTGCTTTACTTTTTAATCTTAGCTCCTGACTTATATATAATAAAGAACCATTTGCTCTTTTTTGCATACACATATTTTAATTAGAAACAGAACTTTATTCTTTCTCTGAAAACACTTCCAACGGTCTCCTGGTTTTTCCTTCTATACTCCATATTCCAGTTTGCATATAATCAGGTGTGCACATAATTGGCCCGCCAGTGTGCATGAGCACCAGATATCATATGTGTACCTGATCCCTCTGCCCAAGTGCGCCTTTGCGGACTGGTGCTTTCACGGTTCTGATTGCGCATCCCGCGTTCATCAGACATTGATGAACTTTACATTCAGTTGAAGTGCTGTGAAGGAGTGGTCATATAGCCGGAAGCTTGTTGACACGCATGTGGTGACCCGCCAGAACAAATGTGTACACCCCACCCGCCCACAAACTCGTGGTGAGGTGATGCATGCCAACGGTCAGGACCAGGTTCTCCCCTGAGTACTTCAATTAAAATGTTTGTTTTCTGATCACATTGTAAAGATTGATCTCAATAACAGAAGTTGGTATTTTAAATCAGAAATGTGTCAAACCATTTTTTTCCCTGTTATTTGCTCTTACTTGGATTAAACAGTCCATCAAATTTCAGTTTAGACTCTCATCATGTGTTCTGTGTCTAGGATCTTCTTCCTGAACTACAGAGTGTGTGCCAGTGTTGTGAGGCTGTGGTGCCTCCAGTTGAACCAGAGGTCTCATGTGCAGAGCAGAGTACTGCTTTAGAGCCAGAGTCGAAGCCTGAAAACACCATTAAAGGAAAGCTGAAACCTGGAGCCAAGAGGAAGAGGAGCTCTAAGGATGCCAGTGAGCCTCCTGTGAAAAAGATTCTGGGAGATGGAACCAGATTACCTGGAACCCCAGTAACCTGGAAGTCCAGCTCAACTGGAATAGTTATAAAGTTAGTGACATGTTCAAATTTCATTTTAATATAAACTGATAAAAAATGATCCCTGCAAAAGTTTAAATAGAAAAATATTAATGGAAAGGCTGTTTTTGTAGTATTTAACTTTTATTTTTTATAAATCTGTTGCAGCAATCTCACCATGGAGATTGTACGCTATCGCCTGATTGGCCCACAGTCTCATTCAGTGTTGACAGAAACTCTGGAAGCAGCTACAGTCTGTGATGTAAGCTCTGTGGAGTTTTTAGCTCAGACTGTCTCTAAAATCAACTTCTTTGAATAAATGTGGATTTTGTTATATTTTTTAAGGAAGTGAATAAGTCCATGAACTCTTCATTCTGGTGGCCTCAGCTCTGCAAAGATGAGAACAAAATAAATCTGCATTACCAACAAGCAGATGTCTTCCACACACTAAAAGGTTTGGTTTGCCTCCTCATTCTTAAGCTTTTTTTTGTTGTTGCATTTTTTGCCAGCTTGTTGCCTGTGTGCTCATTCTTGTTTGTGTAATTCACCCAGGCATCTATTCGAGTGGAGAGCTCCCCCCCGGCACAGTGCTGGGGCTGACTGTGGATGACCCCAGAACAGCCTTACCAGCAAAGAAGGTCAAAGCTATGCCCTGTGCGAACCAGGCCCAAGGTAAAATCTGACCTTCTGCAAACACAAATATAAACTTTGTTTTCTCATCTGCCAGCGGAAAGAGAATAATGAAACAAACAGGAGCTCGTCTCAGTCAGGCTGTTGGTTCCAGTCTTGAGGTTGTTTCAGTGAGTACTCATCTGGTTCTGTGCTCCGAGGGGGGGCTCTGCCTGGCCATGCAGATGTTCCAGGTTCGAATCCTGGCAGGACCCAGTACTCCAAGCATAACCTCAGTGACTGACAGCAGCTGACTGAACACAACACGTATAAATAAAATGTGCTAATCAAGCAGGATGTTAATTGCTTTTTGTTTCACTCTGTTATTAGTTTGGATCTGTTAATCCAGTTTATTTCACATAAACAGAAACAAAGGGGAAACATGTTCAATCATAGGAGACTTTAAAAATATGACATGGGCCAGTAAAAAACCTCAAAAACAAATGAACAAACCAAAATAATCCTGTAAATTTGTCAAGTACATTTTCTCTTGAACAGTGTTGCAGTGATCAGTGTTTGAAGTGACAAGTTGTTCAGAGGGTGATAAGTCGATATGTTATTGATCCCCTGAAGGAAATTGTTTTGTCACAGCTGCAGGCATTAAAAAAATATTATTGCATAAAAAGGCAGACGTCCAAAGTACTGTATTGACCTGAATTTATAAGTGTGAAAATTGTTGGATTGTATTATAATCGGTGTCATTACTCAACCACACGAGCAGAAAAATGGCAAGCGGTTTGTAAACGGCAAAGCCGACACCGACCGGATTAGACTGGATTAAAAGTAGGTCAAATTAACAGAACGGAGGCAGAGTTTCTACGCTAATTTTAGGAGAATGGTGGCCAATGCAGCAGAGGCGTCAAACAGCTGTCAGGCAGCCAGGAAATATGGAGTTAGGGAGTGAAATGTCTAAAGATGGCGCATCATGGCGATGACTTTCTGTGGGAGGAGACGGGACAACTGTGTGAGAACCGCTGATCAGAGGACTGTGAGTAAAAGCCTCATGCAGACTTTTGATCTGACATGTCATGAGCAAAGTTCTGACAGTTTGCATTACTGTGGTATTTTTTTTGCTCAGTTTTTGTTCAGTATCTCTAGTGTCTTTCCTGACAGAACCCCACACATGCTAGAATATGCATTACAGATCTTTGTGATTGCATTAATAGGCAAATATTAAAGGTCTGTAATTAATATATTATTTAAATTACTTCCTCAAATTTTCAAAAATAATTGTTTCTATAAAAAGTGAATTTAGTTTTTTCTGAAGATTAGTCTTGGAAAGGGGAGTCGTCCTATATTTGGGTCAATACTGTAGTTCATACAAAAATCAAAATGGAAGAAATGGCACTATGAATGATAAGGTACTGAGTGTAAAAATAAATATCAGAACTTGGAATAATGTAAAACAGCAGCAAACACTACATTAGCAGTAAATATAATAATAAACCATATCCTTTTGAGGTGACCTTCATTCTGAGAACGCATGTCTCAGAGAGAAAGAACTGAACTGGTTTCACATCTGAGTTACCGTATTGACCCAAATATAGGACGACCCCGATTATAAGACGAGCCCCCTTTTCAAGACTAATCTTCAGAAAAAATGACCTTTTTAAAGAAACTGTTTTTATTGAAATTTTGAGAAAACAAATTAAATAATACTACTAATAATTAGACTGCTTTAATATTTGCTTATTAACAGGAGTCCACACAACTAGTCTGCCAGTCCACCGTACTGATCTCTCTGCCTGAACACACCTTTGCTGACAGGAGCTTTCACAGTCAGATTGTGCAGCTCCACAATCATCAGACACTGATGAACTTCACATCCAGTCGTGGTGCGCTGTGATAGTTTTCATATAGGGGAAGCTTGTTTACACACACACACTGCTGTGCCATGAACGCACAGACACACAAACCCGCTGCTGCGCCATGAACGCACAGACACACAAACCTGCTGCGTGTGTGTGAGGAAGTTTGTGTGTGTGTGTGTGTGTGTGTGGGGGGGGGGTGCAAATAAACATAGGTGAGACAGATGAGGTTCTGAGGGAGAATGCGTGTGTGAATCAAGTGAGCGATGCGAGCCCTCACCTGTAGAGAGTCTGCTCGCTGAAAGCACCTGCTGGGTCTGGAAATGGACCTGGCTGCCCCTGGACTGGTCATCTGGCATTTTAATCCTCAGTGGACCTGGAACTTTGAGCTGGACCGGACCTCCGGAACCACTTGCGGTCTGAGCTGCTTCCTGCTGCTTTGACCAAAAAGCCTGCGCCCTCTGCTGGAAAAACTAGGGCGCGATAATATAAAACGACACCCCCTTTTTCAAATTATTTTAAATGAAAAAACCTCATCTTATATTTGGGCCAATACGGTAATATGAATAATACTTAATTAAAGACCTCAGTCTTTAATTAAAGACTGCAGCGGGTGAGGGTGTTGTGTGCGACGCACACAGGCGCTTCCAGATCAGCCAAAAAATACATCCCTCCAGCTAAATTATCCGTTATTGTGTGTGTCTGTGCGTGCGTGTGACAGAGAGCGTCTGCAGGTGTAATGACGCTGAGAGACATCCGGTTCTCGCTCTGCGACCGCTGTGGCCTCATTTATAAAACTTATAAAATAAATATATACCGGTATGTTTATAATTTGTTATATTTGATATAAAACTTATAAAACAAAAAAAAAAACGGGTCGTAAAGGGAGTCACTTTCTCCGCAAACTTTAGGATTTATAAAAGAAAACGGAGAAATGATGTACTCTGCAAACTTTGCATAAGCACATTTTAGAGAAAGTTAAAAAACCTTTTTATTTTGGAGACGTCAGATTAAATAAAAGGCTTTCAGTCATTATAACGTGTTTTTAATGAGACGGATCGGGGCAGGTTCTAACAATAGACGCAGCGATGCGGGGCGGTTTGAGGCGGGTCAGAAGTTTTCAAATGTGCAGGACCCACGGGTCAATAAAAACCCTGACCCGCGCATCACTAGTGTGCGTGGCGCCTTTCTGCAGCAGTAGATCTCTTTCTGAAGCTGCGGGAGGGGCTGCCCGACCGTGGTGTAGGGGTAGCTTAGCGAACTAAAGGAGTTGCCGCGGTGCGCCACTCGCTTGGCGCTCGGCTTCGCCTCCAGGACTCCGGTCCGGGACTGAGTTCCGAACCATGTACGCAGGGGGAGGGCGAGTTCCGAGGGTTCCGAGTGAGCGACGAACCTGCTCATTAGCGTTCGCGTGTCTCCTCAGACACGCCTGCTCCTTAAGGACCAGGGACCGGGTCTGGATTTGCTGGGTCCAGACAGAGCCGGCTCTGGGTCCGGATCCGGACCCCGGTCCGCCTGTTAGTGACCCCTGGTCTAGACTGATGTCAGATTGTTAATCATTTAGAAATAATTAATCATTCATAGTAATTAATAAATTAAACATAGCCAGATTAATTTCATTATTTCCTAAACTTCTAAGAAGCTCCCATTAAACTCTCATAATCTTCATAATCACTTTGATTAATGTTTTGTGTTTTATTTGCTTATTTATTTATTAACCTTTATTTTACCAAGAAAGTTCCATTGAGATTCAAAATCTCATTTTTTGGGAGGTCCTGGGTTCTAACCTATAGGGCATGATGTTTAATCGTTAGTTTGAATTTCAGAATAATAAAACTGATTTATATAAAGTAAAATTTGCCTTTGTGTCATTATAATTCTTTGTGATTCTCTGGCACACCCAAAAGGACCTATATTAATATCCATACTTTTATGAATATTAATATTTTGTTTGATTACTTTAATATCTGATTGACAACTGATTAAAATGAACATCATAACAGAACATAAATGTGTCAGAGTATCTGGCTTGGAGGGTTACCAGGGTCCTGCCCTAGAGCCAGGCCTGTGGTTGGGGCCTGTGAGCGAGTAGCAATTTGATTGTTGAAAGATCCTGGTTATTTGTTGGATTCACATTTGTCCTGACCCTGGTGAAGCTGGTTATACTGTGTTTCTTCAGAGGTCGATGAGGAGAAGAGGAAGCAGATGATCTTACGAGGCATCCCAGAACACTGCTGTCAGAGCTTCTTGTGGGAGCAGTCTGTTCGTGATAACGTTACTAACAACAAGATATCTGAGCAGGTACCAATAAAAATGTCACAACAGTAAGAAAGTTAAGCTTCTCACCAGTTATTTGCTGTTTCAGTGTCTTCTTTACCTGCTTCATTTCTAAAAATGTCCACGCTTTAAGTGTAGGATGTGCTCTTCCCTGAAACATTTCATGTGTACTGTACTGTCTAAAGGAGTTGAACCGTATGAAGAGTGAGATGCTGGTACCTGGTTCCAGGCTGAGCTCCACTCCCCTACAAGGCCGAGTCCCTATTTTACTGGTCCACCAGCCTGGGAAGCAGGTGGGAAGTGAGATGAGCTCCTGGGGAGCCGGGTGGGACCTGCTCCTTCCCAAAGGCTGGGGCATGGCCTTCTGGATCCCACTGGTAGGCACCTCTAACCAGATGTCTGATCTAATTTATTATTTTCTTCTCTCAGGAGTATAAAAACAGTTATGCTGTGAGCTTGATTATTGTGAATGTTTTGTGTTTAAGCTTAAATACAAAAGGTATTTTTCAAATGATTTCATTTATTAAAGGAACAAAACTATTCAAACCAACCTGGCCCTGGTACACTTCATACATCAGAGCAGTTTATCTGTATGACTTTATATTTTATACTTTCAATGTAGAAATATGACAGCACTGCTCTGAAAGCACCCATAATAGTTTGTTAAAAGTGTTAAAACTATTCTGGTTACTGATACATTAATCTAACATTATTTATGGCAGGGTGTTTTGGGTATAGTAAGGTTTAGAAATGGAAAACATTCCATTTAAAGTGTCCAGTTTATTTAATATCACTTTTATAGTGTAAATATCGATTCTTTAACCTGTTTTATTTTACAAAATTATTCAGTTCATGTTTACTGTTTACATGTTCTCTCAAATGAGAAAGAGCTACCATTTAAAGTTTGCCTTATTTTAATGTCGTCTCCCTCCTCCTCCCTTCAGGTGTACCGAGGAGTTCGGGTGGCTGGACTCCACATGAGTCTGAAACATTCTCAGAATAAAGCAGCTCCTCACTTTCCCCACGACTACCCAGACTGCCCTGCAGGAGCTCGTTTTCAGGAGGAGCAGGAGGCTGAGTTTCTGGACAAATTCAGGAGGTCAGTTGAGGACCGAGTGGAGAGGGAGCCAAAATATAAAAACATATCACCTGAAATTACCCATCTCAGATGTTAAACAGCCTTGTAATATTTTTTATACATGACCTATACATGGTAAGTTTGCAGATTATAGTTTTCATACTATGACTGTATTGCAGGGAAAAGATAACTTTACTATTCTACAGCATTTTAAAGTGGATTCATCTTTTTAGTATTTTTTAATGCACAGGGGCACTCAAAATCTCTGACTGCAGTTAATTTCCATAAAGTGTCTCTTCCTTAGTGTGCTGCTCCTGGAGTCTGATGTGAAGTGTGACATAAGTTAGCGGGGTTTCCCCGTCAGTTTGACAAGGGTATGACCTTCTAACCTCTCCCCAGGCGTCCGCCAGCCAAAAGGACCAATTACATTAAACATGGCTGTCTGGCTCCTTTCCGTTGCCCTTGGCAACAGCTGGCTGAGGAGTGGAAGTTCCTCACAAGGGAAGGAGAAGATGAGCAGGCCCAAAGCACAACAGAGACGGATGTCGTGATAGAGGCGACAACATCACAACAAAACATCTCGGTGACTAAGCCTCTGAGCTGCTTCACCGTACTGAGGTAAATGTTTGTCTTTGTTTTGGTTTTATTCATTTTAACAGTCAAGTCAAACCTATAACTGTACTTTTAAAGCTCCTTTGAGCTGATCAGTCCTTGTTTTTAGGCTTTGGGTCTGGTCTTGTCGCATCCCTGTTTTTAGTTATTTTTATTATTATTTATTCAGAGTTCTTCACACTTTTGCCCAAATTATATTGAAACACTTCTTGAGTACTTTCAAGGACTTGATTGAAAATTCTAGCATTTTCAAGGATTTCAAGCACCTGTACAAGCTGTTTATTAAGAACCACCAGTGCTGCTCATGACAGGTTTGATGCATGTCTCTCCTCCAGTTTACCTCTCTTTCATCATAAATGTCCCTGATGAGAATACCCAAAGTACACCCAGCCTTAAATTGCTGTGATAAATCACAGAGATTAGCAGAGGGAACGCGCTGCATCTGTCCTCATCAAATCATCTCATAAGCTTTGAGTAATGTCAGCGACTTCACCAGAAAAGAATTGAACATACTTTTACAGTCCATTGGCCGCGTTTCTGTTTTCAGCATCTGCTATTACAGAATTTGTGTCTCTGTCTGGGAGCTAATGAGGCAGTGAAAACTTCTCTTTTTCCCCCTGGTGTTAAACACCTGTTCTGAGTGGATGCTGTTTATTATTCCTCCCAGGAACAAGAAGTCTCTGAGGCTTCTCTCTGGTTGGTGCAGACCAACGACATCGAGAGGACAGCGGCTGAACCGTGTGTCAGGGTCGTCGCCTCTCACCCCGTCAGCTGTGACATCTTTTCTCACAGCTCATGGAATGAGTCTGGTGTGGGTGCGCCTGTCGCTGCTGTCAAAGGGGAAACCAGAGGTCCATGCCATGGTGTGTGTACCGACTGCAGAAGACCTGAAGCTGCTGAGCAAAAAACAACAGAGTAGTTGTCCTCAGGAGCCTCCACACAAAGACCACTTTAAAAGCAAAATTAAAAAACAGAAAAAGGGCTCAAAGAAGTTGGCTACATGTGATGATCCAGAAAACAAAGGCTCAGACCCCCCCTCTGCTCCTGATCCAGCCACGTCATCTTCGGACCTCATCTTGGGGCTTTGGCCGGATCCTTTACCAAGTGTGACGTCTCACTGCTCCCGTGTGACCCTGGGCTGGGTCACTCAGGGGGACTTCTCCCTGTCTGCAGGTTGTGGGGAGGCTCTTGGGTTTGTCAGTGTCCCAGGTCTCCTGAACACCCTCCTCAACCAGCCAGAGGAACACAGAGGAATGCTGCTGCTGCGCAACCCCAACTCTCTGCACTACCGCTTTACTAAGATCAACATCGAGGTGTAATTAAAGCAGGAAGAACTATCTTCAGTGCAGGGTTAGTTTAGGGAATCATTACGAAGACTTTATTCCTGCAGTGGCTTGAAGTAGCAGGCAGCTGAGTCCTGATCTGCTTAAACGTTGTGCCTTTGCTGATCTCATGCACAGATCATAGCTCAAAGCAGCTGGTGGTGATGATTGTGTTTTTGTTATTTCTGTTTACAGCTGGAACACAAATGCTTATAATTGGGCAGATTTGTTTTCATACCAGTGATTTATCAGAGGGATGCTCTATAATAGCCATGGAAGTAAATCTTTTATTTTAGAAATCATCTCCCGTTTTGCAGCCCTCAGACCCAACGATGTCTTATAGCTTTTGTTTTGAGTTCTTTGTGTTTCAAACGTGCATGCAGAAACATCAGCCTTTGTTCCAATGACTTCACAGCAAAATGTTTGTTTAAATACCAAATAAAAAAGAAACCAAACGTTTCTGTTGAACGTGTCCATTGTTACAGCTTGTTTAAGCTGCAGCACACTGAAGGAAGTAAATGCGTCAAACAACAGATACTTAAACTTTCAGTCTCCCTATAGTTACACTGGCATGAGCTGTTGTTTCCCACACATCCCATAATGTGTAGGTGGCAGATATAGTTTTGTTGCCTGGCAACACTACAGTTTGGGAGCAGTTCTGTCAAGTATGCATTCTGAGGTGAAGATGGGCGGTGAAGCCACGCACTAGTGCTTTTAAGATGAGTACGTGCACCTTGGAGATGGCGCTCAGAGACAAGTGCTTAAAGATAAAATGTCAAATGGAAGGGTTAGCCACTTTGAATAACATGAGGGATTAGAGGAAAACAATACTTTAGACCTTTTGTAATTCTAGATGAGGTAAATTTCCATCAGATCAACACAACAGAGGTGCAAACATGAGTCCCTGTCTACCCATTAGAGGGCAGTAGTGCACTGTTTTCAGTGAGATGTGAAATCCTCAGACTGTCAAGACATCATCACCTTCTGCATGTTTATAGACAATATATTAGTTTATTCATCTCAAAGATTATCCTGTTAAGTTTAAATTCATGTGCAACTTTTTTAACATTAAAGTTTTTTTCTGAAGTTTCATCCTGAGGAGCTGAATCTCCTGGAGTATTTCCTCATGACAGTGGTTAAGAACGGAGCAGAGGCACAGATCTCTTTAAAAACATATTCCTGTCTATAAATCAAGAATACGTTAAATCAAAGAAAAGTCTGCAGCCACAGAAATCAGCTGAAGTAGCAGCAGTCCCGACAGATGGTGCTGGTCCTATGAATCGTCTGTTTGGCTGGCTCTGTTGCACATGAGTTTGGCTGCCAGTGATCCGTATGTTTGAGTCTTTGCCTCCGGCTGCACTTTGTCTGTGTGACTTCTCCCTGTGAACGTGGACAGCACAGCTCATTAGACAGACCCTGCTGCCAGGGCTGCAGACACTTTACAGTCCGACGGATCCAGGGTCACTGCTGCTAAAACCCATTCTGTCTCTGACTGGGTCATTCACACTCAAACTATTTTGTGAGTAACAATTAACTTTTAAAAAAGCCTTACCTGGGACCCTATCCATGGAGATAAAATTATGATTTTGTTGCTTTATCCTTGGCCTGTTTCGAGCAATCAGGAAAACTCCCACAAAGGACAGGAGACAGCTGGTAGAGATTCAAGGAGAATGGTCACCAAACACATTAAATTATTCATATACAGTGGGGAAATGAGTATTTGATCTCCCTCCAATTTTTCAAGTTTCCCATGCACAAAGAGTGGAGAGGTCTGTAATTTACATCATAGGAACACCTCAACCATTAGAGACAGAATCTAAAAAAGAAAAAAAAAATCCAGAAAATCACATGGGATAATTTTAAAATAATTTTCATTTTAATGCATTAAATAAGTATCTGATCCCCTACCAACCAGCAAATCTGGCTCTCACCAAGCTGTTAGCCCTGTAGCCCATCCCAGCAATTATTAAAACATAGAAGAAACTCCAGATGACTGTTAATCTCCTCAGACTGGAGCTCCATGAAGATCTGACCTGGTGGAGAATCAGTGATCAGGAGAAAGGTGAGGGGTCAGTCCAGAACTACAGAAGAAGACCTGGTCTATGACCTGAAGAGAGCAGGGACCACAGGGTCAAAGGTCACTATTAGTAACACCCTACACCACCATGGATTAAAGTCCTGCACTAGGTCCTCCTGCTGAAGCCAGGACATGTCCAGGTCCATCTGGAGTTCACCAGAGACCATCTGGATGATCCAGAGGAGGCCTGAGAAAAGGTCATGAGGTCGGAGGAGACCAAAATAGAACTTCTTGGTTTAAACTCCACTTGCTGTGTTTGGAGAAAAAGAGGGATGAGAAGAATTCCAAGAACTCCATCCATCCATGAAGCACGGGGGTGGAAACATCATGGGTGGAGTGTTTTTCTACAATGGTGACAGGACGACTGCACAGAGGATGGATGGAGACATGGATCACCTGGTTTAGGACAACATCCTCCTTCCCTCAGTCAGAGCATTGAAGATGGTCGTGGCTGGTCTCCACCTTGACAACAACCTGAAACAGCCAGGGAATCTAAGGAGGCTCCATCACAGGATCAAGGTCCTGGAGGGGCCCAGTCAGACTCCAGACCTGAACCCAGTACAAAATCTTTGAAGGTGCTCCAGATCTTTCTGCAGAGGATCTGACTGGAGGAGTGGGTCAGAGTCCCTGCTGCAGTGATGGCAACCTGGTCAAGAACTACAGGAAACATCTGACCTCTGGAATTATAAACAAAGGTTTCTGTTTCAAATAATTCTATTTTTCTGCAGGATCAAATATTTATTTAATGCAATAAAATGCAAATTAATTACCGGTATTTAAAAATTACACAATGTGATTTTATGGATTTATAAAAAAAAGATTGTTTCTTAGAGTTAAAATATTCTTACAATGAAAATTACAGACCTCTTCACTCTTCGTAAGTGAGACAACTTGAAAAAATGGAGATCAAATACTTATTTCCTCCCATTAAAGGCTACACTGAGAATGAGGAAAACTTACCCAAATAAAAACATTAAAATGTTCAGTAAAGCCAAGCCTTCAAATTCCTGGTAAAATATTATTCCTGTAACACAGAACAGAGGTACAATCACCATAAAGTTCCTTCAATTTATCTTTGGTTGTTTTAGTGAAATGGATTTAAAAGTTCTGAGCATGTTAGAGCTGTCAGGTCAACCTAAATGAAATACAACCACTTTACTATAAACTAATGACATTTATTTTTATTATTATTATTGAAGGATGCAGTTTTATTTACAGATTAGAAGCAGGAAAAACATCACAGTTCCAGCAGAACTGTGGACAAAAGTTTAGAGACGAACACAAGAACCATTTCTATTGTTACTTCAGTAGAATTACAAACATTTTAAATGCTTTAACTGACAATTACAGAAAGTTAATGCAGAGAATCAGTTTCCTAATCATATCAGATCCTGACTGATGGCAGTCAATTCTTCATCATCAGTACTTTGTGGGTTTTTGTTTGTCCACCTGCTTCTTGAGGATGGACCACAAGTCCTCAAATGGAGGTCTGGGCATAATCCTGGACCTGGACCCAACATGTTGATGTTTTTCACCTCTTAGTTCTAACTTTAGCCTCCTGGTCTAGTGTAAATCTCACTACTGTCTATTTGCTTGACACTCTATCTATTGCAGGCAGAATTGATAAGGCTCCTCAGATGAGAAGCTTCAACAAACCCAAAAAGTCCAGTTGCCTTCATTTGAACCTTGTGGATCACTGATAGTAGTAGTAATCATCTGCTCATTCCTCAGAACATCCTGGAGTCTAACATCATCATAAATACTGAGGCAGCAGACTTTGTGATCATTAGCATTTGTGTCATTCCCTACATTATTATATTATATTATATTATTATAATCATTACAGAACTGGGTTTAACTTGGCACAGAACAGAAAGCATCTCTACTTTCTCTTTGTGTTTTTCACTGTCCACAGATCATGTGCTGTGGCCACTGGCAGGTTAGAACAAAAACAACCATTTTCTTCACAGTGGAACTAAACTAATCTTAAGAGAGAAATCCACCCACAGACGTTCTTCCTCCGCCGATATAACACATCAGCAATTTGTTGCTCTGCGGAGTCAATTGTGCATTATTTGCGTGGGCAAACAGAGCAATAGTAAAACAAAGAGCTTTTTCACCAAAGGTGAGAGTTACTCCACACACCATAAATCTTGTGGTTCAGCTTCTTCTGTGATGGCCACATTCCTGAGGGATTGTGGGAAATCAGAGCAAAACCCTGGGAGGTAGCTATTTGTCTTTCACTCAGTGAAACTGACACCTAAAGCTGATGTTTATTCTTGATGTTTAGGATGTTGTCAGCCTTCTCTGAATCGTTACTGGAAACACATGAAGGTTGGTTTAGCAGAGAGACAGCCTCTTCTTCCACTAAAGGCATGGTTTTAAAATGTGACAAAGTGTTTAGGCTGTATTCTTCCTTCAGGACCAAACTGCTTCTTTCTTGTTATTTTCTTGACTTACTGACAACATAATCCAAACCTGAGATGACACAGTTCACCTACTATAAATACCTTGGGCCTGTTGTTGAACAGCAACTCCAGAGTGTTTGACACACAGGAAGAAATCACTACCTGTGTGTGTGTGTGTGTGTGTGTGTGTGTGTGTGTGTGTGTGTGTGTGTGTGTGTGTGTGTGTGTGTGTGTGTGTGTGTGTGTGTGTGTGTGTGTGTGTGTGTGTGTGTGTGTGTGTAGGGGGGTAAAAGTCTGACTGTTGCTTTCTGGAATGATGTCAGAAATTGGCAGCAGAAGAATCAAACTCTATCAAAGAATCAGTGATTTTTTCTTCTAAGATGAACTTTACATGTGGCAATCACATGTGAAAACATGGGAAATTAACATGTTTTCCATGTGAATTTTAAACAAAAATGAAATAAACTCCACATGTAAAAAATGTTAACATGTAAAATATGATCTAGACATGTGGTTTCTGAACATTTCTAACATGTTCATGTAACCCCATGTGTTCACATGGGCTCACATGAGAAAAATACACAAAAAGTTAGTGATTTTTGTATTTCTGGTGAAATTTCAGGATGAACCTAAAATGAACTCTAACCTTTACACGTGACCTGTGACCTTCTCTAAACATTTGGATGCTTATGTCCAACCGTTCAATGTTTCAGGACTTTTTACTCAATCTGCTGTTCTCTAACAAGTAGGGGTGTAAGAAAATATTGATACGGCAATATATCGCGATATTTTCTGCCACAATATTATATCGATATCGTGCTATCCGTATCACGATATTTTGCTGCATCAAAATTTATAGCAAATTATCAATTTTTATTTTATTTAAATAAATTTAATGGAACCATTAATGATGACAGTAATTTTTGTAGTAAAATTAAAAGTATGGCTGCTAGTTGGTGGCTGTTTTCACCTTCTTTGTTCCAGTGGATCAACTAGATCTAGTAATTAAACTGGATGTGTTATGTATGAAAAAGTTTTTAGCATGCTGTGACAGTTTTTCTACTCTTAAATTATTTTTTAAAAATCATAATATATGGTCTTACTCATAGCATTGCATTATATCACAATAAATCGTATCGTCTGTCCGGTATCGCGATACATATCACCAGATTCTTGCCAATACACACCCCTACTAACAAGGAGCTGAACAGCTAAAATAACAACAGCTGTTTGATCCATGAATCCACCAGTAGAATTCCTGGTTCCATTAGAACCAGTATTTAAACAGTCCTCTTCATCATGATGTTCACATTCTGACATCATGAAACCACAACTAACAACGGATCAACAGAACCTCACCATGGTGAGGCTTCACACAGGATGTTCTCAGACTGAGGTGTCCACTGAGCTTAGAGGACACAGAGGGTCATCAGCAGGTTGTAACAGAGACTGGAAGAGTCACACAAAGACATAGAAGTGGACGTCCTTTGTCCACAGAGGAACCAGTTGATGAATGCCACACAACTCTAGGAACATTTAAGAGAAATGAGAGGAACCCATTGGAAACTGTTTACATCAGTGTGGTTTGAATTCTAGATGACCTGCAGGGTACCTGAACACACCACCAGGTAGAGGCGTCATTGTCGACATGGACCAGGGAGCATTTACACTGGATGAGGGACCAGTGGACCTCAGTGCTGTTCACTGATGAAAGTTGATTCACCGAGCTGAAATGATGGACACCAACAATGTTGGAGACATCAAAGAGACTCGATGCATCAGTTTTTGTCATTTCCAGACCAGCCAATGGTGGTGGAGGTGTTATAGTGTGGACAGGTGTGTCTAGTCAATACAGAACTGTCCAACACTTTGTGAATGTCCATACAACCTGCATGAACAACACAGGTCTCATCTTCATGGACCACAATGCTCCAGATCATCCAGGTAGCATCATTAGGGAACAACTGCTGGAGACTGGGGGACTTCAGAGGGAGTGACCTGAACTTTCTCCAGACCTGAATCTCATAGAAAACCTATGGAATCAGCTGAGTCTCCATGTACAGTAGAGCAGGGGTGGGGAATCCTGGTCCTCAAAGGCCACAGTCCTGCGTGAGGTATCCTCTCTTCAACACACCTGATTTAAATGTTGAATTACCTCATCAGTGTGGCTTCAAGGCAACCAAAAAGCTCCTAATCACCCACTGATTTAGATCAGGTGTGTTGAAGAGAAGAAACCACTAAAATGTGCAGGACTGCGGCCCTCAAGGACCAGGATTCCCCACCCCTGATGTAGAGGCTCATAACTCTGTGCCCCAGAAGAGTGGCGGCCCGTCCATAGGGGGTGCTAGAGCACCGCCCCACCAGTCCAAGAGAAAGAAGGAGAGGATAGGAATTACAAAATATAAAAAAACAAACATGAAAATTAAACTAATGATCCATCCATTATATATACAATAAGTAGCCTACTGTGTATAATCTGCATTTAGGTGTAGTTTTAAAAAGTTCTATCACTATTTTTTACCAGACTGAAAGGCCGTGTGATATACTTCCAGTTTCTTTGGGGTCTACTGCGCATGTCCGGGGCGCACTCAGCTTTACCAACAGACCTGCGCTTTGTTCGCTGTTACTGATGCATGCTCACTGGAACCACCTTTGTACAAAGTCTAGGAGAGCTGAGGGGTGCTGCATCTAGCGTTCATGTCATGCGCAGAATGGCAGAAGACCTGAGTATTAACTCAGACCAGGAGGACGTTGACCCAGAAGCTCTACATTGCATTGCTCTTTTTGCAGTTAGCACTTAGCAGTAGTAGTCGACCAGCAGGAAGCTAGAAGTAGAACGTGAATTATGGAGAGAACTAATTCAGTTTCATCCCCCATTTAATCAACTCAGTGGTGAGTGACTTTGTTTGTTTTTTCTTTTCTTTAATTAACAATGTGTCTGTCGTGGGTTTTCCCTATTGAAAACGCCTATCAGCAAATGGCAGAGGCCTGCTGTTTTAAGTCCTGATGAGTGAATTTATACCTTAAATAGCAACATGACTTTGTGGCCGAATGTTAGAGTGTCACATATACTGTTGACTGGATACTTTGGTTCATGTAGTTTAGCCCGTTCTGAGGAGTTTTTTTGAAAACTTTTCCTTAAAACACCATGGTGTGATATGCCCTAAAATCATAATTTAACTTATATTGATGGGTAGCTGAGAGTCATCCCATGAGATCTTGTATCACTTCAGATCATTTTCTAGATTTGACCAAACCAGCTATAACTGCATCATTTCTCAACATCAGATGATCTTAGTTTAAAATTGAAAGGAAATGATCAGTGTGTCCTCCTTTAGGGAATTGTAGGCCTTATCTGTTATTGTTTGCCTAACTATGGATTTATTTCAAATTTCTACCTGTTTGTTGCTCTTTTATTCAGGTCACATAATGAGTTAGAATAAAGCTGCCTGAGTTTTTATTGAAAAAAATCTATTGAAACTGTACTTGGGTGTAAGGCTGAATGCTTGATGAAAGAAATGCTCTGAACTGCCTCCTAGAAATGAGTTCTTTAGCGATCAGCCAACAGAATCTAAATGACGACAACCTGCACCAGCTCTAATGAAATCTAGCATGCTTGAGACTGATGTTAATTTTTCTCCTTCAGCAGCAGCAGCACTTGGTCTGGAGGAAGATAACGTCACGTCTGCAGACTTGTTGAAAAGAACAGACTAGGATCATTTTCAGCTTAAGATGAATACTTGTTGATGAGTATTTGTGACATCAGAACACTGCAGGCTTCATGGGACTCATATGGTTAAATAATGTACCAAGCAGTCAGGGAAGTAAGGTCATTATTGTCACGGTTGTTTCTGGTAGATCCTAACAGAGTGAGTGAGGATCAGCTCAGATGAACGGCGGCGTTGGGTTTGTACCTGCGACGATGGCACTGGCAGTAAAGAACACAAAGTTGATCGGAACCACCTCCGTGGCATCAAACATTTTCATAGCCTGATTAAGAAATCTGTAAAAAGCAGAGATAAAAGTTTAAAAAGGGCAATGAAAAAAAACCTGCTGACAGATTTAACAGCTTCTCTCACAACACTGTGCTGCAAACTGTGATTTAGTTGTTCAGGAAATAGAAAATTACTTGTATTTAATCTGTGGCAAACATGAAAAGTTTG
Organism: Callopanchax toddi; assembly: GCA_006937965.1. Classification (NCBI taxonomy): domain Eukaryota; kingdom Metazoa; phylum Chordata; class Actinopteri; order Cyprinodontiformes; family Nothobranchiidae; genus Callopanchax; species Callopanchax toddi. The sequence goes on from SSNR01000095.1 coordinate 1,431,910, forward strand.
AGCAAGGACATAAATGACTGAATATAAAAGGAGGGAGAACACAAAGGCTGAGGGAGAAAACCTTGACTAACTTTATCTGGAATGCGCAGGAGGCCACCATGACGACGAGCATGACGTAGAAGATGGGGTAGATGAGCTGCAGCTGGCCTTTTATTGACTCTGTGATCATCCCTGACACGGCTTTGACTGAGATGACTGTGAGCGAAGCTGCAACAGCACACAGGCATCAGGATTCAGGATTCAAACTACTTAAAGGAGAGAAGAAATTCCCCATCTGTTCTTGTAAAAGTTGTGGAGGCGTTTCATCTGAGTTATTGTTTTTTTCCCTCTATTGTTTTTTACTCATCTCTTAACAGTAATGATAGCAGAGGTCCATGTTTGGTAGCCTGGCAACAAGGCAACCTCTGACTGCTTAAAATAGTTAAATCTGTAACCCCTGCCCTGTTTCAGACAGCTTCCACATGTTCGTACCGAGCAGGGCCACCAGCAGCATCACAATGACAATGTGCTTCATGTTCCTCCTCTTGTACAGGTAGAGCAGGATGCAGAAGAGGACGACCTCTACAAACTGTTGAGAGAGAGAGAGAGAGAGAGACAGAGGGGAGGAGGGTTATACGAGTCAGTGATGAGGATTTGGTTTGCTCCAACTCTACATGAAAATTGTCTTATCTGTGCAACAAAAATGCTGCATGCTGTGGCAAACAAAAAGAGAAATTATCTTTTCGTCAATGAGGACCTGAGGCTGTCCTAGTGAGTCCAACAGCATCCAGTCATTCACACACCTCCAATAAACATCTCCCTGCTCAGCTGGAGCGCGAGAAAGGAGGGGGGAAACTGGCATGCTGACCTTTAAATGTCTCTTAATATCGTCCTGGTGTGGCAGCGAGTACGTTAAATAAAGAGCTTATTTTAAAATGTAATTATTCTGTGAGGAAATGGATTACCAAGGGGCTGGGTCATTAACAGAAGTTCACACTACACACACTGTAGATAACACCAAACAGACCCATTTAAACCCAACCATGTGATGACCTCTGAAAACGATGGATATGTCATTTCCTCTGATTAATCACCAGCTCAGTTAATCCCACACTTGTTGGGAGATTGCTCCTCTGCCAGCTGATGGGAATTAACATATTCAGTCTTTTCACGCTGCAGCCAGAGGGAGCAGGATGTTCTCAATTTAAAAACATTTGTCTTTCCAGACATCCATCTCTATTTGCCAGCATGAACATTGTTTTGCTTTTCATGCAGTTGCTGTTTTTGTTTCCATTCATTGATGAGATGGGGTTTAAGAATGAGATGAGGGAAACGTTCTGCCCTGAATAATGATGCTGCCCAGGACACACGGTCAGTTTCTTCTCTGTTTGGAGCTCCACGAGACATCTCAATAAAACCCTCACAACCATGACTGTTATCTATCAGAACAAAACAACAGGCTTTCAGTGATTTGCTGTAGTTAGGATTAGTGCATGTAAACTGTAAAAGTCTAAAAGGCTGTGCACAGCGGCGCCAACATCACAGACGAGCATCAGGCTGTGACCTCCTGCTGCTGAGAGGCTCCTTCACTAACGTCTCAGGAGTGTTTTTAACCAAGTCAAGCATTTACACTCGAAGCCAACATTAACATTTTGTTTTGAGTAGGTTTGGAGAGAAACAGTTTTGTTTTTCAGCTCAGCTCTGTACTTCAGATCGGTCACCATGGTAACAGCTATGTTTATGCCAGTGCTGCCTGAGGTGAAACTGGACCAGGAGAGAACATGGATGAGTGATAATGCAGACCATGAGGTGGAGGCAGCATTTCTTTGTGTTTTCTAATGTTGAGCACAAAAAACTAAATCGCTCTGTTTTTAACACTTCCAAAATGAACATTTAAAACAAGCAAGGACCAAGATTTTCTACTTTAGTTCATTTTCTCACCAGATTGTGAATTTACAGTGTAAAAAAAATATTTTTTTAATGGAGGAATCTGATGATTTTTTAGTTTGATCTATAACAAAACACACAGAAACTATGAAAAACAACTGATAACCACTGATTAGAAAAACACAATATACTAGGACAATCTGGATCAAAAATATTGTAGATTACATCAACTTAAAGCCATACTCAGTAGCCAGGTAAACAATGTAGCTTTTAACGTTTTTTTTTAAAGCCTCTTAACAACGTTCTAATATAGTATAGCCATAAATATATTGTGGAGATTAAAAAAAACCCCGAAAGAAATCAATAAAGTGGTTGTCCCGCAGTTCTCTAAAAACTTCAGCCAATCCTATCGTTCGGACCGAACGATAGGATTGGACAATCCAGGTGTCTGTCTGCCGCATTTCCTCACTGCTTGGATTGGCATTAATCCGCCCGGACACATTTTGGGGCAGAACATCCTGGAAGTGAAAGTAGAAGTTGGACAGAGAGCCAGCGGGTGATTCCATTTTAAGATAAAAATACCAGAGTCCCCCCCAAAAAACACGTTTTCAGCTAGCAGAAAAATAAAAACGTTTGGAGGTGAAAAGAGGAAAAGCTGGGGGAACATTTCTGCAGCTGGAGTTATACTCTGCTTTGTCACCTTTGCAAACCGGGGTCCTATGTCGGCGGGAGGCTGGCCTATGGATTTTACCCGACGGGAGGGGTGAGTTCACCGAGACGTGTTTCTGTAAAATAGCTAGCAAGGCCTCGTTTGTTTACCTGGCTACTGAGTATTGGCTTTAATGTCCAAAACATAATCTTAAACACATGGTCATGGAATAAAGAACGTCTAATCTCTTTCAGATTTAGGGTTTATGTATCAGAATGTACAGAGCAGCACTTTTTCTACATTTGATGTTACAGCCTCATTCCAAACTGGATTAAAATCATTTGTTCTCCAGACATTCTACGCACAACACCCCATAATGACAATCTTAAATTTTTTTTTTTAGAAATTAGAAAGATTTTTCAAATGTATTAAAAAAAACAACAACTATAAATACAATGTAAATCAGTATTCATATTCTGAAACTGAGCTCAGGTTCATCCTGTTTCCACTGATCATCTTCAGATGTTTCTCCAGCTTCATTGGATCCACTTGTGGTAAATTCAGCTGATTGGACCTGCTGTAGAAAGACACACCTGTCTATATCAGGTCTCACAGTGGACAGAGTGTGTCAGAGTGCAAACCAAGCATGAAGTCAGAGGACTTGTCTGTAGACCTCAGAGACAGGATTGTCTCCAGGAACAAATCTGTGAAGGTTACAGAAACATTTCTGCTGCTTTGAAGGTCCCAATGAGCTCAGTGGCCTCCATCATCTGGAAGTGGAAGACGTTCTAAACCAGCAGTTTAGTCAGTTCAGTCTCAGTCATCTAAACTGAGTGATCAGGGAGAAGGGTCTTAGTCAGGGAGGAGACCAAGAACCTGATGCTCACTCTGTCAGAGCTCCAGTTCCTGTGGAGAGAGGAGAACCTTCCAGAAGGACAACCGTCTCTGCAGCAATCCACCAATCAGAGCTGTATGGTAGAGAGTCCAGACTGAAGACTCTCCTTAGTAAAAGGAACATGGCAGCCCACCTGGAGTTTACCAAAAGACCCCTGAAGGACTCTCAGACCACGAGGAACTAAACTCTCTGGTCTGATGAGACAAAGGTTGAACTCTTTGTTGTGAATGCCAGGAGGAAACCAGGCAGCGCTCATCACCAGGACAACAGCATCCCTACAGTGAAGCATGGTGACGGCATCAGGCTGTGGGATGTTTTCGGCAGCAGGAACTGGGAGACTAGTCAGGACAGAGGGAAAGATGAATGCAGCAATGAACAGAGACATCCTGGATGAAGACCTGCTCCAGAGCGCTCTGGACCTCAGACTGAGGCCACGCTTCATCTTTCAGCAGGACAACCACCCTGAGCACACAGCCAAGATATCAAAGGAGTGTCTTCAGGACAACTCTGTGAATGTCCTTGAGTCCCAGCCAGAGTCCAGACCTGAATCCACTGAACGTCTCTGGAGAGATCTGAAAATGGCTGCAGCAACGCTTCCATCCAAACTGATGGAGCTGAGAGGAGCTGCAAAGAGGAATGGACCAAACTGTCCAACAATAGGTGAGCCAAGCTGGAGGCATCCGATTCAGAAAGACTGGAGGCTGGAATGACTGCTGAAGGAGCGTCAACAGAGTGCCGAGTAAAGAGTACTGATGGACATGGGATTTATTTCTAATAAATTTGCAACAACACAAAACACACTTTTATCTTTATCACTATGAATGTTGTGTTTAGATTTTTGAGGGAATTTTAAAAACCATTTTGGAATAAGGCTGTAACATACAAAAATGTGTAAAAAGCGATGCAGTGTAAATACTTCCTGAATGCATTGCAAGTATGTTTCTTTTTTTCATGACATCATGATTAATTTCTGTAATGACTGTGAAGTAATTAATACATTTTTGTAGGAGTTTTAAAGGATTACACACAAGGTAAAGCAGGAAGTGCCAGCTGACGGCGTAGTACTGGACCAGATGAGCCGTGATGTGTGTGGAAGTGTGGGGGGCAAAGGTCACCAGGAGGTACGTTCCAGTTATTGTCAGGGTGCCACCTGTAGAATGAAGAGAGCATGACATCACAGTGAGACATTGTTGTTAATTTATTTCAGTCATAACAAAGTTTCTATTAAAAAAGAACATCAGAAAAAAGAGCAAAATCTAAAATAAATCCAAGTTTTTAGAAGAAAAAAGTTCAGTATAATTGTTGCTGTTGTTTACATCACACTATTTTACAAGACAGGACAGGAATAATTGATGGTATTTCTCTATAAACATTGTGCTGAACACATTTAGCTTAAAGCAGATTTTTACTTGTGTGTTTAGGAAACCAAACAAGAAGGATAAAATGGAGACGTATTCAACGTTGTTGATTCAAACATTTCTACAAGCTGCAGTACTCTGAGATTTAGACTTTCCTCTTTAATTTACTCTTTTAATCACTTTTTAATTTTGTTGATGTTACATAACCCTCTGCACTTAAGGTAATGCTTAAAAAAAGGTTATATTACATTTTAAAATAAGTTTTATTTCCAACTTGTGTTGAATCAAAACATTCACCAATTACAAGACACACATCTAAATGACCCCCTTCCATAAATATAATTTAAATAAAAAAGAGCATGTGATTTACTTGGAAACCAACCAACACAGCTGCTTGGTGCTGATAATAATTTGCAGCCGAGCGGCTGTGACGTCGTCATTGTGACAGCCATGACAATCAGGTCATTTAGCAGGAGGCTCATGCAGCTGGACTAGAATAAGGTGTGAGTTAGGCACACCTTTCCTATCCAATGCAAGGAAATACAACTAATAAAAAAGCCCAGCAATCAGACTTTTAAAGTAATTCCAGCCTCAGAGTTCTCCCTCTCTGTGTTTACTCACCAACAATGTCAGAGGCACGAATCGTCTCCTTCAGGAAAAACACAGAAATGACAGCGCTGGCTGAAAAGAGAAAAGAGACTGAGTTGGATTAACCACCATTAACATTTTACTGCATCAAATATTTAACATAACGTTACAATCAATGCTTTTCTCCTTGCCATTTTTATTAAATATAATTTCAACATATAAATCACGATATTAAATGCAGATACACATTAAGCAGCATGCATACATAAAACACAATACTTGGCATGTTTATATTGATCAGCACCATAAAATCTGTCAGAGGTTTTGGATAAATGGAGCTCATTAAGGAGTTCATAAAACCAGCATCAAAATGTGACGAGATGCTTTTCCACAGCATTTTTCATGAACCCATTCATCAGCATCACCGTCAAAAACCAAGCAGCTGAAAAGCAATCAGTTTCACACGAGCTGGGCCTCAGATTAGTCTTGTTAATGTTTCCCTGAGAAATGCACCAAACCGAGGGAGAACAATACTCAGCTGTCACAAAGACAAATAGTGAGATGGACAAAAACAGAAGGACGTGCAAACAGACAGACAGACAGAACAACCAATAAGAAAACAGATTCTAAATCAGTCAACACTGAACAACAGGCAGACTGGTCTAGTCCTTCTGTGTTTGTCTGCTTCCTGTCCTCTCTGGCTCCAGTCGGCCGAGGCAGGAGACTCCGCTCATTCTAAGCTTCATTCTGCAGGCAGTTTCTTCCCGTTAGGGGGAACCTGAACTCTGAGAACATTTAAAGCCACTCAGAAGAAAAACAAAAGGCAAAGACTTCTAGTTTTATAATTAAAGTCAAACGAGTTTTTCTTGAGTCAAAATGTTGGGAACAAACATTTATAATAAAGATATTTAGCTGCAACAACCTGTAAAGAACTTCTCTAAATTAAGTCTAGGCTGCAGCACAAGGTTTACAGGCAATGCATACAACAAACAACCCCTCAGCTCAACTCAGACTTTATTTATAAAGCACCTTTAAAATAACATGTTGACCAAAGTGCTGAACATTGTGCAAAATAAATAACTTTAAAAGCAGATATAAAAAGATACAGAAGGATAAATAATAAAAGCTGGTGCAGGAGTCATACTTAACCAGAATTAAAAGCCAAAGAGGAAAAAAAAATGCATCTTTAAAAGAGATTTAAAAGTTCCAAGGCTCTGAGCAGAGCGAATGTGCAGCAGCAGGCAGTTCCAGAGCCTGGGGGCAGCTCAGACACCACAGGACCTCAGCCTGGTCTGGGAGCACTCCAATAACACCTGATTTGCTGACCTGAATGATTTTGCTGGAGTATAGATATTCAGCAAGTCTACAATATACTAAGGTTCCAGTCTGTTTAGTGATTTTAAAACAAACAATATTTTAAAATCAATCCTAAAACAGGAGCCAGTGAAGGGAGACCAGTCTGGGTGTGATGTGGTCTTGTTTCTGCTCGTCGCTTAGAAGACAAGCTGCAGCGTTCTGTATCAGCTGCAGACGATGAACAAGGGTCTGACAGAGTAGATCGAGTTGCAATAATCCAGGTGTGAGGTGATATGGGCATGGATGACTCTCTCTAGGTCATTTGGAGGTTGATATCCTTTGACCTTATGAGTCTGAGCTGGTAAAAAACCCCTACAGGACATTTTGTTTGGTTTAGTCATATACACTGATCTGATCGATTCATTAGAAGTCATTCTGCTCTTACTCTCGACTTTAAACCACCATGTTCTAATAATGTAAACCATTTTAATCTCATGAATTTTACTGTTCATTTTAAAGCAGGAACTCATATTTTAAAAGTCACTATAATTTTGGACCGTCTAAACACTGTTTGAGACAAATATGTTTGAAGCAGTTATGGAATATTGTGTTTTTATGTGTGAGAAAACTGTTGAATTACACATTATTGAATATATAGAAATAAAGTCTCTCATGGTGATGATGATGATGTGTGCCAGGGCTAAAACTAAACCTACCCCAGAGTTTAAGTTAATGTCCAACAGCCAGAATAAGACGTTACTCTTTCATCATGTGGGGTCTGGTTAAAGACTGAGAGCACACTCAGCTGGTTTACTTGGAGGAAACTGCTGGATTATTTCCAGACAGCCGGAGGGGAGAGCAGGTGATCGCACATGGACAGAAGCAGACTGAATTTCAGTGTCACAGACACCTGCAGGATTACTGTGGTGATGTGGCGAGACAGATGCCTTCTCAACATGGACATTAAACACTTCTAGTTTTATTAGCAAACACTGACACCAGGGACAACCCAAGCTACGAGCAGCTTCGTTATAACAGAGAATGGATTTCCTGTGAAAGCGTGACGACTGGCTGCACTCAGCGCTTCTGGGGCTGTTCTTTCAAATCTGAATACAAACACTCTCCTTTCTATTGTGATGAAACCGTAACTTGTTAAATATTTCATGCAGCGAGCACATACATATACAAATTTAGGGCTGTACTTTTTGCCTCTGGGACCAGCTGGATCTAACAAGTAACCATAGCAACTCGTGGCAAAGTGAGATTCACACAGCTTGATAAAATGAGAAATGTGGCAACAGGAACCTCTGGGGGATGCAGTTGTGTGTGTGTGTGTGTGTGTGTGTGTGTGTGTGTGTGTGTGTGTGTGTGTGTGTATCAGATCACATCAGCACTGCCTTCATACATGCTCTCTCAGATGTGTAGTAATGGGGAACCTCCCTGTGGGAAAATAGACAGTCTGACATTCTCTCATTGCAGGACTCTGACACAGAGAGATAAGAGTGGCTAAAGTCTGACTGTCGTCTCTGAGAGAACGTCAAATATATTCTCTGCATTATCTGTAGACTCTGGTTCTGTGAATTTTAATTTAGTCTGACTTAGAAAAACTACTGATAGAGGAGTTTTGAATTTACTTTACATTAGATTAAACGACACGTCAAGCCTTTAAAAAGAAAAACCCAACCTGAGTTTATAATTAAAGGCCTGGTATTCCCTGGAGGAATACATATCACCTGCCTATATGTAATAGTATGTTAGGATCACTGTATGTTGAAAAATGATGTTTTCAGAGTTGTTTTGGTCAAATTTATGACATAATGTTTTGTGTAATTTCATGTAATGATAATTTCACCCATCCTTAAGTTTCATTAATAATTGATTTTAACTCAGTGCTATTCATCATATTTATATTAAAGAAAACAAATGGAACATTTTTCTTATTTTAATTTCCTTTGTAATTTTACTACTACAATTTTGGTGGGTTTAGTATTTTGTTTACCAGTATATGTTTTTATAAGTTATGTTTTAACTATTGTGTGAGGAAGGCAGCAACTTGCTCACACTGTTTACGGTAGGGACGGGGAGCTCCTGACATCAACTGGGGATATAGTCAGGTGGTGGGAGGAATACCTTGAGGAGCTCCTCAATCTCACCACATGGAACATTCACATTCCTATGAGGAACCAGAGCTGGGAGACCTGGAAGATCTGGAGAGGGACTGTCCAATCTCTGGGGCAGAAGTCACAGAGTAAAACAGAGCCCCGGGGGTGAATGAGATCTGACCTGGGTACCTCAGGAAAGGTCTACTTCAGGGTACTGGAGAGGAGGGTCCGGTCGATGGTTGAATCTCAGATTGAAGAGGAGCAATGTGGTTTTCGTCCTGGTCGTGGAACTGTGGACCAGCTCTTTACCCTCGCTAGGGTGATGGAGGGATCATGGGAGTTTGCCCAACCAATCCACATGTGTTTTGTGAATTTGGAGAAGACTTATGACCGTGTCCCCTATGACCTTCAGCTCTTGCTGGGGAGGTTCACAGCCAAACGAAAAAGGCTGGGATGAGGATCAGCACCTCCAAATCTGAGACCATTGTTCTTGACCGAAAAAGGGTGGCTTGCCAACTCCTGGTTAGGGGAAAGGTCCTGCCTCAAGTGGAGGAGTTTAAGTATCGAGGGTCTTGTCCAGAGTGAGGGAAGGAGGGAACAGGAGATTGACAGGCGGATTGAGGCAGCGTCTGCAGTGATGGACGCTGAACTGGTCTGTTGTGGTGAAGAGGGAGTTGAGTCAGAAAGCAAGGTTCTCGATTTACTGGTCAATCTGTGTCCCAATCCTCACCTATGGTCATGAACTTTGGGTAATGATCAAAAGAACAAAATTGAAAATACAAGAGGCCAAAATGAGTTTCCTCCACAGAAAGGCCAGGCTCAGCCTTCCTCGTCCACACTGAGATGAACCAGTTGAGGTGGTTTGGGCATTTGTCAGGATGCCTTCTGGACGTCTCCCTGCGGAGGTGTTTTGGGCATGCCCTGTCAGCAGGAGGTCCAGCCTGGGGCTCCCATTGGAGGAGCTGGTGGAGGTGGCTGGGGAGAGGGCAGTCTGGGATTTCACTTGGGATGATGCTCCTGTGACCCAGACCCAGATAAGTGGAGGAAAGTGGGGCGAGGTTTTAACTAACTAAACAGTTTTAAAAAACATTTTTTAAAGCATTTTAAGGCATTTGATTCATTTTTAAGTGGTGTTTTATCAGTTGTCTCCAGTAGGGTCTATCCCCACTAGTGACATCACCCAAAGTGGACAGAGTGTCTAGAAACAGGTAGTAGTCTTCTGACTAGAGCAATACAGTAGATCAGGAGAGACACTGCTGTCGATCAGTGACAAACCACCAAATTATTTTTTTTATTTTTAACACAACTCTTGCTCAAAACAGTCCTACTGATGAATTAGAACACTGCCCTACCTGTTTGAAAGCTTCTACAATTTAGCACGAGAACATTTGTTTAGATGATGGTGTTTATGCTGCAGCTGCAACACATACAGAAGAATAGTAACTCAGATGTTGTTTGATTGGAACAAACTAAAGAAACAGTCTCATCTCATGTAACCAACATTACTCACAAAGTTTAACTGACTACTTAGAAATAAGCTAAAAACTCATCCTAATGATAAACACACTGCTGCAGGTCTTGTATCAGCCTCTGATGCTCATGCAGTGGGTTTGTGTTCATCTCCACCACACTGGTTTTCTTTTTCCTGAATGTGATGACAAGATATCTGAAGATACGGGCCGATGCTCTGCTCCTTACAACACTTTGTGGATGATGCTGTCATTCCTAATAGAAAGAGCTCTATAGACAGGACAGCAGTAATTACGCTCCATGGAGCGTCAGCATGCTGGTGTGACATGCATGGACAGGAGGATGACAGCAGCATTAGCAGCAGCTCTCCAGATCCTCTTCCTTACACACTTCTGGTTTTCTACTTACTACCATCACATCCCATTCATTTATCTTATCTCCCTCCACCATTTCTTTATTTTACTCCTCTCACTTCACCATCTTCCCATTTTTTTGCCACTCAGTTTCCTCTTGTTTACTCACTGAAAGCATCCTGGTGTCTGTGCCCCCCCTCTGAGTCGTCACACAGCGCTCAGAAAACAGGCACAACAGCACAGCAGGAGTGGTGGGTGTGTTAGCCAAAGGAGCTTCTCTGATCGACAAAAATCTTTTAGACCCGGATTTTCTACACATCCTTACAGCTATGCACAAGTCATGTAAGCATGTGTGTGTTTATTTTCATATGTGAGTCAGTATGAGGTAAAGAGGTGGAGGCACACACACACACACGCCTCCTCGGCCTCAGCTGTGGGGACAGAGTGTGTCATGGCTTCCTCCTCCTTCCACCTCGTTATCTCTGGAGCATTAATTGGTTTAGCTGCTATTTAAGACACACTTCACCTATGTAACAATGCTGCTTACAATCAGATTTTAGAGGTGTTAAAGCAGAAATAGACTCCCTTAATGCCTGCAGTGTGCTCAATTTTTTTACACACTAACAATCCATTAAGAAACTACTGCATCCTCTTAACAATCCACCATGTCCGAGTCCAGATATTCCAGCATATTTCTGCTCACTGATGCAAATAAAACACCAGAACTGCAATGAACAAGAGGTGAAGCCCTCTTAACAAGATTTGCGGTTTTGTTGAGCGTTTTATTCAAACCATTCATCCACTTACGAGACGCGGCAACAGAAAAATCATTCAACACTGTGGGTTAATAGCTGTCATTAATATGAGTGACTCACCAGCACCGTCAGTGCAGTGAGGGACGAGCAGGAGGAGAGAGACGAGCTGCTCAATGTTTAACCTGCATCAGCTGTTTGACTGAGTCGCACTTAGTCCATCACACCTCTCATTCAGAGGGAGGGAGTAAAAACAATCATTTATCCTCCACTGAGTTTTGGGATTTATACTTGCTGGTCACTTTATTAGGTGCATCTCACCAGGTTGGACCCATTTTTCCTTTCAGAACTGTCTTAAATCTTCTAACATCGGTTCAACAAGTTGTTGGGAACATTCCTCAGAGGTTCTGGTCCGTGTTGATATGTTTGGGTCACACAGTTGCTGCAGATTTGTCAGCTGCACATTCATAATGTGAATCTCCTGTTCCACCACAACCCAAAGGTTCTGAACTGCGTTGAGAGGAAGGGCTGTGGAGGTCAACCAGTGTGAGATGACTGAACCCGAACTGTTGATACAAGGCAGGATGGATCCATGCTTTCACGATAGTGACACCAAATTCTGACTGACCTGCTGACTCATCAGACCAGGAAACATTGTCCAGTCTCTTCTGGTCCAGTTCGGGTGATCCTGTGTGAATTATAGCCTCAGTTTCCTGTTCTTAGCTGACAGGAGAGACATCTGCTGAGGTCTTCTGCTGCTGTAGTCCATCTGCTTCAAGGCTCATCATGTTGAGTTTCAGAGATGCTGTTCTGTAGACCTTAGTTGGAACCAGTGTTTATTTGAGCTGCTGTTGTATTTCTTTCATCTAGAACCAGTCCTCTCATCTCAACAAGGCATTTTCATCCACACAACTGCTGCTCACTGGATATTTTCTCATTTTCAGACCACTCTCTGTAAACCCTAGAGATGGTTGTGGGTGAAAATCTCGTTAGATCAGCAGGTTCAGAAATTCTTAGACCAGCCTGTCTGGTACCAACAACCTTGCCACATTCAGAGTCACTTCAATCTCATTTCTTCTTCTTTCTGACGCTCAGGTTGAACTTCAACAAGTCATCCTCCTCAGTCTCACCTCTAAATGCCTGAATGCATTGAGTTGCTAACATGTGATTGACTCATTATCTCTCTGTGTTAACAAGCAGTTGAATAGGGTAACCTAATAAAGTGACCAGTGAGTTCAGACTTTATGAGTTGCCTACTAATTATAAAACGACTGATCTTTAGGGTCCAGATGACGATCCTATGTGTCCATTCAGCACACACTGGGATTGTTGGTTCTTGCACTGTAGCTAAAAGAATTGCATCATTCAGCACAAAAAAAGAGTTTGATGTTTCTCTAAGTATTTACTTTAAATTGCTTTAAAACCCATCGGCCTTGAGAGTAAAGCACAGTAGACTCAAAACCTCACTGATCTGGTACATGTCTTGTTATTGAACACAGAGGAGATGGTAGCACATGTATCTATGAATGAATGAATGAATGCACTGATATTTTAAACACACAACAACAAAAGACAACAAAGTAAACAACACATATCTGACCTTGGTGAAAAATTCTTTGTCAGAGTCAGGATTGTGAAGTGGGTTAAGGGTGGATTTCACTGTTTAACTGTTTTATGGAGAGCCAGAAGTGACACAATTCAATTAAGGCATTAAATAAATTAATAAATATATAAAGCATAAAAAATAAACAAACACCAGCCTGATTCTGCTAAAATGTGCCAAATATTAATCAGCTAATGTTCATTCACTTTCTTTTCCCAGTGAACTTCTGAATTGTCCAAAACTCAACTACCATCACTCCTCTGCTGACCACAAACAAATGTTCTTTTAAGTAATCTTGACCTTTCCTTGAAAATCTGAGTAAATAAATAAACAGCTGCATAAAAAAGTCCACACCCCTAAATTCTCCAGAGAAAAAGCAAAGCAAAACAAAACAGATGTCTGCTTCCTTTAATACTTGAAATGCTTGAACATACTGACTGATTATTCTGGTCTTAAAAAACAGCATTTTCACAACTGAAAGGAAGACTATTAATCAGAGCCTGGTATCAAGTCTGTTAAACGTCTGAGGTATTGATCTGGTCAGAGAGTGGTTTGTATTAGACTAGGGTCAGTATCACTGCTGGTAGCATGAGGAGAAACCTGGACACTACACAGTTTGCTAGTCAGTCCAGGATCAGCAGGACCAGTATCTGTTCCTTTGTGCAAAGAGGAACAGGATGAGTACAGCCAGAGTCCAAAGAGACCTCATGGAGGCCACTGATGGAAATGTCTCTGACCAAACATTAGAAACAGACTTCATGAGGGGGGCCTGAGGGACCGACATCATCTAGTGCTCACTGCCCGGCACTGTGGCGCTCCACTGGTATTTGCCAGAGAACACCAGAATTGGTAGGTCCAGCTCTGGAGCCCTTAGATTTTCACAGATTACAGCAGATTTACTTTGAGCTTATGTGTACACCTATTCATCTCAGACCTTCAGTAGCAGTATGAGTCATGTCATCTGCAGAAGCATTCCCAGTGAGGGTTGGACTCCTCCAGGGCTGCCCTTTGTCACCAGTCCTGTTCATAACCTTTATGGACAGGATTTCTAGGAGCAGCCGTGGTGTGGAGAGTGTTGAGTTTGGTGGCAGGAGAATCTCATCTCTGCTTTTTGCAGATGATGTGGTCCTCCTAGTTTCATCGAGCTCTGACCTTCAACTCTTGCTGGGGAGGTTCGCAGCTGAGTGTGAAGCGGCTGGGATGAGGATCAGCACCTCCAAATCTGAGACCATGGTTCTTGACCGGAAAAGGGTGGATTGCCAACTCCGGGTCGGGAGAGAAGTCCTACCCCAGATGGAGGAGTTTAAGAATCTTGTTCACGAGTGAGGGAAGGAGGGAGCGGGAGATCGACAGGCGGATTGAGGCAGCGTCTGCAGTGAGGCAGACGCTGAACCGATCAGTTATGGTGAAGAAGGAGCTGAGCCAGAAAGCAAGGCTCTCAATTTACCGGTTGATCTACGTCCCAATCCTCACCTATGGTCATGAGCTTTGGGTAATGACCGAAAGAACGAGATCGCGGATACAAGCGGCTGAAATGAGTTTCCTGCGCAGGGTGGCCGGGCTCAGCCTTAGAGATAGGGTAAGAAGCTCGGACATCCCCACCTCTACTCAAACTTATTAATAAATTTGGTGAACTGTCAGGCTACACTATAAATTGGGACAAAAGTGAATTCTTACCTCTTAAAAATAACATGAATTCAAATTTTCTTAACAGCCTACCCTTTCATATTGCTACAGACAGGATCAAATATTTGGGCCTAGTTATCCCCAAAGACCCTAAACTAATCTATAAATTAAACCACCAGAATTTATTAGAAAAACTCAAATCTAACATTGAGGCCTGGAGACTACTACCCTTATCCATGATAGGACGCGTAAACGCCATCAAAATGATGGCTCTTCCCAGATTCCTCTATCTTTTTCAAAATTTACCTATATTCATACCCATAACCTTTTTTAAGCTTTTAAATTCTATAATTTTCCCTTTTATTTGAGGTTTCAAAGCACATCGCATTTCTAAAAAACATATTACAAAACCTAAATCTGCAGGAGGCCTTAGTCTGCCTAATTTTGTACATTACTACTGGGCTGCGAATTGCAGGGCCTTGATGTATTGGCAAGATGCATACCCAGGTAATGTTACAGACTCCACCCCTGCATGGCTTGCAATTGAACAGAACCTTCCCCGAAGCTCTCTCCCTGCTCTTCTTTTTTCAATAACCAAACCTCCAACAGTTATCACTGATTGCGGCCTCATAGTTGCCAACTCCCTGAAAATTTGGCGACAAATTAAAAAAACATATAATCTACCTGATTTTTCATCGTACACCCCCATCTGTCACAATCACACCTTTCCCCCCTCTTTGAGTGATAATACTTTTGTAATCTGGAAAAACAAAGGCCTAGTCACTCTGGCAGACCTTTACATTGACAAAACCTTTGTTACCTTCAAGCAACTGCAGGGGAAGTACGCACTTCCACCCTCGCATTTCTTCCGTTATCTCCAGATTAGAGATTATGCGCGAAAAAACATGACGAATTTTGAAACACTCCCTGTCCCCACGGATCTGCATACCCTTCTAAATCAGGCTCCTCACTCGAAAAAACTTGTCTCTCGTTTTGTTGACATCTTTACATCCCTTGAGCCTGCTCCCACCTCGTACCTAAGGGAGGCCTGGGAGAGAGATCTGGGTATTGGAATCAGCGCTGTTGAATGGGATTCCTGCCTCCCCACTATCCATAGCTGCTCGATAAACTCTAGGCATCAACTCATCCAATTCAAAGTAACCCATAGACTTCACTATTCCTGTACTAAATTACACTCTTTTTATCCCTCTGTCTCCCCAATCTGCCCAAAATGCAAAGCAGCAGAGGGCACTCTCGGTCATCTCTTCTGGTCCTGCCCTAAACTAAACCAGTTCTGGTCAGGTATTTTCAAATGTCTCTCCAAGATCCATGGCTGTGATATCATTCCAGACCCATACACTGCTATATTGGGTGGATCCCGACGTCTCACTACCTTAACCCATGTCCCAAAAAAACTGTACAATATTGCATGGTCATTGCTAAAAGAAACATCTTATCTTTGTGGAAGAGTGAAGAGGTGCCGTCTTTTGAGATCTGGATGTCAGCAGTTATTAACTATCTGCAACTAGAGCAGATCCGACACGTTTGTTTAACCCCTGAGACTTTTGACAAAATGTGGCAGCCTTTTATGTTATATTTGACAAGAGTATAACGTTGGGAGTACTTGTGTGTTGTGTGTGTATCACTGGTGCTATTCGCCATGTTTAGTTCACTTTGTCTAAAAAATTATCTGAATGATGCTAACTAATCTATTCATTGCAAAGCTTTAGCAATATGTCTGAGCAGACTTTATACTTCTGTTTTTTTTGTTTTTTTTTTGTTTGGTTTTATTTATCTATTTTTCCCCACATCTACCCTTTTCTGTATGTACACATAAATAATACATATATATGTTCACTTTCTTTAGCTGATTTAATTCTTATACTCTTTACACTAGTTTGTTTCCCTACAGGAATGGGAGTGGGTAATCTGTTTGCTTTTGAGATCATTTGCTTTTGTTCATACCATTTACATTGCTTGTACTTGCATTACTTGTATAACTGAAAACCTATAAATAATTTAAAAAAAAATTAAAAAAAAAGAAGCTCGAACATCCAGGAGGGACTCGGAGTAGAGCCGCTGCTCCTCCATGTTGAAAGGAGCCAGTTGAGGTGGTTCAAGCATCTGGTCAGGATGCCTCCTGGACGCCTTCCTCGGGAGGTGTTTTGGGCATGTCCTGCCGGCAGGAGGCCCCTGGGTCAACCCAGGACAAGCTGGAGGAAATACATCTTCAGGTTGGTTGCAAATCCTTTGCAGGCAATTCCAGCCTGAAGTCTGGAACACATAGACATCACCAGACAGGGTTTCATCCCTGATGATGCTCTGCCAGGCCTCTACTGCAACTGTCTTCAGTTCCTGCTGGTTCTTGAGGCATTTTCCCTTCAGTTTTGTCTTCAGCAAGTGAAACGCATGCTCAGTTGGATTCAGGTCAGGTGACCGACGTGGCCATTGCATACCATTCCACTTCTTTGCCTTGAAAAACTGGTTGCTTTTGCAGTATGCTTTGGGTCATTGTCCATCTTTTGAGTTTTGAAGCATTTGGCTGAACCTGAGCAGATAATATTGCCTGAACACTTCAGAATTCATCCTGCTGCTTTTGTCAGCAGTCACATTAATAAATACAAGAGAACCAGTTCCATTGGCAGCCATACATGCCCACGCCATGACACTACCACCACGTTTCACTGATGAGGTGTTATGCTTAGGGTAATGAGTAGTTCCTTTCCTTCTCCATACTCTCCTCCCATCATCTGGTACCAGTTGATCTTGGTCTCATCTGTCCATAGGATGTTGTTCCAGAACTGTGAAGGCTGTTTTAGATGATGTTTGGCTAACTCTAATCTGACCTTCCTGTTTTTGAGGCTCACCAATGGTTTACATCTTGTGGTGAACCCTCTGTATTCACTCTGGTGAAGTCTTCTCTTGACTGTTAATTCTGACACACACGCACGCCCCATGATCCCGCCCCTGTGGGCCTTTTTTGTCCCTGTCTACCCTGTTCAGTTGCTCCAGGTGTTCCTCATGTGTTTAATTGCCTGACCTGTCCCTTGTGTGCTGCTCGTTTGTCTGTGTATTTAGGTCCTGTCTGTTTTTGTCACAGATGTCGGTTCAACTGTTTTTGGTTCCTGTAATCCTGTCCATATTCTAGAGTCCTGTTTTTGAATAAATCCTTTTGGTGAGCTTAACTCCATCTCCTCCTGCTGCTTTTTGGGTCCCACCTGCCGCGTTCATGACAGTATAGAGCCAAAACAGTTAGAATTGTGTAGATGTCCCAATATTTATGGACCTGACTATATGTACCAGAGATAGACATTAAACTGAGTCCACAGATCACAACATGCCTGAAAACATAAGGCTTGACCCCATGTGGCAAGGGTATGTTGGTAGTTCCTGGAGGATGAAGGAAATGATACCATTGACAGTCCTCCATTCTGGCCTTGCATGAATCCTAGAACATCTCTGGGACATAATGGTAGCGTCCATCAGACGCTACCAGGAGCTCAGTGATGTCCTGATCAGGATCTAGGAGGAGACACTCTATCATCTCATAAGGAGCCCTGACGTTATCAGGATGCTACCAGCAGTGGGGCCAGACTAACTACTGAGAACCATTTTGAGTTGCTGCAATGACATTTCAGCTGGCTGGACTAACCTGCTGCTTCAGTTTAAATCTCTTGGTGACTTCAAATAAAGCCTCTGTAGTTTGATCATTTTCTTCAATTGAAGTGGCCTCCTTTTGTTCTTAACACATTACCCATTCCATATCAATATAGATATCCAGCATGATTTCTTTTTACAACTGAGATCTGATGCGTTTCAATGTGTTTAATTTCTTTGAGCAGTGTAAGCGTGCACCGAGCTAACATTCTTTGTGGAAAATTTCAGGAGTGTACTTGGACATTAAACTGGAAATGAAAGCTGCTTTTCTTTCCTGGCACAAAGTCCTATTTATGATAAGATCAAAGAGATAAAAACAGACACCAGAAGGTGGTTTCTGTTGGTCCCAGAGGAGAAAACATTCTCTCTTACTGCCACACAGAAACTGTGTGTGAAAAAAGAAGAGGTCTCACTCACCGATTACAGACACGCATCCCAGTGGGGCTATGAGTGATGCTGGGGCAAAGCCATAGGCAGCAAAGTTCCCCAGCTCCCCAACCCCCATCAGAACCACACCACACCACCACATCGCAGAGGTGTAGTAAGGCTTGGAGCCCCGCTGAGCCTGTCGGACATGGGCGTATTTCTGTCAGGAGGAGAGGGAAAGAGACCCATCAGTCAGAATTACTGGGACTGGAGAGTTACCAGACACACAGAGACTCAGATCACTAAATACACAAAACTTAAAATGAAATGTCATTTAAGAGACAAAAAGGTAAAATGCTAATCTGGCTCTAAACACACCAACATCCTCTGCTCATTAGCATTTACTCTAGGAGGAAACATGACACTAATTAAATGAGTCAATGAGGTGGGAAATACAGTCCAAACATACAGTTCACATCATAATCATTAGCACATCTGTATATTGGAGTCTACACTGACTAATATTATAATACTAAATAGAGACAGACCTTTTCCAATGTCAGTCCAAAAAACACCCAAATTCCCATGCACCAGTTCCAGTATCAGAGTGTAACTGGGCAGGAATGACTTTTAAAACTGGTATTATTAAACAAGCACAGTAGGAGGAAAATGCAACATTAGTTTTAAACTAGAAATGTTTATTCTGAACAGCATGTAGCTCAGAAAAGACTTCATTATCTCCCACCACCAGCTAACTGAGTCAAGTCAGTTCAATATAGCCACCACAGCTAATCTTAGCTAACACAAAATGCTTTTAACTCTGTCAGTGTTACAGATACTGAGATTACATTTAATGTTGTCACTCAGTCATTCACAACACAAACTCCTAGTGAAAACAGACCCATGAGATCATTAAAACATTAGCATTAACTGATGAACTCACTCCCGTTAAATCTGATGAACCACTAGATAGTGTTTAATAAAACTGGTAATTATTGGATGTAGTTTTGGAGTTAAACTCATTCATCAGCTAATCAACTGAAGTGAACACAAACATTTGAGATGCAGTAATTCTAGTTTTGAGGGCTGATACAGATTTCTTCTGACCTGTTTGGATCAAAATGGTCTAATTATTGTCTGATATGAAATATAAATATAAAATAAGTATTAATTATGAAGAAAGAATATTCCAAAAATGTATATGGTAGTTGCTGAGAGTCATTCACAACAGACTCTCTCCCCATTACATGAGCTTTGCATGATGTTATTTTCAAGATTTGACCAAATCAGCTATAAGTCCCTAATTTCTCAACACAATGTGACTGTAATGCAAACAAAGTCTATGTAGAAGCACTTCTTGGATACTTTGTAGGTCCAGTTGATGTGCTCTTTGGATGGGACGCATATGAACTAAAAACTCAAACTGACTCCAAAACATGTTCCTTTGAAATGATCAAAATGCTTTTATTTCCAAGGCATAGTCATGTAGGCTAATTAAAATACTCCAAGCCTTCATCAGGGAGTCAAACAGTCTACAATCAATACAAGTCCTTCTAAAGACTCCAGCTGTGTTTGAATTGTTCACTCCTTCACTACATCATGATCACTAAATAATACCCTATAGAGGGGACAGGGAACAAAGCTGTGTTTTGCATTTCGAACACCACTTGAACACAGCATGATTCACTACTGTGCACTGAGTGTTCAGTCCAATGTCACACAAATAAATACGAGCAGGAGTCACCTGAACGGCCCCTGGATCTGAGGAGATGGACAGCATGATTTAGCTGGTTTTGATAGGGACCTTCATTAGTCTCAAACATTATCGTTACATGTCACATTCGCTGACACAAGCAAGGACCGGCAGCTGAAGCACAATTTTGGACACTCAAATATTATAAACTCATTGCACCCAAAACAAGCTGTTAAAAATGTCTGTATAAAGATTCACAAGTAAGAAAATCACTGTATCTTGAGCTGTTAGCGTTAGCATACTCTGTCAGCTCAGGTCATCGTGGTCCATTTCTTCCAGTGTACAACATATGGTCACTACTTGAACTGTTCCATGTGTTGAGTTTTCTAGGACCCTACAGTGAACGGGAAAATCAAACACCCCCACAAAATGGCTAACTCCCTGCTGTTTAAAAACTCTTAAATGATCTGTTTTAATGTATGAATGTTGTTTTTGTGTTGTTGTCTTAACACTACTGGTTGTAAAACCAATTTCCCCCGAGGGGATAATAAAGCTTGAATTTGAACTCACTAAAGTGAATGAGTGAACATTTCAAACACAGCCGTGATCACCACTAGAGTTAGAGTTCTTAATTTAGACCTGAGCATGAATCAAATTGGGTTGGGTCAGATTGAGTCTAATGTTTAACGTTAATTGTTCGGCTGCATCGGGTTTAGACAAAAAAGAGAGAGGAGGGAAAATCTCGTGTCTACTGGAGACGCGTGCCATCTGTGACAGCAGTGTGCAGCAGCATACATCAGTGTGTGCGACAAGCAGTGCACAGCAGCGTGCTGATAAAGAAGCGCTCTTTATGCAAGTATTACATTGTTATCAGTATTTCTCATGGTTAACTGGCAACGAAAATAGTGCACATTTGTTTTCAGGCTGTGGTAAATGTGCTGACTCGGTTGTTCCTGTTCCAGCTGATCATTCGTCAAACGCAGACTTTAAATTGTGACATCCTCATTATTAATATAAATAAATAAGTTTATTAGTTTCACGTTTGTTCATGTTCTTAAAGTTTTGTTTTTAGTCTTTAAAAAGTGTTTGAGTTGAACTTAAAGTAGTGTGCTGTGTGTGGAGTTTTTTTCACCCTTCAACACTCGGGTTTGGTCGGGTCGGGTCCAGTGTTTAATGTGATTATGTCGCGCCGGGCCGGTTCGGGCTTCACATCCTTCGGGTCATTTTGGGTTTGGGAATAATTTTTGGGCCCGTTGAGAACTCTACTAGAAGTGCTACAACTCTAGTGAATCCTTCAATTAGCAAGACCACGCCCTTAAAAACAGCCTAAACATCACTCTGCATGAAGCTGGTGGGTGAGATGGATTTCTTCATGGAATACTAAACCCTTTGTTTTAAATTGTGTTTAAATATTCTAAGAGGCATTATTACAACATAATCAGGCTCAGACTGGAATAAAAAGTAGCACAATAGCTAGAAAAATGAGTGATGTTGAACCAAAAGGAAGTTGTGTTAATGTTTTTACAGCAGTGACTGTGTTTTGCTGCTGCATGGTGCCTGCTAAGAAGATGTATCTCCAGTGCCTGAGGGTAGGTTTACAAAAATCCATGAACAGAGAGCAAAGTGTCAGAGGAAAAGGAAGTCTGGTAAAATGGAAACTCTTCTTCAGAGACACCACGTGTTTGCTGTGTGCCGAGTGTCTGCCGTGCAGCTGGAATCCAGTGTCCCTTACCTGTATGTTGAGTGAAATGCTGATGAGGACGTTCCCACATATGGAGATGATGATTCCCAGGAGGTAGGTCTGTGCAAACAAGCAGTAAACAGGCAGAAGATTAGGTAATGCTCTATTTGCTAAACAACAGTTCAACACACCCCATAATACTAAATGCAAGACATGTCTCCAGCTGTCCCATCTGTTATTTCCATGACAACCACAGCGTGTTATCTCATTGGTGTTTTGTTCAGACATCAGTGTGTATTCTCCTGTGTAACTCAGGATTCTGAGCTTTATAAATCAACGTATTTAAACCCAAACTTGTGCTCACATGATTACAAAAAGCATTTACCTCTCTTATAAAAACACAAACAGTCCCTCGCAGCTGATACCCTGTATGCAAGTTTACACACACACACACACACACACACACACACACACACACACACACACACACACACACACACACACACACGTTGATTCAGTGGTTTGGGTGGAAGAATGTTCACACAAAAACAAGTCATCTAAATGGTTGCTTTTCAACATTAAAATGATTGTTTCTGCAACATCTGTGGGTGTGCAACTTAAATATTTCATATATTGTTACAAATTGCAAACACCAATAGACATCAATAATATATTTGACAATCTGATGAGCCTTGCTGCCCTAAACCCCCACAGTCAATTTAGATGATAATGGCTGACATGCTGAAGCCCCCCAAAACAAACAAAAACAAAACAACAACTGAGTGATGGAAATGTTGATTGCTATAGTTGTATTCTCAGTACCTTCGCAATGATATGGTTTTCTAATATCATGCAGTCTTACTATAGAAACAAATAGAACATCATACATTATTGTTTTATCCACAAGTGCAAAGTTCTAGGATGTTATTGTTTCTGTGGCTCATCTCCTGGGCCAGGCCGTTCCATCCCAAAATGAGTTTAAAAGACAAAGACTCACTTTTGAACTCATATTGAACTGGTAAACAGGAGGCATACAGTAAATAAAAGAAAAGATTGTTTCCCTAAACTAATTAACTTTAGTGTTTAAAACTGAAAATAATGAAAAACTATGAAGCAACTAAAATATGACACCAAGGTGAGTTTTTAAAACAAACAAACAAAAAAACTTAACCTAAAACAACCTACTCCCATCCATCCATCCATCCATCCATCCATCCATCCATCCATCCATCCATCCATCCATCCATCCATCCATCCATCCATCCATCCATCCGTCCATCCATCCGTCCGTACCAGCTTGTGGGGAGCTGGCACCTCTAACAACCACATAGAAACAAAACAACCAATCACACTCTCACACAGAACCTTTAGCCAATTCAGCCTCTGTCAAAAAGTTTGTTATCCACTGACAGGTGGAGGCTGAATCCGAGAGCTGAGAAAGTTTGGACTGGAGGACTTCTGGAAGAATGGAGTTGAACTCTGGGCTGAAGTCAATAAACAGGATTTTGGCATACATCCCTGCAACGTTGAGATGTTGCAGGATGCGATGCAGCTTCATGTTGACTGCATCAACCACCGGCTTGTTTGCTTGGTATGTGAACTGCATTGAGTCAAAGAAGGGGTCCTGTGATCATTTTTAGGTGATCTAACACCAGCTTTTCAAAGGAGTTCATGACAACAGATGTCATGGGGACAGGTCTGTAGTCATTTAATCCTTGGATGGAGGGTTTTGGGGGACTGGGGTGATGGTGGTGCTTTTGAGACACATTGAGACTTTGCATAGGTTTATTGATGTGTTGAAGATTGTTGTGAAGATGGGGGCCAACTGCTCAGCACAGACCTTCAGGCAGAAAGGAGAGAAACTGTCTGGGCCTGGAGTCTTCCTCTTCCTAGTTCTTTGTCTTTTAAAGATCTGGTATACCCCATCCTTACAGATCCTCGGTGGGGGGTGGGGTGATAGTGAAAATGGGTGTTATCGGGGCAAAAGGTTGGTGAGAATGATGGCTTCTCATTCAGGTCTTCTGCTGTTTGGTGGTTCCCTCCAGACAGAGGGGATGGGCTGGGATGACTGGTGATGTTCCTCAGGCATAGCCACACTGAAAGGGCCTCAGTAACTGGGAAATAACTTTCCAGCTTGTCAGAGTAGCACTTCTTTGCTGCTCTGATGTCTTTATTCAGTGTGTTCGTGGCCTGGTTGTACATGAGGCTGGCCTCACACTTGTATGCCACCTCACTGATTCTTCAAAGGTTCTTCAGATTGGGAGCAAACCCAGGTTTGTTGTTATTGTATGGTTTTTGTAGGTACACACAAGTCCTCACAAAGTTGGTGTAACAGGCCACAGTGTCAGTGAGCTCATCCAGGTTTGATGTAGCAGTTTCAAAAACAGACCACTCAGTGCAGTCAAAGCAGGCCTGCAGTTCCTCCTTTGCCTCGGTGGTTCATCTTCTCACAGACTTAATTACAGGCTTTACACATTTAAGCTTCTGCCTGTAGATATGGAGAAGATGAACCATGCAGTGATCAGACAGGCCCAAAGCTGCATGTGGAATGGAGTGATGATAACAGTGTAACAGTGGTCCAGGACGCTTGTGTCTCTAGTGGGACATGTCTGAGGTTAGCTCTGTTGAAGTCCCCCAGAACAATGAGCACGGTGTCTCATCTATAAAACATTAGGCAGAATCCTTACTAAAAAGCTACTTAAGCTCAGCAAAAAAAAAAGTTTACTCACACAAATTAATTTTCTTACAAAAAAACTACATATGCACAGCTGCATGAAATCCCTGCTTTAAAAATCACACCCTTCCTAGGAATGTGCTCAGGTGATTTTGGATCATATCACACTTCCTACACACCCACATTCTGACATAAATGCAATGCAAAGTACCTCATGAACATTCTGCAGATACATAAGCCAGCTGATTTCTGGCATTTCACAGTTAATCATGGCAACAGAGAGGTCTAGAAAACAGAATTTAACAGAGCCTGTCATCCAGACTGGTCTCTAAAACTCACCCCATCCAGATTCTACCATTAGCCTCATCTCCAAAGAGTGCCAGTGCCAATACCTGATGCACACCTTCTCAAAATGAATGCACCAATTAGTGCAATTTCTATATAATTTGAAGACAATATGAGAACATAGTGTAATATAACTCTTGAATGCATCATATTTCCATTCAGATTCTCATTTTTATTCTGGTCAGGGATGAGGGTGGGGGCTGGCTGTTGGTTTTGAGTGAGTGCATGTGTGTGCACGCATAAATACCAAGGGGTTAAATATAAATAATAAGTTGGTTACATTTCTGATTATTGTATCTTTCCATTTTATGATTGCAAGTGTTGTATTTTTTATTTTGAAAAACCGGAACTTTATTTTGAATGAAACTGGAAGTGATGCGCTAGTTTATTCAAGGTAGCTTGACATCACTGATTGTCTGTCTCTCCTGAGAGTTGAAATGAGTGGAAAATGAAGGTGGAGAACTGTTGAAAAAGCTCTTCTAATGTCTTGAATTCTTCTGTTGGAAGCTAGTCTTGTTCAGGACTTCTTCTTTTCCTTTGATGTGTGGAAAAGTAAAGCTCCAGCTTTGTTTCTAATGAGACTGATTGCTGATTCTGTTGATGGCGAGCCTCCCAGTCGAGCTTTGAACTACCTCACACCTTGCTACGCCCCCTGCTTGACACCAACGAGAGCCAACTTTAGATACTTCTTTCCTTGACTTGACCCCCCGTTTTCTAATAGACATTTTATTTTTGTTTTCAATATTGTTAATATTGTTTAAACTAAAGGTTACAGTTCTTCCTTATACCTGCCTCCATGGGTTATTGCCATTACTCTCAGCTCCTACAGACCCATGTGTACATACCCTGAAGTGGGATTCATTAATTTCATAAAACCTACATCTATTTCTCACCAACTTTAAGCTGAAATTCATGGATGTGTGAAAACACAACCGAAGGAAAACATACTGAACTGTTTGCCCCACTACAACACTGGAAAATTATTGCCAATAGGAAATGAAATTTGAGGTCATAAACATGCTGCTGGCTGTGTGAAGGCAGAAATCAAAAGAATAAAAACAGAGGAGGGAGGAATCAGAATGATGAAACCTGAAGTTGTGAACCCATTCATTGTAGCAGTAGTAACAGCAGCTTGGTATATTTTTATAGCTTGATCGAGTATTATGAGAGTGATGGAGGTTGGAAAGAAACTCAAGTCCACAGAAGAAGAAAAATAAAAGCAGAGAGGGAGATTAATAAGGTGCAGCAAAGGTTTAAATAGACCAGGTGAAGCACTAGATAAAAAATGAAAGAGAGGAGAGTGTGTCAATTTTCAGGTTCAGTGGTGCATTTATCCAGATAACCCCAGCAGCAGGGTACTGTCTGTGGGATTTTGGTGAAAACAAGATATGGCATCAGAGGATACCAGCTTGAATAAAACAGAAATGATTTAGGAATAATCATCAACAGATTAATCACTAACTACTCCATCAGAGGGGGACCGTCACTTTGTTACAACAGAAAATATTTATTAAAGATGTTAAATGAACTTCCAATACAGCCACAAGAGCCTGGAACCTCCTCTTTCTGATGGTCACCAGCTTGGCCTCACGTTGCTGTGGGATGGATCTCATTCTTCAAGCATAGTATTTGTTGCAAATCAGGCGATGTATGTTGGTCAGTCTACAAGCAGCATGGCCAAGCTGATCCCACAGATGTCCAATGGGATTGAGGTCTGGACATTCACACTATGAGGGGTAGTTTCAGATAGACCCAGATCAGTATCCAGCTGTCCAGCAATTTTCTTGTTCTGAATGCCAACAAGACAGAGACCCTGATGACTGAACCTCCAGAACTTCATTCTAAAATCAAACATGCAGTTGTTTCTCTTTGCTCGTCAGCCAAGTCCAATGTACCAATCGTGATTGGAGTTATCTTTAATTCAGTTTTAAGCTTTGATTCACATTAACCCTTGCACAGTCATTTTTTGGGGGCCTATGGAGTTTTCTAGTCATTTGGGGCCAATTTGACCTCCTAAGACAGTGCGAGGGTTAAATCTGTCTCTTGTAGTTTATTTCACTTAAGAAACATCTCAAAACTGCAGATCTGGAGGAAAGAATTAATGCATTTGTGTCATCACGTTTCAACTACTGTAACACTCTTTAAACTGGTCTGAATTGCAACTGGTAGCACTGTTGCCTTGCAGCAAGAAGGTTGCAGGTTCGAATCCTGCTTGTTTACCATACAATACCCTATATAGGGGATAGGCAACAACCCCATGTTTTGCATTTCCAAAAACACTTGAATGAAGCATGAGTCACAACTGTGCACTGAATTTTCTGTTTGATGTGGTTTAAAAAAATATAGGCTGGATTCACTTAAATAATAAACACCTAAATCTGAGCTGATGGACGACATCATTTAGCTGGTTAAGATGGAATAAGAAATTACCATAATTAGTCTCCATAACTAGGGGTGCACACAATTTTTCTGTATTCAAGGGAGAACCTGGCGCTGGCGTCTGGTACGCACCACATCTCTGTGGGTTCGAGGGGTGAGATATGTTGATGCTGGTGCTGTGTGCGTGTGTCACCAGTGCAGGGCATGTGTGAGTTGTGTGCGTGTGTTGGACGCGCTGCAATTGTGTGTGTGTTGCCGGTGCTGCGTGCATGTGTCAGAGGTCCTGCGCACACGTGTCATGATGCTGCGAGTGTGTGTGTCACTGGTGCTGCATGCGTGTTGGAGGTGCTGTGTTAGGAAGTGTGTTTCGGAGGTCCTGCCATGTGTGTCTGCTAGCTTCAGAGGCTATGTGAGAACTCATTCGCTTTGCTGCAACAGGATGAGAAGCTTTTCAGATCACCGGCTGCGCCATAGAGACCGTGAAAGCGCTGGTCTGCAACGGTGTGTTTGGGCAGTAGGTTCTGGTACGAATGCATGATATCTGGTGCACATGCACACTGGTGGACTAATTATGTGCATTACATATTAATGATTACTCCATGCTTCTTCATTCAAATTAACTGACACTAGCATGAACCAGCAGCTGCAGCACAACCTTCAATATTCAAACATTAAAAAGTAATATCCAAATCAAGCTATAAAACATTTCTGTATAAAACCTCTGTTTGTTCAGCTGTAATGTAAATCATTCAAATCCAGCTGCACCGGGTTACAAGGGTTCAAATGCAGCTCGTGTTTTACTGTCTGACTTTTACCACCTTTACTGTTTAGTCTGTAGCACCATCAAATATGCTATAACCTCTGAACTTTGACCCCGTTGACCATCACAACAATAACCATCTTTTCCCCAATAACTCGGATTACAATGACTCTTTTTATTATGTTTTAACCTGAATCAACATTCTTCCAAGGATCCAGTCGTGTCGGAAGACTCCACTGGACTCTCTTTTGGTTAATAAACTCAAAGACTGCCAGACGTCTCCTTCTAAAGGACACTACTTTAATTTAACTGTTCAGAAATGTCTTTAATATGATTAATGCATTTTCTTCCACAGTATTTTGAATGTTTGATCCAGCTTCAGTATTATTTCACATACATACTTTGCTAAAAGGTTAAATCATATATTACTTCATATTCCATGAAAGTAAACGGTCTCTTTAACGATCTGAATCACGTGACCTTGTTAAGTCCCAATGATAGGTCCATGACACACCCAGAGTCCATCTTAGATTTCCACTGACAACACAAATCAGTTCTCCGTCACCCCTGGACGGAGAGGGACGCTTAGCTGTCAACTTGCTACACAGCTAAAGCTATTTTTCCAAGTTGCCGGCTCTTCCTGAGGCGGTACCATCAGCCCGTCTGAGCCGATGAAACCAGCATCCCTCTGAGGTTAGACACCTTCAGTCTGACGCTCTATTATGGGAATGCCAGCCTCCGATGCTCCCTGCTGGAAATGGGCCGCTAGCTCGTATCCCGGACATCGACGCGGCCCGAGGGGGTTCAACCTGCCCCTGGAGGAACCAGATGGTCGTCGGGGACTACCACCCTCAAACGATTGTTCATCCACGCCGAAGTGATCCACGGAGCGGCCTCAGTGAGTCACCACAATCTGGTAAAGCTGACAGGCCTACTTGATAAAGCTAACTCACACATAGCTTGCTACACCAAAGTAACTCCTCCTCTCCAAACCAAAGTTAATCTAAATTAAAATGCCCCTAGCCTTAAACATCACAGGCTCAGATCGTTAAAACTTATTTAAAGATTCAATCTAGAACACTAACATCGTGTTGATCAAAGCTAAACAACCTGCAACCTGCCTCTACTAACTGTTATAATTGTCTGTCTGTCTTTTTGATATAATAAACGTATAAAGTCTAATTTCTATGACTCAGACTTCTATCCGTCAATATACACTGTGTACAGAATTATTAGGCAAATGAGTATTTTGACCACATCATCCTCTTTATGCATGTTGTCTTACTCCAAGCTGTATAGGCTCAAAGCCTACTACCAATTAAGCATATCAGGTGATGTGCATCTCTGTAATGAGAAGGGGTGTGGTCTAATGACATCAACACCCTATATCAGGTGTGCATAATTATTAGGCAACTTAACAAAAACAAATATATACCCATTTCAATTATTTATTTTTACCAGTGAAACCAATGTAACATCTCCACATTCAGAAATATACATTTCTGACATTCAAAAACAAAACAAAAACAAATCAGTGACCAATATAGCCACCTTTCTTTGCAAGGACACTCAAAAGCCTGCCATCCATGGATTCTGTCAGTGTTTTGATCTGTTCACCATCAACATTGCGTGCAGCAGCAACCACAGCCTCCCAGACACTGTTCAGAGAGGTGTACTGGTTTCCCTCTTTGTAAATCTCACATTTGATGATGGACCACAGGTTCTCAATGGGGTTCAGATCAGGTGAACAAGGAGGCCATGTCATTAGTTTTCCTTCTTTTATACCCTTTCTCACCAGCCACGCTGTGGAGTACTTGGACGCGTGTGATGGAGCATTGTCCTGCATGAAAATCATGTTTTTCTTGAAGGATGCAGACTTCTTCCTGTACCACTGCTTGAAGAAGGTGTCTTCCAGAAACTGGCAGTAGGACTGGGAGTTGAGCTTGACTCCATCCTCAACCCGAAAAGGCCCCACAAGCTCATCTTTGATGATACCAGCCCAAACGAGTACTCCACCTCCACCTTGCTGGCGTCTGAGTCGGACTGGAGCTCTCTGCCCTTTACCAATCCAGCCACGGGCCCATCCATCTGGCCCATCAAGACTCACTCTCATTTCATCAGTCCATAAAACCTTAGAAAAATCAGTCTGGAGATATTTCTTGGCCCAGTCCTGACGTTTCAGCTTGTGTGTCTTGTTCAGTGGTGGTCGTCTTTCAGCCTTTCTTACCTTGGCCATGTCTCTGAATATTGCACACCTTGTGCTTTTGGGCACTCCAGTGATGTTGCAGCTCTGAAATATGGCTAAACTGGTGGCAAGTGTTATCTTGGCAGCTGCACGCTTGACTCTTAGTTCATGGGCAGTTATTTTGCACCTTGGTTTTTCCACACACTTCTTGCGACCCTGTTGACTATTTTGAATGAAACGCTTGATTGTTCGATGATCACGCTTCAGAAGCTTTGCAATTTTAAGTGTACTGCATCCCTCTGCAAGATATCTCACTATTTTTGACTTTTCTGAGCCTGTCAAGTCCTTTTGACCCATTTTGCCAAAGGAAAGGAAGTTGCCTGATAATTATGCACACCTGATATAGGGTGTTGATGTCAGTAGACCACACCCCTTCTCATTACAGAGATGCACATCACCTGATATGCTTAATTGGTAGTAGGCTTTCAAGCCTATACAGCTTGGAGTAAGACAACATGCATAAAGAGGATGATGTGGTCAAAATACTCATTTGCCTAATAATTCTGCACTCCCTGTAAAAAGGTACTACCAACTCCCTGTAATTAAAGAATCTAGAGATATATTCCCGTACAGATACTAGTGAGTGAAAGCTTCAGAGAAATCCTCTGTGTCAGACTGACAAAACTCAGCTAGTGACCTTACGGAAGATGTATAATAAACCGCAGGTTTTATAACATTACAAGTCTGAACTGTTGTTTTACACAAATGTTCATTTTCTTCTTAAGTTCTACAGAAATGAGACACTTTACAGCTCAGACATCTAGAAAATGATCAGCAATCAGTCAGAAAATCACTCTTCAATGAGCTGTTAGAGTTAGAATGCTCTATCTGCTCAGGTCACAATGCATTATGGTCTATTTCCACCAATGTGGTGAACAAAGTCTGTATAATTTTAATGGACCATGTGAGTAGCTAGGGCTCTAGATAGGGAATGAAAATAAACAGTTATCATTTATAACACCACTCCAGAAAAAGGGTTAACGCACTACCTAGTGAATGACATTTTGAACACAGCCCAGTGTAGGAGTCATGCTCACAGGTGCTGACAATAAGGCACAAGTCAGACACCTAAATGTCAGCATCTGGGGTACCAGAAACTCAAAAGAGTCAATAACACAATCAGCTGTTTGTCAGAGGGTTTGACAAGTTTTCATGAAGAAGAATTTCTCCTATACATGCAGCTCCATTTAAAAGAAAATTAATCATGTTTTCCAATGGGATAAGATATTTTTGCCAAAAGCATCATTGCTATAAATAAATAACTAACCAAACACAAAGTTCCTTAGTTTTTGTGTTGATTTTAAATGCTAAATATCACAAAAAATCTTCTATAACTCATGCACTTGAGGGAAAAAAAGAGACAAGGAAAGGTTTAATGCCTGCTTTCACTA
>SSNR01000095.1:1466158-1490374 GCA_006937965.1 Callopanchax toddi
TCAAAGACAAGATCCTCATGTTCTTTTACCCAGAACTTAAAAGTCACAGTGACAGAAACATGTAGCCCAACTGTAGAAGATGAGCACATCAAGGTATATATATTTTTGAAACTTCCAGAAGTATATTTATTCTGCATTAGCTGTTTTGTGGGTGAAATTCATCCTATATCTATTAGTGTTGTAAGCGAATATCTATAGACTGAAATATCACGAGGCGGGCTCAGCCTGACTGCTACTTCACACTGGATGCGGTGCGGTTGCGTCACCGCAGCCGCAAGAAAAGTAGTCCACACCGGCTGCGGTTTTGTTGTGGAATGTCTCTTTGCCTCAGCAGGAGTGCCAAATCTTGGTGGTTCACGCGAGTTCACACGTGGTAAACAGCAGCTTGGTAAACAAAAGCTAGAGTCGTCTTCTCCTTCTTTTGTTAAGAATTACGTATTCACTTGGCTTGTTTCACAACGGGTAAGCACACTTCGTTTTTATATAGTTTAATGTTATGCTTAATTAAGTTTTATTTATTTTGTATTAGAGTGTCGATTCCTCTGTTCTGGTTCAGTGAGCTGAAGCATGTAACAGTTCTGAATGTTTACTATGCTTTGAAAAAAAAATCACAACACATCATCTTTCTTTCAGCATCGCAATACATTGTATCGTTGCCTCCGTATTGTAAAACATATCATATCAACAGATTATTGCTAATACACACCCCTGATATCTATGTACCTAAAGAGCAGCCAGTGTGTTACACAAACATAAAGGCAGAAACAGAAACTTACCAGATCTGCTAAGAACATGTGTTTCTTCTCAAAATAGGAGTAGACCAAAGAAAAAACACATCCTAAAACAAACTAGCATACATGGACAAACATTATCACTGTTTACCAGAAGGATCATTCAAACAAACTCATTTTACCTGTGGACTCTGAGTTAGCTTCCTTGTTATGAGGAAACTCAGAGTTTTTGTTCCAGGTTAGCTGATTTCAATAAGATCAATAAACTGTGAGTTTCTTCACCTTGAGCTTAAAAGTGATCATCAGTGGAGCCCTGATACCAGTTTTCACCATAACAACGGTGGAAAAAAAGAAAGAAAAGGAAAGGAAAAGGCCCCTCACCACTGGAGCAGGAAGGGTTTCTTAATTCTGATGAAGAATACAGTGACAACAGAAGTTATATGAGGGAAGAGGCTGCATGGACCAATGAGGAAATTTGACTGAACTCTTAATATTACATTTATTTGCCCTTCTAGTTGAAGCATAAAGGTGAAAATTATTTTCATTTAGTTGTAATTCAGCTGATTGACTGGTCGATCTCTGTATCAATCAAAGTAGATCAAAGCATTCAGGAATGTTGGTTATGGTGCTTTCAGATAGGAGGCATCATATGCGCTGTGCATCGTGCGAGTTTGAGCCTAAAGCTGGAGAGAAGCGTGCAGATGAGAACACGCAGAGCTAAGATACCAGTCTCTTGGCCACTGATCTCCATGCAGGAGTATAAAGCATCCATCTGTGACTGGAAGCGTGGGGTATCATTACTCTGCCCAAGTTAAAATATTTTTAGCTAGAGAGCAGCGCACAGGATGGCAAGCGCACCGCTGTCCTGCCGCTGAGCAACAAACACACATGAATGGGTTTGGATGCAGCGTGGCCGGCGTCTTCATCTGGGCTTCCTCTCTGCCTAATGTTTTAAATGATCTTATGTTTCTTTTATTTGTATCTGTCTACTGTAAAGCACTTTGTGTTACATACAGCTGTATGAAAGGTGTTCTATAAAGAATGATTGATTGTGAGTGCGTATCTGCCATGTGTTATTCTACATGTTACTGAGATAAACGAGGGAATTTGATGGGGAAAACACCTTGCAAAGAACAATCATCTGGGAATATGAACACATCCAGTGGAGATCAGAAAGTCTTCTATACTTTGTGAGACATTACAGAGAAATTCTGCTTTGATTTCAGTCAGATTGTTTAAAAACAGACAACCAGGTGAGAGGAGACTACTAGAAACTGACGTTTTATGAAGAAAACGTGTGAACAGAGTCTGTTACTATGGTATAATAGACTCCTTCTGTAACTGAAAGCACAGAGTTTTACTAAACTCAGGGTTATCTTACTCTGAGTTTTCACATAACCTGTCTGCTGGATTACCACTCTGTAGTCTTTAGGCTTTCACCTGACTCACACTCTGACTTTAACAGCCAGACACTCTGAAAACCTACACATTCATAATTCTCCTGATGAGCACTACTACACCCCCTGAACTTCAGCCCATTTGCAAACTGCATGAAGTAAAATCTGAATGTAAGGCTAAAAAGGCTGGTGAGGGAACGGACAGCACTGATCCTACTCTAAATTAGGACACTGACCAACTGTCAGATGGACAGACAGACAGAAGACAACACATCCCTTTGTGTCCAATTACAACAGGGAATTGTCTCTCTTTCTGTAGGATGAGCTCTTCAGTTTCTACTCAGAGCTGGTGAGGACAGACAATGTCAAATCAGGAACAACGAGAGGGGAGCGAGGACACAGCATGATGATAAAGCTTTACACTCCTCATCAGTTTGGTTTGTATTATGAGACATGCAGGAAAAATCCTGACTCCAGGCCATTTAGAGACTTTCATTAATGAGAATCTGCCTCTGTGGGACTAAAGTGTGTTGTTCTGAGCGACACAGCCAACATTTAACTCCAAGCTGCACATTTACTAAGTAAAGCTCTGATCAGCATCAAGACACTGCTAATAACAAGATCTGTAGCCAGAAGCATAAACAGCTCCGGCTATTCTTAGAAGCTTAAACATATTAGAGCTACAAAGAGACCAGATCAGCTAAATACATTATTTTCTCTTGGGGCAAAAATGTGTAAATTGTAAAAACTTGTAAATCAGGGTTTCAGTATCTACTGCAGTGATTAACTATGTGCACGCATTATCACAATATTTCTACAAGATGCAGGAAAAATTCCCTAAAACGTTGACTTTGATGCTAAAAGTGGAGCATCCTATAGCTGTGGACGGCTGTTAAAGAGTCAGACAGACACATATTGTGTGCTGGTGATGTTCTCTGGGATGGTGGGTAGCTGGGACCATTAGCCGGCTGCTCAGGACATGTACAGTAGATCTATTCTTTCACAACCCACCCATGAGCCATTACTCACGCCTCTCATTCCTCCCTCTGTCACTCTGCCTTTCTCTCTTTGGTCCCCACTGCTACTCTGTCACACTGAGGAAACATGGCAATAAAAGAGAAACACTCACAGGGGAAAATGAGCATGAAGAGAATGTGTCTCTGCTAAAGAGTAGGAAGACAGGGGACGGGCAAAAACAGACAGCAGGACATTTATCAAACACAGACAGAGGAGTCCGCGCATTCAGCTTAAACTGACAGATTACCAGAGTCAACTAGGCCCATTTCAAAAAGAAACAACCTTCAACACAGAGTTTAGAGCCAGAACTAGAGAAACCAGCTGCCAACAGCAGTAGATCTCTGCCCTGTCTGGTCTCCTTGTGTTGATGTGACTCAAACAAAGAGCTGGACCTAGACTTACAAATAAAAAAGTTTCATATAGAATATCTCAAATGGATAGTTCCCATTATGAAGTGTGTTTCTGGGTAAAAGTTATAAATAATACCTGCTGTAGATAGCTCCCTAAACAGCCTCTGTTTGGAGAAATAGTTACCTCCAACAAGACTGATGAGCTAACAGCTAATCTGAATACAGCCAGCACCAAAGTGTGTTGCTGCCAGGGCTGCACCAGGACCAAAAAATGACCTGGTATTTTTGGCCATGTTAGCCCAGGTTAGGGGTTAGGGGTGCACATTAAGTGTTTCATTGAGGTACTCAAGGGAGTACCTGGCGTTGATGTTTGGTACACAGCGTGTGTGTTACTGAGCATCCACGGCCATATGAGTGCTCCTTAGCAGTGCAATGTAACACACCGGTGCCCGGGCTGACCAGCACAACGGCATTACCCAGTACGCCAGATGGCCTGTCCATGACTACCATTAGTGGAAAAAATAAAAGACCTGGCCCAAAATTACCATTGGCCCAGCAGTATGCCTGATGGCCCGTCCAGCGGGGATTGCTGCCATCTATAAGCAGCTTCAACCCCTAAATTTCATAGCAATTTTTAAATGTTGTTTTATAGATGAATTAAAAAGTGGGAAATATCCCTTTAAGCATATTTCTCCAGAGGACAGTTCCTAATCAATAAATAAAAACTGAAGCTTTTATCTCTGGAGAGCTTCAGTAAAGCTGAATATGTGATTTATATGATTAAGAGAACAATGACACTGAAACATGTAAAAACAGAATATAAAGGCACTGAAAATAACAAGCAAATAGAAATAAAAATATTATTACATAAATCAGCTGACAGAAACATTTATGTACGTGAAATTAATTCACTTTTGTTTTACTGCCTATCAAAAACATTACAACCAATAAAAGGTCAAATTTAACCCGGAGGTGTGACATAAAACTCCTCTGATATAAAACTCGACTTCCTGTGAACTCTGAAATCCAGCCTTTAAACAGAGATCTGATCTTCTCTTGTTTTAATTAAATGTCTTCATGTATCCTCCTGACCTCAGAGACCCGTCACGTGACCTGATGAAAGTTAAACAAACTCACCTGCAGCGGACTTTCCATGAACTCCGCTTGGAGAGCCTGGGCGGATATTAAAGGAGCCGTCGCATTAGGAGAACTAGAATTCGCCATGTTTTTCTTATCGTGTAACCAGGAAATGTCCTTTCATCAGAATTACTGCTCCTTTCACATCTTTGTCTGCTTTTATCTCCCAGAACATCCCACGGCCCCGGCGCTCCGGAGGAAACTCACAAAACTTCCTCTTTGTTGTCAACCGAGGTCAGGAGCCTGTGGTGCCTTCAGGGACCGCGCGGAGAAAAGAACTATTGTTCAACAACACGGATAAAGATTAAAAGATAATCTAGTTTTAGAAAAAGTACAGTTAGGATTGTTTCGTTTGTGGTTTTTTCAGGTGAAAATAATAATTAAGGTAATAATAACAATAGGCTCATTAAGCTGAAATAACTGATATTTTATTAATCACAAATGTGAGTATCAGATATACGTTATTAACCTGAAGGAGCTGCCAACAGGTGCTTTTCTTTAGCAAATAAACTCCAGCAGGGAACAGGATGCAGAAATACACACACACACACACACACACACACACACACACACACACACACACACACACACACACACACACACACACACACACACACACACAGAGATAATAGTTGTGTAAAACTGCCGAGCTGTGGGGTTATTGATCTGGTGATTGTGGATGATCAGAATATTAATCAGTTGAAGAGCCGGACTCAGAAACACAGGTTTCTTCATATTGAGCTTACTGCTTGTAAATTCTGTTTCAAGGTCAGATGAAACTGCAGCACGGTGAGAAGATTAATAGTGTTTGGACTGAAATGGAAAGTGAATTTCATTTTCTGCTTGGCAGAGGTATTGAACCTCCTGAGTATTTGAGACAGTGCCCTTGTGTAAGCTTTACAGAAAGTGATGAAAAGTCTGAGAAATAAAAACACTGAGGCCTTACCGCGTTTTGTGTTGTTACCATGATCATCGTAAATGTGTGTTAAATTGACGTTTGAATCTTTCCAGCAGATTGAATAAACAAAACCTGCTATTAAACAGAGCAGCAGCATCCCCGTTCATAGATCAACATGTTGCCATCTGCTGGTCAGCTGAGAATCTGTCCCAGTGTCTGGACAGGTTCAGCACATCTGATTTTAATATGTCCACTTGTTGTTGGGCTGCTCTCACCCACACACAACAGGTGTGT
Source organism: Callopanchax toddi (assembly GCA_006937965.1). NCBI lineage: Eukaryota > Metazoa > Chordata > Actinopteri > Cyprinodontiformes > Nothobranchiidae > Callopanchax > Callopanchax toddi. Next base: position 1,471,983 of record SSNR01000095.1, read on the forward strand.
CATTGTGGATTCATCTGCATATTTATGCCGCTCTTCATTATCCCTTTTTGGAAACCTCTTCAGCAGCTGCAAGGATGACAAAGGATGATGGTGACGAATGAGCAGCACACAAGGCCAGGTGATAATATCTGATCTGGGCTCAGAATGGGTCCAGCTGTGTGTACGTCCTGGTTAAAGGGGTGAGCTCAGACACATTTTATGTTATCTTTTATGGGACGTGATTGATCCTCCTGCTGAACAGAGGGACAGTGAATGCTTCTTTCATCTGTTGTTTGGTGTGTTTGTCACATAAAGTAAAATTAAGATGGGTTTGTTGTATTCTATTTCTGTCTCACACTGAAATTTCATCATCATTTGTAAAGGACACCGCTTCTAGCTCACTTATACCTGATCATGAAAGAAGCAGCAGCAGAAGTAGATAATTATCAATGGCTATGAGATGACACCTGATGGGTCTCTGTAGCTCATGAAGCCTGTAAACCTGCATAATGATTAGACTGCATGATACAATCTGTTTACTACTTCATATTTATTTAATTTTGATTAAAGGTCTCCAACCTTTAATCAAAAGGAGCATGTTGCCATCTCTCCTACAAAATAAAATTTGTCTAAGGCAATACAATCTACTGAACCCTTCAAGATGAAAAAACAAACAATGCATTTGCTACATATTTAGTGCCCTGTTTAATGGATGAGTGTACATTTGGAACATTAAACTGAAGAAACCAGGATTTTCTTCCAGTTAGGTCTTTATTTCTACTTAGAATAACTTGCTGTGCTGAATTTTGATCCTATAAAAGTTGTTTTGAAATAAATAAGGTTTTAAAAAATAAAAAGAGAAGTATTAAACATGCTCTCATCACCTGAAGATACACATCTCTGTAGCAGAATGTCTGGACTGTAAATACTCAGCAGATCAGTTTACCTGACTGTCAAAATGTGAGGAAGCTGACACTAAATAAATTACTTCTCTGTGCATTACAGGTCCATCTCTGTTTGTTGGCACACCTCTGTTGTTTGTTTTTTGCACAAGGTGTTATTTTTGAATTTCTGTCATGAAGATGTTTCTGTATTTAGATGAGTGATGATGCAGCATAGTGGGTCAATCCATACCACCAGGATAATTTCAGTACTTCTTGCCATTCATTCTGCAAGTTTCTGGACCAGAAGTCTGGGATGTTACTTTGTTCAAGATGTGTTTTATCATTTGTGATTTTTAGGATGATACGCTTGATTGGTGTTCAGATGGATTGAGGTCTGCTCAAAGTTTAAACCCTTGCAAACATAATTTTTAGACAGTGGATTAAATGTGTCACCCTGTTTGCTCACTGGGTGGGAGCATAGTCAGGGAGTACACAAATCATAGATAAGATTGCTGATGCATCAGGATTCAAACACTCTATTTATTCTGGTTCTGGAACCATATATGTCCATTTTAATAATAATAATAGCTAATCCTTTATTTGCCCCTTGGGGAAATTATTTCTCTGCATTTGACCAATCCCTGAGGAGCAGTGGACGTTCATTTGGACATTGCCCAGGGGACTTCTGTTTTACATTTTGCATCTTGAAAAATGAAAACAAAACTAACTATTCAACTGTTTACAATCTGTTACTTCAAGCTCCTTTTACTCCAGTGTTTTTACTAATTATACAAAAACAGTTTTTTGTCTTATTTCATCCACTAAGTCTGTAACTACTGTATGCTGATTGCCTGAGGCTCACTTTTTAGTTCCTGTCAGCCTCTCATTAAGTTTGCTGCCAGGCAGTAAGGATACAGGTGTGGGGTTGCCATGGTGACATTAATTAGCCACTGGCAGCAGCTTTTTCATTTCTTTTGATCACGTTTTTCTTCACACTTATACAGCTAAATCAAACATGTCTTCTTAGATCATTACAAAATAAATTTTGGAATTTTTGGCATCCATCTTTTAAAAAAAGATATTTTTCTACTAACAATTATTTTATTATGTAAACATGGGGGGGGGGGAGTCCTCTACAGCAGTAAACCTCACTAAGCGGTCACACATTACAGGCTTTACTGTTAGTGAGACTTTTGGTTTGATTTGCGTTGTGAACTGATGCTTTATAAATAAACAGAATTAGATTGAATGTGTTCAATGATCACTTAACTAATGCTGTCCTTCTCCAGCTCTGTAGAATATAGACCTGAAGAATTAATTCACACTGGGTGTGTTAAGCAGTAAAACTCTAAATTCTTGTTAGGTAAAAATTAGCCAACTAAACCTTTTACTGTTACTCTCACCAGAGAAAAAATTATGTTTTCATGTGTGTGTGTGTGTGTGTGTGTGTGTGTGTGTGTGTGTGTGTGTGTGTGTGTTGCGTGCGTGCGTGCGTGCGTGCGTGTGTGTGTGTGTGTGTGTGTGTGTGTGTGTGTGTGTGTGTGTGTGTGTGTGTGTGTGTGTGTGTGTGCATGAGTCACCGGTGTGCTAGTATCACTATCATCACAGCTGTCAGCCAACCTGAATTAATTTTGTTTTTTTAATATTGTACATCTGAAGGCAGATGTGGCTTTTTGCTGTGGACTCACTGGATTGTCCTGAGGATTTAGCAGTCTGTGCCCTGATACGAAGGCTTCGTTCAGCATCCTGTAACAATAGAATAACCTGGACTTTTGTAGTATTTTTGTACACAGATGAGTATAATTAGATGTTACATGTGTAATTGTAGCGCCCATGAGAGCATTTTCCCTCTTTGCTTCTCTGTTTCGCTGTTTCATATTAAATCTTGATGACTCAGAAAGTTTTTGGTCAAAATGCCGAGCTTCAGTCAGCTGGGCAGAGGCTTAATGACTTACTGACATGTTATGAGCATATTTACTGTACTTCTTCTCCTGACAGACTGTCAAGCAGCTCCTTCATCTCCCATCTGTATTCACTCTGCTTCCTCTCCGTCTGCACTCTGTCCCAGTCAGTCGGCTCTCTCTGCCATAATAATCAAGGCCCATTTGACGTGATTACTGTGGTGTGAAGTGGAAGAGGGAAGAGGATTGAAAGCACGTTTTACTTCATGTCGGAGTAACATGGGTAAATAGATTCACCCTTTTCACTGTTTCTATAAACCTCTGAGGTTTATCCATCAGAGCTGGCTGTGAATCTGAGGGAGTTTTGAAAAAAACTCATGTCACACACAGAAGACCCCAGTGAGACGTCAGATGACACCCTGATTTTTTCAGCCAAGAATAAGGTCAATGTGTCATTGAACTTTGACCTCTGGTAGAAATATGTTTGAAAAGTGAGTGTAGAATAAAATATGTTGTGAGGGGGGAAAATAGAGGTATGAAATGTTAAAACACTGAGGGAGTAAGGAAGAAAGCAAAGTGAGAAGAGAGGAAAGTAAAAGCAGCCAAGCAAACGATAGGGAGCAATAGATTCACTCAACAAAAAACTCCTACACATTCTCACTTCAGCCTGCACTTTAGGTTTTAAAGGAAACAAGAGACAGAACAGCATCCTCCCTTCTCTCCCTGGTCTTATTTTAACCTCTCCATCCTCTATTTATGGACCCCTCTGCCTTTTGAAACTCACTCCCCCACTAAAAGTTTAAAGGAATGGCTTCTCTGAAGGGACAAATGCTGTCACGAGTGGGTATGATTACTCAATACGAAGTGTAAAATTGAAGGCTTGAAGCAGGAAATTTTAAATAAAACCTTTGTGACTTGGTTAACTTGAGAGCAACTTCTTCACAAAAAGATTCCTGAAATTATTTCCAATATTGGCACTAAAGTGGCAACTTCTACATCTTGTCCAGCTAATGCATCAGTTATGTAATTATTTCAGGTTTTGTTTTTTAAATTAGCATACTGAGTGCAAATGCAATCATTTGTTTCTCTTGATGATAAACCAGAGCTTAAAATAATTACATGATCAGGATGTTTTGTTTCCTTTATTGTTCATCTACCAGGTACAGGATGCAATAAAAAGTATTTCTATTTTTTCTAAGTTAATTTAGTGTGAGGTTTCATCAAAAGTCTCCATTAGGATGTGAATAGTGTTCAGAATGTTAATGCTGGGGATTTAACATACAGGAAGTGTTGTGCTGAGATGGAAGGAGCTCTGATTACACATTTCTCCTGTCACAGTGGGGTGGTTCTCAAAACCAGCTATAACCGGAGCATGTTAGGTGACTGAAACATGCATTCATTTATGTATCATAATGCTTTTATTTGAACTTCTAAGTCATCTGCTGCTCACCACGTCTACTAAACTATAATAAGGTTTACCTGTATTGTCCCGGTCTTACTCATGTGGCTCAGAAGGAGGTGAGTAGCTGGAGGTCTGGAGGAGAAGACGGGGACTAGTTGGTGTTTTGAGGACATTTGTTCTTAATGTGTGTTGGTTTCTTTTCAGGTTTGGGAGAGCACAGCACAGAGGATGTACTGAGGAGCCAAACCAGAGCATTAAAGGAGAGTATGGAGAAACGTTCAGAGAGAGGAAGCAGGTGATTCCTGAAGATGAATGAACTGGGGTTTCTGAAAGCAGCCTCACAATGAGCTGCTTAGAGCATACAGTTCACTCCAAAAGACTGCAAGAGACTGGGGATGAATTACTTGATAAAAATGGAGTATGGAAAATACAACTAGTGCTTAAAGATTTGGCTGAAACATATGACTAAAACAGTCTGGTGTTTTAAACTACAGGGATCCTGTTCCATCTGGAAAGTGTGTGTCCCGTTCCATCTGGAAGGTGTGTGTCCCGTTCCATCTGGAAAGTGTGTGTCTCCCATTCTATCTGGAAGGTGTGTGTCCCGTTCCATCTGGAAGGTGTGTGTCCCGTTCCATCTGGAAAGTGTGTGTCCCGTTCCATCTGGAAGGTGTGTGTCCCGTTCCATCTGGAAAGTGTGTGTCTCCCATTCTATCTGGAAAGTGTGTGTCCCGTTCCATCTGGAAAGTGTGTGTCCCGTTCCATCTGGAAGATGTGTGTCCCGTTCCATCTGGAAAGTGTGTGTCTCCCATTCTATCTGGAAGGTGTGTGTCCCGTTCCATCTGGAAAGTGTGTGTCCCGTTCCATCTGGAAGGTGTGTGTCCCGTTCCATCTGGAAAGTGTGTGTCCTGTTCTATCTGGAAGGTGTGTGTCCTGTTCTATCTGGAGGGTGTGTGTCCCGTTCCATCTGGAAGGTGTGTGTCCCGTTCCATCTGGAAGGTGTGTGTCTCCCATTCTATCTGGAAGGTGTGTGTCCTGTTCCATCTGGAAGGTGTGTGTCCCGTTCCATCTGGAAAGTGTGTGTCCCGTTCCATCTGGAAGGTGTGTGTCCTGTTCTATCTGGAAGGTGTGTGTCCCGTTCCATCTGGAAGGTGTGTGTCCCGTTCCATCTGGAAGGTGTGTGTCCCGTTCTATCTGGAAAGTGTGTGTCCCGTTCCATCTGGAAGGTGTGTGTCCTGTTCTATCTGGAAGGTGTGTGTCCTGTTCTATCTGGAAGGTGTGTGTCCCGTTCCATCTGGAAGGTGTGTGTCCCGTTCCATCTGGAAGGTGTGTGTCCCGTTCCATCTGGAAGGTGTGTGTCCCATTCCATCTGGAAAGTGTGTGTCCCGTTCCATCTGGAAGGTGTGTGTCCTGTTTCATCTGGAGTCAAACTAACTCTGTATTTCTTAAAAACTTCATTATCAACAGTCAGACATGGTGGTGGTAGTGTGATGGTCTGGGGCTGCTTTGCTGCTTCAGGACCTGGACCACAGCCTGGAACTGATGGAACCATGAATTCTGCTGTCTACCAGAAAATCCTAATAAGTAATGTTTGACCTTTGACCTTAAACAGGCTGTTCATGCTGAAAATGATCCAATTCAAACAATTTAGCAAAGAAAAGTGGGACAAAATTCCTCCACAGTGCTGTGAGGCTTTCTCTTCTGGCTGTCAAGGAGTGTGGACGCTTTTTCTTCTCCCTCCCTACCCTGTCTGTCCTGCTGCTCTTTGTCGTGTCAAATCTATCTGGAGCACCCGTCTGCATTCCCCTCTGGATCATGGATTTGGTGAGCTGGTCGATCAACTCAATTGACAAGATTTTTTCCACATTTCAAACGGCGAAGGGAATGCTGATGTGCCCCGATTCAATGCACCCGGCTGGGTAAATGATGGATTCCTGGGGCAAATGGAAGATTATGTGCCTCTCGCTGATTTCTATCGAGGATGCTGAAGAGGTTTACATGATTAGGATTATGGTTACTGGATTTCTGGTGATTAGTGCTTGCGGATTTCTGGGATAACGCAAACTTTCTGAGAAGATTGGTCCAATTGGCAAGCTGCCCGCTCTCACTGGTGGAATGTGTCGTGCTGGAGGGACTCAGACTTTGGCCATGCAAGATCTGAATTGTAAGATTGAGGATCTTAGCGGACTAGTGCACAACCTGGTAACCAACGCTCTGGCTTGGCTTGAAGGACATTTTCTGGTTCAGTTCACTGTTCTTGCTTATAACATCAGAATGAGAAACTATCATGGCTGCACTGGAAGGCCACGGAATCACTCACTTGCAGACACAACAAGCTACTGATATGCACACATCTACCATCCAGCTTCAACGTGCTCCTCGTTCCTCAGCACTTCTCCCTCTCCAGAGTGACCTCGCTGAAGGCTGCATACTAGCGGTAGCTTAATGGTGTCATTTGGAGCTCCCACACCCACCCTACCCACATCATGTGTGACAACACTGTGACTGTCTTACTGCTACTTCACACTGGATGCGGTCCAGTTGTGGTGCAGAACTGCACCGCAGCCGCAAGAAAAGTACTCCACACCAGCTGTGGTTTTGTTGTGAATGTCTCCGGCCTTTTGCCTCCGCAGGAGCATCAAATCTCGGTGGTTCACGTGAGAACATGAGGTAAAGTAAGGTAAGAGGTAAGTATGTGGTAAATAGCGGCTGGGAACCAAAAGCTAGAGTCGTCTTCTCGTTCTTTTGTTGAGGATTATGTATTCACTTGGCTTGTTCCACAATGGGTAAGCACGCTTTGTTTTTATATAGTTTAATGTTATGCTTAATTAAGTTTAATGTTGTTTCTTTGTCTTTTAAATATCCAAATCGTGTTAACATTAGCAACGTAGCTGGTTTTATTTTGAAAAATACCGAATACACCTCACCCGCTAGCGTTTCACGTCCTGTTTGGCACACGCAATGTCATTAACTTGATGACGATCCACTGCGGTGTCCGGGAAAAATAGACTTGTTGCGGAAAGTTAACTTTGCCCCGCAACTGCACCGCACCGGAGTCGGTGTGGAGGCTCTGATTGAAATACATGGTTTTTAATCCTTGTGGAGTCCGCACTGCACCACAACCTCACCACAACCACATCCGGTGTGAAGTAGCCTTTAGTCTGTTTGCTCTGAATGTAGTGAGGCGTTTTTACCTGCGTCAAGTCTCTGAACTCCCTTAAGGAGGGCAGAGACATGAGACAAGTTTTTTAATCCTTACACAACTTCCCTCTTGTTTACCATCTATTCCCCTCTGCATCATAAAGGTGAGCCCTCGGGCGGCGTCCGCGATTTGCCTGTTCCTGTAATGTGTCCTACATGTTCTGTGTGTCTAATCTTGGTCAGGTTGTACTGAAATGCATGTCGTTGTACCAGGACGCTGGGTCAATGACAAATAAAGCCGATTTTGATTCTATCTGACTTGATAGTAGTTGTTATAACCAGTTATTAGGTTTAGGGGTCAATTACTTTTTCATATAAAGCCAGGCTGATTTGGATAGCCTTTTTCCTTAACAAGTCAGTGTGCCCCAGGGCAGCTGAGGCTACAATGTAGTTTATCACCACCAGTGTGTGAATGTCTGTGTACATGGGTTGTTCATGTTGTACAGCACTTTGGGGAGTGTAGAACACTCTAAAAAGTGCTCTATAAATAGCCATTAACATTTAACACAATTAACATTTTGCTTTTAGTCATGTTATCATTGTCTGATGTTTACATTTCTTTGCTGATCAGAAACATTTAATGTGTGTCCAGAAAAAGCTAAATCTGAATAAACCTGTAAGGGGACAAAGACTTTTTCACAGCACTGTACAGAACATATTTTGGATCAATCTGGTTTAACTTTAGGAGGTCATGGAAACTACATGGAGCTAGCCTGCAACAAAAACATAAACAGAAGGATTTCTTTAAAAAGAAAAGCCTGCTAACAATAAGATCCATGGAGACATGAGGAATACGCTGTGAGGAATAGTTCCTCCTCCACAAAGTGGAACATTAAACTTAACCATGTGGGAGAAGACTGAAGCAAAACCATCGTTTCTCCATGAAAATCAGAAAGTGAATAATCTGCAGCAGGTAGTCTGTTAGCACTAAGAAATTAGAACAAACTACCACAGTAATCCCAGATAAAGTCCTGATGACATTTACTACAATAAACATCAAGAGTCTTCACCCACACTAATGAAATCTGAGGAGGTGTGTTAATGTGCCATTCGAGACACCATTCAGGGCTAATGGTGTTTGCTGCGCAAGAAGGTGCCCATTATTTTCACCTAAATCAGATATCCTGCAGAGAAAATGAGCATCTCCCAGCAGGTGAAATATAAACCCTGACTGTCATCTAAGCTGCTGTCTGAAAGCCATGCTGCAGGAGGAAATGTGTTCAATCCAGGGGTGCTGTCATTAATATAACGCAATAAAAATATGGATAAAAATAACTAAACTGGAGCAGGCGGGTCCCTAAACTAAAAAGAATGAATTAAAACGTCTGTGATCTCATTGTAAGCAGAAAGGAGTGGGCTGTGGTGCCTTGAAGGCTCTTGCTGATCTTTCCCAATCCCTAAAAAGCTGCTGTGTGAGGGAGCTGAGGATCCGTCAAGGCCTTGGAGGTGATCTGTCATGTTGAGTACCAGAAGAGCACGGCTTCAGTTTGTATTAAAGCCCTAAAAGCATCTGGAAAATGAAATGCTGCAAAGATCCAGTCTACTGGGGCAGTCTCGTAGGTTACACAACTCATGTTAAGTTTCAATTGTTCAGAGGAAAAAAGGTGATAAAATATTCATGCACCAGCTGCCTGGGAGAAATCTGGAGGAGATCTTAAACTGTTTCACTGCTGCCTGTAGCTTATGGCTGCATTTCCAAATCAGAGCCACAATAAAGTACAACAAGTAGGAAATCGTTTCCCTTTATGTGTTTTCAAACCAACTATGGCCCGAAGTATTAAACAAGATGACCAGTAAATCAGGATTTAGATTGAAACCATCACAAACCATTACACAACTATTATAGGAGCAAATGGCTTCGTAGCAACAAGCAGAGCATTTATTTTATTTTTAGCATTATTCAGCAAAACAGGATACAATCTATTTAACCCAGACAGAATTTAACACAATGAAAAAGTCAAAATGTCTTATTGTATAGTCACACAGCCAGCCTTCATAACAGTCTAGTAACATTTTGGGTGAATCTTTTTAATTTTCCTTGGTTGAACTTTTGAGGAATGATTCTTATTCCTGTGTTGGAAAATTAAGTATCAAGTTTTATATCAACACTATTTACTCTAAAAATGTCAAATGATTAGATTTGCTGCAGGGTCACATTGATCAAGCAAACGTCTGTGAAGTTATCAACAGAAACTACATGTCATGATTGGGGTAGTGCAGAGGATGGAGGCAGGAACAGATGAGGTAAAACAGCTTTATTGCTGGCTGGACTCAGGAGACACAGGACACGAGGCTGGGGATACAACACAAGGAACCAACAGGGAGTGACTGAACTAAACAGCATAAATAGGAAGGGAGCTAATTAAGTAGATGAGACACACCTGGAGGGGATTAGTGCAGGACACAGGAGGAGGAACATGACACTACAATAATTTGTCCTATTAAAAGAGACAATAATCAAGCTTAACTTTTATTCTTTTGGGTTCAGATGTTGTGATCCAGGATTAGAGGAGTCCCTCTGTCTTCCTCTCTCTCTTTGTTTTTTATCTCCCTCTCTTAACACCCCCCTCCTGCCTCTTCTTCCTCCTGCAGGTGGTTTAGAGAGCTGGTCTATTCTCTCTTTGAGTTTAGTCTGTTGGTGATGGTGACAACAAATTCTGACCCAATCATCTGAATGTTGCAGCTGAAATCAAGACTCATCAGACCAGGAAACATTTTCCAGAGTCTTCTGGTCCAGTTCTGGTGATCCTGTAGCCTCAGTTTCCTGTTCTCAGCTGACAGGAGCTGCAGTCCATCTGCTTCACGGTTCATCATGCAGTTCAGAGATGCTGTTCTGCAGAACCAATGGTTATTTTGAGCTGCCTTTTTATCAACTTCAACCAGTCTGCTCATTCTCCTCTGACCTCAACAAGACATTCTCATCAAAACAACAACGGCTCACTGGATATTTTCTTTTTTCCAGACCATTCTCTGAGGTGGTTGTGGGTGAAATTCCCAGTAGATCTCAGCCTGCCTGGTATCAACAAACACGTCACATTCAGAGTCACATAAATCTCTTGTCTTCTCCATTCTGACACTCTGTTTAAACTTCAAACTAGTCGTCTTCATGTCAAGATGAGTAGCTGCCATGTGATTGGCTGATTAGAACAAACAACTGAACAAGTGCATCTAATAAAGTGGCCAGTGAATGTAGTAGCTACATGGTAACAGCTTGGTTAAAAATTACAAATGACATTTTTAATGAACACAGGAACATCTGAGTCATGAAACATAACGATCCATTCACAGACCCTCCAGACTCACAGAGAATCTTTGAAGAACACTTTCTGTTAAATGTCCTCAAGGTAATAAATCTTGGTAAAAATCCAGCTGTTTAGAAACCATTTGGATTGAATGTTTTCAGTGATGCAAGCTTTGGCCTGAGAACATTTGCATCAGGAGCTGCTGTCTCCATCTTTAGACACATTGGGATGAGGGAGACAAAACCTTCAGTTCTTGATTGATAAAAGGAAGGCCGCTCTGCAAGGCCACAGCTTTAACCTGCTTCATGCTCTGCCTGACAAGCTGCTAATGATGGCAACCCTGAAAAGGGAGGTGCAGCTGATCAGGCTTGAAGAGGTGTGTTTTGTTCAGTCAGTTATGGTCTTGTTTTCTAACCATTACTTTGGTATTTTTTGCAGCAGCTAAATGTATTTCTGTCGATGGATGAAAGTCCATGTTTGGTCATTTACTGTATCTGTCAATCAACCACAAACTGTGAAATTAACATTCAGCATTGACTGTTTCTCTCTATAAAGTTTTCAAAGGGGCCAGAAGGGGGCCACTGATAATACTGGGTTGGTACCAAAACCAAAAGCAGAACCTTTGGAGTCTCATCAGGCTGCTGTCACAAAATGTTTGAAACAGCAAATATTAGAAAACCACCTTTTGATATGGATCTATTTTGGTTTCTTTCTTACTGAAGTTGGGTTTTTGAACATTGAAAATATTTTAACGAATCTATAAAATTTGTCACAAAGTTTTCATTAGTGTCTGGGACCTGACAAAAACCATATTTTCACTTTCAACAATTCAGTGAGATGAACACTTTAAGATGGACAATAAATGATATGTAATAAATGTTTGTGCACACCCCACAATACATTTATTGTAATATCAATGCGTGTTTTTTTTACATGATTCATTAATTAAATCCTTTACATCCTCAGTTTGAGGAGGAGTGCAGATAAAGGTTCACGGTGTTGTGGAAACATGACATTATGATGTTTTTATATAAAAGTAAATGATAAATCAAAAAGTTTTCTGTGACCTGGTCAGCAGCTTGCTGTTTACACCCTGTGCCGACCTTATGATGACTTTATGTCCGGAGGTGTTGTGTGTGGCTCGGTGACTCCCTGCGCCTCGCCCCTCAGCACCATGACGCTGCGCTCACTTGGAGAGGGCGGTGCAGGAGAGAGAGGGAGAGAGAGAGAGAGAGAGGGAGGGGGAGAGAGAGCTACGTGTTGCTGCGCAGCAACAGATAGAAGATAGAGACAAACACGGAGGGAGAAACAGGAACCCCCGGCTCTGACAGAGCAGCAGTAACGTCTCCTGACTGACTGAGGACCTGTGGCTGAAGGCGCTGACAGCAGGATGGAAACACAGGCAGCGACAGGGAAGCATCGTCTGTATTCAGGCTGTTAGAGAAACGGGATATTCTCTGTCTGGAGGTTAAATCAGTTCCTACATCGGAGAAAGTCCTCCTCAGTCCATGATAGCAGGAAGGTTCCGAGCCTGGAGGACAAAGATCTCCTCAGAACCAGAGGTTCTCCTGATGTTCCTCCGCTGAAAATGTAGCGTCTTCCTGGAGGAGAACCAGGGGAACTGAACCAATCTTAAAGTAAGTTATTATTTTATTGCGATCACAACTCTTTTGTGCTTAATTTGTGGGAAAACACGTGGGAAATCCTGCTTTTTGTCATAGACAGATGGTGAATTTCTCCAACCTTAACTTCTGTCCTCCTCCTGTCCCGCTGTCTCCTTCCATCCATCCTTCTCTTTGTGTAAATGGGATTTGCTGTCACTTTGTCTTTCATCTACTCTTTCCGCGCGCCTCTGTGTGTGTGCGTGCGTCCCTCTCCAGACATGACAGGTCACGTCCTGAGGGAGACCGGCAGCGGGGCTCACATGGATGACAACGCGGCCATCCGCATCAACGTGGGCGGCTTCAAGAAGCGCCTCCAGTCGGACACCCTCTCCCGCTTCCCTGAGACCAGGCTGGCGCGCCTCCTGCAGTGCCGGTCCAAAGAGTCCATCCTGGAGCTGTGCGACGACTACGACGACGCGGAGAAGGAGTTTTACTTCGACAGGAACCCGGCTCTCTTCCCCTACGTGCTGAATTTCTACAACACGGGGCGGCTGCACGTCATGGCCGAGCTGTGCATCTTCTCCTTCAGCCAGGAGATCGAGTACTGGGGCATCAACGAGTTCTTCATCGACTCCTGCTGCAGCAGCGCCTACCACTGCAGGAAGATGGACCAGGACCGGCAGGACTGGGAGGACCGGAGCGACGAGGGGAGCACCACGTCCTCGTTTGACGAGCTGTTGGAGTTTTACAATGACGCCACCAAGTTTGACAAGCAGCTGTTCGGGAGCGCGCGGAGGCGCGTTTGGCTGATGCTGGACAACCCTGGATACTCTGTGGCCAGCCGCATCATCAGCATCCTGTCCATCCTGGTGGTGCTGGGCTCCATCGCCACCATGTGCATGAACAGCATGAGCGAGTTCAGCCTGGAGGACAGCGAGGGTCAGCCCACGGAGGACCCGCGCTTCGAGACCGTGGAGCACTTTGGGATCGCCTGGTTCACCCTGGAGCTGGTGGCCAGGTTCGTGGTGGCGCCGGACCTCCTGCACTTCTTTGACCACCCGCTGAACGTCATAGACCTGGTGTCCATCCTCCCGTTCTACCTGACGCTCCTCATCAACCTGGTGGTGGAGAGCAGCCCGGCGCTGGCCAACCTGGGCCGGGTTGCGCAGGTTCTCCGGCTCATGCGGATTTTCCGCATCCTGAAACTGGCCCGCCACTCCACGGGCCTGCGCTCCCTGGGGGCCACCCTCAGAAACAGCTACAAGGAGGTGGGCCTGCTGCTCCTCTACCTGGCCGTCGGAGTCTCGTTTTTCTCCGTCGTTGCCTACACGGTGGAGAAGGAGGACAGCGAGGATCTGTCCACTATCCCCGCGTGCTGGTGGTGGGCCACCGTCAGCATGACCACCGTGGGCTACGGAGACGTGGTGCCTGTCTCCATAGCGGGCAAGCTGACCGCGTCGGCCTGCATCCTGGCCGGGATCCTAGTAGTTGTGCTTCCGATCACGTTGATTTTCAACAAGTTCTCGCTCTTCTACAAAAGACAAAAGCAGCTGGAGATCGCGATGAGAAGCTGTGACTTTGATGAGGGCATTAAGGAGGTCCCCTCCATCAACCTGAGGAACTATTACGCTCACAAGGTGAAGTCCCTCATGGCCAGCTTGTCTAACATGAGCCGGAGTTCACCCAGTGAACAGAGTCTGGACGAATCACTCCACTGAACCGGTTCAGTCAGGGGAGGAGAGGGGGAGCTGTCCAGGGTCCTGAAGAGTCTGAGTCTGACCGTTTGTCTCTCTGTAGCTCAGTGCAATAAGTCAGTGTGTCTAAGTGAGACAGCCTGAATATAACATGTCCCCTCCACCAGACACACACAGCCTGACCTCATCCATCAGACACACTGTTGTTGTTGTTCTTGTTGTTGTTTACAGTCCTAGTGACAGCGTGGACATAGTGTCTCTGACGTCAGCTGTATTGTTGTGTCTGAAGTGACTCCAGGCGTTTCTCTCTGAAGCAGACTGTGTGTGTAACTGTGGTGATGCAACAGATGTGTGATTAAGTACATTAAACCAAAAGTCCAGCACTTCTGTGTTTTGTTACTATCCAGATGAGAGAGCGTCCTCACATTGTCAACACATGTAGGGAGGGAGGTGTTGGTCAGGATGACTGACATGATGTCTTCAACAATCTGACAGGCAGAGAAACAGCCGTTCACAACTGACATGTCCAATTTATTCATCTTAGTGGGATCTGATTCTTCAGCTGTCCTCATTTCAGCTCACAAAAGGGCAATTGTTTAATTTGAATCCATTTTTTTGATTGAGCAGAAACAAATCAGTCTGTCACTAAATGATAAAACCTGAAAGGAAAACTGAGCAGAAAACTCTACATAAAGTGATTTGATTTTAAATAGAAGCAATTAGTGCTCTTGTGTTAAGAGCTTCAGACATTACTGCCATGATAAATCTGAGCACATCTGTTTTCTTCCTATGAAGTCTCAAAGTGTCTGGATTGGAATCATTTCGCTTTTCATTTGGAAGCAAATCAAGGTTTTGTCCCCTCAACTGCTCAGAGCTTCTGCAGCTGCAGACATTCAACAGAGCACTTACTGCCATTGATTTCAGTTTAAAAGATAAAGAGCCAATTTATACAAGTTGGCTGCAGCACTAAGAAGTCAGTGTTTTGTTTCTTTGGAGCTTCATAGTTTGGCAAAGTTAACTTCAATGACTTTCTATTGTAATTTACTTGTATTCTTTGAAATCATGGCATCAAATGCACCGATTCTGGTTTTGAAGGCCGATACAGATTTCTGATTTTTGCACCTCTGGCCTGCTTATTTAGGGTGATTTAATTTTATTAACAGGAAATGATGATATTATTAGAATATCAAACTTCCACAAGTTATTGTTAGTGTTAATTAGCCTTCAGCGTTCAAAGACAAAAAAAAAGTCAGATATTTAATTTCTGGTTTGCAATTTTGCATTTATAAACTGAAAGGAGGAAATGATTTTTTTGTTTCAGTTCAGCCAATCACTAACTACACTGATGCTGAATGTCGATCGATCCTGATCACCAGCATGTGCATTAATGTGAGTCATTACCTTAAAATAATTGTGATTAAAATATCAAACTTTAGAGATTTATTAACAATTAAACACCTCATGATGGCTTCATGTTTTTTCTCTCTGGGGAAAAATTGAACAAAATGATTTGGTCTTACCTCTAAACTCAAAACAAGGTCATTTTATTATGAGAAAACAAAGATCAGATTAATTCCATCAGCAGGAGAGTAACGTAGAAGCTCAGAGGAAGTTTCTGTGCTCTTCTGCTGGAAGGTCACCACACACATTGTTAAATCCTAATGAGATGCTCACATGGTTCCAGCATCTTTTCCAAGCACCTCCAGTAAGCTCGTCTGAAATACCATTTTCCCTCAGAGTCCAATTATATCAGTCTCCTTTTGTTTACTCCTAAACCTTTAAAGACTTTATATTTTCCCTTGGAGCATAACTGCTGCAGCACCATACTGATATGAAAATACTAGTAAATGAGTTCACAGCTGCAAGTGACGTTTTCCAAATCAAAAAGAAAAGCTTATTTAGACAAAAACAGGATGATTTTCTTCCTTTTCAATCTTTGGAGGAGGATGTACTTACAGAATCTGGAAGGAGATTGAAATGTACTTTGGCTCAGTAGCAAAGAAGGGACTGTAATGAGATTTATAGATTCTGGTCCAAGAAGGGCTTTTATCATTGCCTCTCGGCCAAAGTGACTCCTGACAAGGAAGACTGAGACGTCTGGTCCCTCTGTTGGATCTCCTTGGCTTACCTGTGTCATTACGCTCTGGCTCAGTAGGAACTCAACTGATTATCCAATTAAACAAAAAAAAGTGTCACTTAGATCAATCATTTATTGCTATAATTTTAAGTGTCGTAAGTTTCTGACTGTCTCTCATGTGTCACCATCTAAGCTTTTACGTATTTGATGATCAGAGCTAATGATCAGATCAGACAGTGCTCCTTGTTAAACTGTTTACAGATAAAATGGGTTTTGTACTAAAATTCTATTTGGATCTTTTTACAGAACAATAGATAAGAGAGTAAATGCTGAAAATGTGGTTAGAATACTAAACTTGTTAATGTAGCGTATGGAATAAGAATGAAACAGTGCATATGTGTGTGTGTGTGTGTGTGTGAACCCAAACATCCCAGACAGCGTGTCTAATAAGGAACTTATTGAAGCTGGCAGCTCAGGCGTCATCTCCAGTGTGCTCTGAGTTGGTGATTTAAACTCTGTTACTAAGCAGGCGTTCAGTGTTGTTGCACATTACCATCTGCTATCGTTCCTTCACTTTAAACAGTGTGGGAAGATTGGATCCTTTCAGTGTGCTCGTTTCTCTCTCTCTCTCTCTCTCTCTCTCTCTCTGCACACTTTTGACATCTTCCCACCGTGTTTGATCTGTGAACATCTCTAAAAATAGACCCTCATTACGTGGATCACGGCTTAGCTAATTATCACATGCAGATCTCACGCAAACAAAGAATGCAGGTAACACTGGAAATACAGGTGGATTAAATTAGAAAGACTCTACGCCAGTGCTAGAAAGTAAAAAAAAAAAAAAGAAGTTGTGTTTGAATTCTTTGCTTTGTAAATGATTATTTTTATCATCCTGGTAGTTTTGTTTTCCTATAAAGGTTCTGGTCAATTTATAAAGATACGTATTTTTGGTGTCTTGCCAAAACTAAAACTGCAGGGAACAATGTTCCCTGACAGTGTGATTACCTGTAGGAAGGAATCTTCTAATTGCTGCAGACACTGAATCATCAACCAGCAGGTCAAGCTTTAGGTTTCTCCTCTCTACTCCTCTCTATGATAAATTGGGTTCATTCTTTGCCAGAAAAGCTTCATGACAGTATTGCTTTATCAGAAAGCTGCTTAACTTTATCAACAGCACATCATGTATTTCCTACCACCAGCATGTCCAAAGACTTGTTTATTAAACAATTCATCTGTAAATATTAGAAAATACTGAAATACCAACACTCTCCCATCTTCAGCTAGTTTTCCTGTTGAAATCCAATAAGCATTTGCAAATATTTATACTTTGACTTTTTTTACTTATACTTTTAAAGTTTTTGTTTTGTGGCAGTATTTTGTTTTCAAATCAAGCAGCAAAATCCTTTTAGATGTTGATTATAGAAACAGATAGCTGAGGGGAAAGCAAAAATTACTTAGACATCAAAAAGTTGTTGGTTTACTGTTGCCACACAGCAAGAAGGTCACAGGTTCAATTCCCAGTTGTGCAGAGTTTGAATGGTGTCCCTATGTGTGAGTGGGTGAATGGTTGTGTCTTTTTTTCCTCTCTGTGCCCTTGTGATGGAGTGGTAACCTGTCCAGGGGTTTCCCCACCCCCTGCCCTGCAACCACTATAAGACACCTGTTTAACTCCACCCCCACTGGATAAAGCAGTTAAGAAAACAAATGAATGAATAACAGCTAAGATCTCCTCATTAATTTCAATATGATGTCAATTGTTTTCAGCTAAAATTAAAAGTACTTAATAGAACACCAACAATAAAAAGGTAATCACATGAGTAATCAAAACTATTAATGTCCTGATGAATGAGCATCAGCAGTCAATACTCTACTGTTCACAATCTGGTTAGGATATGTTTCCATCTGCACACACTGCAGCTTTTAAAAACAAACTGATTATACATCAAAATGTGCAGTTTATTCAGGGTGGTGTACTTTTGTAGCATTATGTTGTAAGATGTTAACAAAATAAAAAAAAACAAGACACATTTCCCCATAAACAGCAGTGGGGTTTTAGAGGAAAAGATATTTTTAAAAACTACACTCCTCTGAAACTCAATCGCTCAGGTAGAATTTAGTCAAAAAAATCATTCAAAAGCATCGACAGCTGGACTTTATGTAACTGAACTGGTATCTTTGATGCTTTTTACACAGTTTAAGTTTGATGATTTTTAAACAAATTATTTAACTACAAAGTTGATAATGTCACACATTGTCAATTTTGGACAGTCAGTAATGAACAAGTGATCTGTCCAGGGAGTCCTCCGCCTCGCACTCAGAGACACCAGCTCCCTGTGACCCACGGTGGAATGAGCATTTAAGTAAATGAATGAATAAATAAATGAACAACTTTTTTGGGGGGGGGGGGGGGG
>SSNR01000095.1:1490384-1531099 GCA_006937965.1 Callopanchax toddi
GGGGGGGGGGGGGGGGGAGTCTTCCTAATCCTACATTTTTATTTTTATATCATACATCAATATGTACAAGAACATCTAAAAAACATTTAAATATCATGAAAACTTTATTATTTTGAGTCACTCATGTCAGAAAACGAAACTCATAATATACAGTATACGGTAGACTCATTACACACAGAGGGAAGTATTTCAAGCCTTTATTTATTGTAATTTTTATGACTATGGCTTATAGACAACGAAAACCTAAAATTCAGTGTTTCAGAAAGTTGATAGATCTATAGGGTGGCAGTAGCTCATGGCAGAGTGGTCCTCTTAAGGGTTGTTGGTTCAATCCCTGCTCCAACTGGGTTTCGTTGTGGTTGTGTCTTTGGGTAAGACACTTCATCCTGCTGTGATGGTCAAGGGGAGCTGGTTGTACAGCAGCTCCAGCTACAATGTAGCTCACTGCCATCAGTGTGTGAGTGGGTGAATGACTGGTGTGAAGTGCTTTGGGAGTCCTTAATAAAACTGCTATACAAATACAGGCCATTTACCATTTTACCATAGAAAAGGAGAATTTAAACAGAAATATCAGGCTTCTGAAAAATCTGTTCACTTTTATGCACTCAATATATGGTTGAGCTTCATTTTTGTATCAATGCTTGGTGGCATGTATGTGATCAGCCTGTGGATGCTGAGGTGTGATGGGAGCCCGGGTTGCTTTGACAGTAGACTTCAGGTCCTCTGCATTGTTGGGTCTGGTGTCTCTCATCCTCCTCTTGACAATCCCCTATATGAGGTTCAGGTCAGAACAGTTTGGCATATTTTATTTTAACAGAGGATAATCAAATTTACTCATCCTCTGGAAAATAAGGTCAACGCTGCTGACTTATTAGTGACACACCTACTGAAAACATGTGAGCTTTAAATTAAGTATAATCAACATTTTTATAAAGAAGTTGTTGACTAGTACATGAACACCTTATTAACTATTAATAAACAGTTATAATGCATTAGATAAAAAGAAAAATGATGTTTTTGCCAAATAGTGAGACAACCTTTATTAAAAGTCTTTGTTCAAATCAGTAACGATACTAATGGTCCCTGTGGTTTACACTTTACAATATGGCCTATACTTAAAGTTGTGAATGACATGAACACATTAATATGTAAAACATGTAAAGCAAGGTGAGCATTTAACAGAGTAATTACACTTACTTTAATAAAGTACAGTACTTGTGTTTGACAAATAGTGAGCCTGTCAATACATGATCAAAACTGTACAACTGGTTTATTAATGAATGATACTGCTGTATAAGGTGTTGACACTTACTAGCATTTATGAGGGGACCTTTATTATAAAATGGTACCAAAAAAGTTTTGATTATTTTAAACCACCTCCTACCCTGTGCTTTACTTTAAGTAAGTAAATCTGCCTTTGGCCTCCTTCCAGACTCCTGTACAGGCTCTCAAATAATGATGAACTTCTGAATGACAGTAATTCTTGATAAATGGCCACATTAACGCTCCTTCTCTTTAATGCAGCTCTCAGTCTGCTTCCATTAGGGGACTCGTTCACAGAGGCAAATGTTTTATAGATCTAAATCACAGGCCTGCTCCTTTAGAAGTATAATGGATGGTAGCATTAACCAACATTTAACAAGTGCTATTTACAAACAACATTTATCAAATCAGTTACTAGATTTATATAGTAAAACAAAGATAGTTCACTGGGGCAGCATTCCCAGTTGTCCTCTCCCAGCCACCAGCTTTTCTCAGTGGGACTCCAACACTCTAAGAAATGAAGAGCTGAATTCACTTTACAAAGTCAACTGCATCCACTAAACAGCTGCTTAAATATAGTGAGTAAGACATATTTACTTTATAATAGATAAGGTAAAGATAAATACATTGAGTTCAATAAAACCAGCACAATAGACTTAAGTTTGTATAACTTAATGCTGTTCACATAACTGATGCTATTAGAATTTACTGAAGCCAGTTTAATTCAGTTTATTCAACAACATCAAGTCGTATGAAGGTTTGTGGATTTCATTGACTAAATTCAATATTCACAGCACTCATGTTTCAGTTAAACAACCTAGTCTAGTGGAACCAGATGACATAATAATTACTGACCTTTATTGTATCCTTGGGGAAATGATTTCTCAATTGATTATTTATGTACCCGTCCCTGAGGAGCAGTGGGCTGGTATTAGGTCGGTGCCCGGGGGAAACTTTGGGGTTGATTCTCTTGGCCAAGGATACTTCAGCACAAGCTCTGCTGGAACCAGGGGTTGAATCGCTCACCTTCTCATCAAAAGACCAATGTCCCATTCTGAGCTGGGCTGACTAATTTCAGCATTTAAAATTTTTATGTTATATGTTCAACTTCATTAAATCAAATTTGAGGTCAACCATTTTCAAATCATAAGAGACCACACACAAGCTGATAAAAACTAATTTATTATAAACAACAATGCACTCATGACAGTTTTGTCACAGGTATAACAAAGAATATAAACAGCTGTTTTGATTTGGAACTCCACTCACTCCATGCAGCTTGTGTCTGTCACCTCACTCTTTGATTGGTCACGTCACATTCCACAGGCTGCTCCTCAGGGGGCACCACACACACTGTCATGTCAGGTCAACACAATCCAACCTGTTTCATTCCCAGATTTATGATCAGAACGGTCTGAACAGCCTTCTGAGCAGATCAGAGCTCTCTTAACACACCGCGCATGACAGGAATATCTGATAAGCATGGGTGGATCTACTGGGGTGGCAAAGGGGTGGCAGTTGCCACCCTAAAAGAGAGCCTTGCCACCCCTGCTGCCACCTCAGCTGGCATAATATTCTTGTATATGGTGCCATCCCAGAAAAAAGATTGCCCCTCTTTTGCCACCCCATAAATATTTCTCTAGATTCGCTCATGCTGATAAGATTATCTTTAGAGACATTATGGTAATCGGGTGCATCCTTAAGATTGTCAGAAGAGGAGAATTGGGGCAAAATGGCTTAAAACCCTGAACAAGCCTTGAGACTCGACTGGTGCTTGAGTACACACGGGTTTTTTTTAACTGTGAAATTAAATAAAATTGGTTAAAAAACATAAAAAACAGCCTACCAAAAATAACAGACACAATAAAAGTAAAAGTGCTGGTTAAATTTTAAAGGAACAGAGCGATGTTACATAAAGACCTATTACATTTAAAGTGACATGATTACATTGTTGATTAGTTGTTTCAAAATCTTGTGCTGTTGTTTATAAATGGTAAATGGCCTGTACAATGCTTTCTAAGTCCAAAGACTTCCAAAGAGCTTTACACTACATTCAGTCATTCACCTGCTCACACACACACATTCACCCACTAATGGCAGTGAGCTACATTGTAGCCACAGCTTCTCTGGGCAGACTGTCAGAAGCTGGAGTCACCACAACACAATCTGGTGCCACCAGGCCCTTCTGATATCACCAGCAGGTAAGATGGGTGAAGTGTCTTACTCAAGGACACAAAGACCTCACCGAAGCTGGAATCAAACCAACGAACCTTCAAGACGGTCGGCCACTCTACCTATAGAGCTACATGCCGCCCCATGTAGCTCTATAGGTAGAGTGGAGATGGCAGGAGGCATCCTAATCAGACGTCAGCTGGCTCCTCTCAACGTGGAGGAGCAGTGGTTCTGAGTCCCTGTCTCTAAGGCTGAACTGGGCCAGCTGGAGAAGCAACAGACAGCAAGATATAAAGGTTTCGTTGTTTTCAGTCACCAAGTTGGATGTTTTTGTACTTTGTAACTTTTGTTCAGATGACACAGAGGCAGCAATGGGAACAACGCCACTATTGCTCCAGTTTACAAAAGTCCAAACATGTTTGTGTTTTTTACTGTCCTTTTATGGCGATCCAGCCACATACGTAGTCACTTTCCCAACAATAAGGTCAGACAATTTTCACCTGAATCCTCATTTAGTTTAGACTCTTCAGTCCACTGGGAAATTATATTGGAAGGAAAACCTATAAAACACTGAAATGTCTGCTTTCTATAGTTGCTTTGTAAAACTAGGGTGCATCTAATTACCCCAAAGTCCTCCAACAGTCGACACTTATATCATGTATAAAATTATCACAGACTAAAAGAAGGTTTTGAATGCACACACACACACACACACACACACACACACACACACACACACACACACACACACACACACACACACACGGAAAGTGTATCATTTTGAAGTGTCTGTTCTTCATTCACTTGTCACACCACAGTCATCTGAGCTTTGGGTGTGACTCGCTGCACTTCATTAACAAGTAGCTAAATCAGTGATCCTGGTGAAAATGTAATGAGGTGGTTGTGTAAGGCAGCATCTCTGTGTAGTGTGTATAAAAGCTATGCTTTATTACTCACCTTCCGCTTATTCTGGATGAAAACTTCAGCATGACGTGATGCTGGAGAGAAAAGAGGCTGAAATTACTACTGGAGACAAAAATAAAACCTCCAACAGCCCAAAACAGAATTGAAAAAGAGTGATATCTTAACACACATGCACAGCTCAGTCGAACTCAAAGTGTTTCTGCTGCTGAGGCATGTGACAGAGAGTCAGACAGACTCAGACTGAACCTGTTATTACTTCAGATCAGAGGTGGAGGTTGAGTAAAGAGGACAGACACAATCTCTTATATGAGCAAAACACACATCACTCATCTGTGTCTCTGTGAAATATGTCTGTGTGGCTATGGATTTGCAAGTAAATGCATTTGAGGTGTGTTTATGTGTGTGAGACATTTGTGTCTGCGGTGGGTTTGTGTCATTTCTTTCATCTGTAATCAATTTTCTCAAGGATGTGCCAAGGACTGTGGTGGAGATGGTTTAATTTGTAACGCTTGTCCAGGACTGTGTCTGAGAGCCTCCAGTGAGTTCAACAGAGGATGACGTCAGAAAAAAACACACGGACATGTCAAGGTTTTACTGTTAAATAAAATAACGCATAACAGGTCCAGTAGAAAAAAATAAAAGCATCATGAATAAAGGTGGATGTCTGTTCAGCTGTCACGCATTACTGTGACATAGAAAAAAGTAAGATGGAAAGTAAAAGGAGCTGATTGTAAAGTTATACACTAAAAAACTAACAGCTCTGTAAAAGTAATAAAATATAAATAATCTGATGAAAATATTTACAATTAAATTAAGATATTTTTGAATAAAATCTTTTAAAATCAAAACATAGTACATCTAAGTGTAAAACATTCAAAGCATTTATATGGTTGGGAATAAATGTAAATGTTCTACATTTCACACACACACACACACACTACATCCATACATATATGTATGCATACATATTGTCAGGTGGGGTGGAGGGTGGTGTAGTGAGGACCCAAATGCAAGGTGAGGAACTGAGGCAAACATAAAACTCAAAAAAGGGATTTTATTACAAAAAGGTTCAAAGTACAAACTGAAGGGCAGAGACAGGAAATGACTAAACTGAACAGACTAAACTGGGAAAACTGAGCAGGACTTAAAATCAGGAGACAAAGCAGACTAACCAACAAGAGAACATGGACTTAAATAGACAGACAAGTGATCAGGAAACACAAGGGGCAGGTGGTGCAATCAGGAACACAAGGAACACCTGTGAGACTAACGACCAATCACACACATACAAACAGGAGGTGTGACCCATGAGCTACAGAGAGAAATCCAAACAGACCAAAAGTACAAATCTAAACACAGACCAAGACCATAACCAAAGGAGCTAAATGTGAGATAATAATACATGAGATAAAATCTAGCCAACATATATCTTTTAAAAAAAACTACTGCACCTGTTAGCAAAGAGGCAGTAACAGTATTGGTAAAAGATGGAGGAAAAGAAAAGGAAACTACCTGACATGATATATTAAGCGAGTCAAGGCCACAGGCATGGAGAAGACAATATGTTCTGACTTTTAGACAAGAATACAGATCTGGGATCAAAAGAACATGTCAGTTGTTGGTGGAATGTGTCATCACATCACATGCTGACAAAAGATGCTCTGGATGGAAATTGACTTCCTGCATGTAACTGTGAAAACATACTGTGATGTCGATACAATAGTACAATGAGTCTATTTCTGCTAAATGGAACTGCCTCCCTGCTTCTTTTCCTCCCTCCAGCTCTCCTAGTTTTGCACCGTCTATCTTAATGGATCATCAGCAGACTACATACTAAAAGATTTATTCCCCTGTAGTAGTGATAATTGCCAAATTTGTTATAATTGTAGTAAAGTAACATGCCTGGTGTAGTTAATTGCCTTTGAATCCACCTGGTGGTAGACTTAGAGTTGTGAAAGGGCTGCAGCCGCTGCAGGGGGATCTCAGTCTAAATGAAACTGATTATAGAAAACAAACTGAGCTCCCTCATGGCTCTCTGTGTCTCTCCCTGTCTCTAATCTCAGCTTGGCCTCTGGTGGAGGTGGCTTGTGTACAAAACTAAAGATGGAGATGCTTGCTGCTTTTCCCCAGGACTGACAAATGTTCATCACAGCTTGGTAATCACACTATGAATGCTCAGTTGTAAAATACTGTCAGGGTCCTGATAATCCCCAGCAATGACTTGAAAGGTTTAAAACTGATTTTTTAATCCTTTTTAGTGAATGATCTGGCCTAATGTAAAAACCTGTTGGACATTGTATCAGTTTTATTTGTAAAAACTGAATGCCAGAAACCTAACAGGATTTAGGTCAGTGCTGAATTTAGCCAACCAGGTCTAATATAAATATAAGTCACAGTCTTGGACCAGGTGGTGTTCTGACTGGAACAAATAGCTTTAACAGCTGCAGCAGTGAGGTTTACTTAGGCCGGTTTTTTTCAGTCAGAATCAGAGGAAATGTGGGCTGAGACAGGAGGACAATCCCGTAAAGGGTCACAGGTTCAAGCAGGTCTATCAGTTTTTCATAGACTCAGGATCATAAATGGATCCTGACAGTTTGCGCTGTTTATGTTAATAAAAACAAGGTTGTTATTTGAGATAAAAACAGGTTTGTTTTAAATAAAATAGTTTGCATGAAGACGAGTCACCATTGGGGATAAATTGAGGGGTGGAAAATGATTGAGTTGATGCAGATTAAAGATGAGAAACCATTTTCAATTCAAATAACAGGCGGTGCTTGCTGAAAGCATTAAGGGGAAGTGGATGTGTGTGACTTCACAACTGAAGATGAAAGAGGGACCAGCTGGAAGATGCTGCTTATGTTCATCAATATCCCTGTGGAAGCAACAGGGGTGTGAATGTGAGAAAAAAGCTGATGAATACAGATGGATGGCTTCCGATTATGGGTCATTATGGCTCCCTGTGGGCCAAATATCTGTAAATGTGAGCATCAAAGACTGTGTTTTATTGTCTGTATGATATTTTGCCTTTTTCTTTTTAATTCTTACAAAGATTCTAACGGTAAAAATTATCATGGTACAGGTTATCTTCCAGATGGCAGCACGCACCGACACAGCAGCTAGTAGCTCCTCGTTTCAGTGCCTTGTTCTCATAATTAGATGTTTTTTGTGTGTATGCATTTGTAAGGGTGAGAGTTTACTCATCTACACCCCAGCTATGTTGAGAATCATCAGATACTCGTGTAGAACCCTCTGGAACTCTGGAGAGGCATTGCAGGCAGCATAGAGACCAATAGCAAAAACAGGGTTGCAGGGGAGACCTAATGGCTACTAAAACAGCCCCACTAACCCTCATCCACAAAATCAACATGCAAAGTGAAGCTACTGATGACAAGCATTTGCTATGTTTGTGACTGCAGTGTGATGATCATCAAGGAATCCGAGCTACATTCACTCATTCCAAATGTAGCCCCTCAACTACCTGGCTGACAAATGCTCCAGTCAGACCGGGGGGGGGGTCTCTACATTTATGTTCATCTGGACTGCTGTATGAACAGTAACACACACACATCACTCTCAGGACTTGGAAGTAATGACTGTGCTGTGCAGACCCTTCTACATGCCCAGAGAGCTCACAGTGGTAATCATTGCTGCTGTGTACATACTACCTGATGCTAACATTAGCATAGCACTCTCCTTGTTGTACACCATTCTAAACAAAGAGATTCAGGTCCATCAGGAGCGAACTCTTATTGTTGCTGGATACTTCAGCTTGCCATAAAAGTACTCCCTAACTTTGGACAGTATGTATAATGTTCAGCCAGAGGGAAGGATACGTTAGACAACTTGCATTCAAATCTTAAGCAAGTCTACAGGATTATACCTCTTGACACTACCTCCACTGATGTCTCAGTAGCAGAATTACACATCCAATTTCCACACTTTAGACAAAGAGTCAAACTCACCCAAGACAAGACTTCTGGCAGAAGGGACAGGTGTTTAAAAAGCATCCTGGACAATCAGAACACTGAACACTGAGAGATCCTGATGAGCTAAATCTGCCATCCTCTACCTACAGTGTTCTGTGCAATGAGTCTCACTCACCACCATTATGTTGTGCAATGTTTTGTGTAAGGTGCAATATTCCGTACAATACTGTGTGCTAGTAGTGCAGTTCTTAGTTACTGTAGGTATCTTAGTGTTTTGGGTGCATTTTTTTTTCAATATTTTATTCTCCTGAAAGGATGTATGAGTGAACCTATGAAATACTGCATGTATGCTGTTTTGCTGAAATGAGAGCTATTCCTTGGTTTCACTGTATGATGTTTACATTTAGTGACAATAAAGCAATATTAATCTTAATACTAAAAATTAAAGGCCAAGCATTTCTTAGGGAATGCACCTCACCACATGCCTTTTTGACAGAGCTTTGATCATCTTCTGATGATAAATATTTGACATTTTATCTGTGCTGTTAGCATGTGAACTATCCAAGGCTCTCGGTTACTACCACTTTAAAATGTAGCTCGAACTCTGTAGTACTGACTGAGTTGTGCTTTCTAAGGTTGGTTAGCTTCACTAGGCTGCCATCTTTAATGGTGTTGACTATAACAGGTAATCAGTTGAAAATGTTAATGGATAACTACAAAGTCCACCTCAAAAATATACATTGATATTTGGACATTTTTACAAAAAATAGCCTATGTTCTCACCAAGGCCCGGGTATTTTGTCATATCACAAACAGTCTGTCTACTGACTGTTTGGCAGCTTTTTGTAGTTTAGTAATTCTGCTCATGTCTGATATTTTTGTGTGGAGCCTGAACAATGGCTGCAGTGTTTGTATACACACATAATGCTGCTTTATGCATTATTATTAGTGTAAGCTGCAAATAATAAGTCATGTCAATAAACACAACATAGAGAAAATCCTGTTGATTTCCAGGTTTAGGAGTTCTTCCAGCTTCTGAGTCAAACACAGCGTTAGTCTTCTTTCTCATTCTGTTTGTTTTAATAAGTCTAAGAAGTCCTTGTTCAGGGGAAAGTACTGTTTGGTTTATTGTTTCTAAATGCACTTGAATAGAAATCCACTGGTAATTATATTTAATCCAGCTGGGTCCTGATGTATCTATGGTTTATTGAGTTCTTTTATTGATAATTCTGTCTCTCATAATGTTTTCCTATGAGAGTGTGTCATGACAGAACTTATTTTTGTTGTTGCTGTGATGAAAAATGAACTACATATTTTGAATAATTGTTTGGAAACATCATTTAGTGCATCCAATGATCATGTCTTCTTATGGTTTTCATTCACACAGTGTAGGGAGGGAAGAGGAGCTCCAACAATCTTCTGGGAAGTTTCAACCACCCAGAGAAGGTGTCTCCTGCTCATGCTGTGCAGCTCTGGCAGAAGATGTGACTGTGCTCCTGTAGAGGTTTATGAGCAGATCTGAGGATGGGCCAGCCTATTTAAATTTCCTCAGTAAGAAGAGTCTCTGCTGAGCTTTCTTCACCAGGAGGGAGGTGTTCAAAGACTAGTTGAGGTCCTTAATACGAGTTCCCAGGACTTTAACATTACTCACGATCTGCTCCGTAGTAGGTCTCATCATTGACGCTGATGAGTCCCATTACAGTGGTATCATCAGCAAACTTAATTGTGATGTTGGAGGGATAGACAGAGACACAGTCCTGGGTGAAGACATTACTAAGGAGTGGGCTGAGCACACAGCCCTGTGGTACTCCTGTGTTCAGAATTCTGGTGAATGATCCTGATATGCTGTGGTCTAATGGTAAGAAAATCCATAACAATTGTTTAAGGGATGTAAAGAGTCTAAGGTTGATGAGTTTGTGCACCATTTTTTGGGGCACAGGAACAATGGCGGTGGCTTTAAGGAAGATGAGGACTACAGCTTGTTGTAGAGTCAGTAAAAACATCCATTTTGTCAAAGCAGGTCCTCAGTGTGTGGCCTGACACTCTGTCTGGTCCAGCTGTTTTGGTGATGTAGACTCTTTACAGTTGACCTCACCTGTTACTGCTGGAGGATGACGGTCTGCTCCTCTTCAGGCTGAGTTCTTCCAGCTTGTGCTCCACTGTTTACTGTTTTGACTGTAAGAACGAGCAAAGAAATAATTCAGAGTTTCAGGTAGATCCCTGTCCTGATGGGTCAGCGTGATGCTGCTACTGTAGTCTGTTAGGGTCTTAATTCCTCTCCACATGCTCCAGTGTTTGTTATCCTCAAAGTATAGCCTTCAGTGTGTGTTTTATACCCACGTGACACCCCTTTTCAGGTTGATCCTTGGCGTTTTGTAGGCCAGTGTATCACCTGACCTGATGACAGCAAGCAAGCACAGCCTCAGTGTAGAAGTTAATGATGCAAACCAAGAGAGAATACTGAACCGCTGTGTAAGTGGCTGCTGCCATCTTGATTTAGTGTGAAGCTTTTCTGTGACTTTAAAATTGTATATCTATTTGTTTTACCAATGTAATAAACTCAAATACATAAATAAATGCTTATACATAATTTCATATACATACAAATGTAAATAAATAAATTCATTCTGTTTGTCTAAAATAGGAATGCATGCTTAGATGTGTAAATGTATTTGTCTTTCATAATTTCATCAAATATTCAGTGAGGGATCATGTGTTAAACCTGACCTTGCTCATTTACTGCAAAACGAGCTGTTCTGCATATTCATTGTAACCAGATTGTCCTTGTGAGCAGCTGGAGCCATTGTGCTACAAGTGACGTCTTTATTTCCTCTCATGGCCTTTAGCTTTGCTTCACTCAGGCAACCGTTTTATCTGGAGGACTTTCTTTACCTCCTCTGTTTAAAATATCCCAACTCATCCTGAAATAAAAAGCAAATCTCTTTTAAGTTAGATGAAGTGTGTTGAGGTGGAGCTCCCTCAAAACTCACTTAATCCACATTAAAAACAAATTGAATTAATGATCTCAGCACTGAAGCGACATCTGAGTTCAAACTCCAAACCTCAAAGCTCTGTCACTTCAAATATATTCAGTGCTGCTGAGGAAGAGAAAAGAGCAATAGAGGCAAAGAGGCAGAGAAATATTAGCTCAGCCCTGACTCTTTGCATCTGGCAGCTTTAATTTGGCAAACACACCTATAAGGAAGGTTTGATTGTGTCTCACAGCAATTGATAATATTCAGCCTTCAAACAAACACATCTGAATATTCATGTTGTGCTTTAGAATGAGGTGTCTCCCATCTCCAGCATCGATTGGTATTCCAGTCACATCTGTCTGTGCAGTGATGCACTGAATAGTCACCTTAACCTCAGGCTGTGCACAGACACAAACACCTCGAGAGGAAATGTGGTCCTCCTTAATGCTGCTGTCACTAAGATCCTGAAACCACAAGTGGAAGCAAATCTTCCTGTTTTACCTAAAGACTGGACTCTGCTGCATCCCTCAGAACCACAAGGGCTTGATGGATCATTTGGAGAAGCTCGTCACTCATATTTCTCCTCAGTCTCACACACACACACACACACACACACACACACACACACACACACACACACACACACACACACACACACACACACACACACACACACACACACACACACACACACACACACACACACACACACACACACACACACACACACACACACACACACACACACACACACACACACACACACACACACATACACACACACTGGTTTACCAAGTGCAGAAGACTCTACTCATTCCTTCATAAGGTCACCATTAAGTCTGGGTCTCACAGTGGCAGAGCTGGTGATGAATGTTTGATAGTTCCTCAGAAAGTACACTCTGTTGAGGACGCAAAGGAAATGGCTCACCTCCATCAGTCAGCCAGAAATCATATTCTCTCCTATCCAGAGACACACATCTGTTTGATTCTGTCTGGTGGTGCCACTGTGCTGTAAGCAAAACAAAGGGAAAGCCATCTGAGTGGGTGTGGAGTTAATGACATTCTGTCACTGCTGATATGGAGTATTTTCTGCCAACGACTCGTCTTCCTCTTCAGACCTGACGGGGAGAAGCAAAGACAGGAGGAGTGGAAAGAATATTCCCCTGTCACTGCAGCTCTGCCTCAGTCCTCTTTAAGTCTCTGTCCATTGCACGCGCGCGCGCACACACACACACACACACACACACACACACACACACACACACACACACACACACACACACACACACACACACACAGATATAAAGGCACACCTAAACACCTGATTTGTATTCCTTTCCTGCTCTTTTTTGGTTTTCATTATTTCATTCAGTTGTGATGTTCTTTTTTCAATCTTTCACCACCCCTTTATTTATATGCTCTCATGGAGGAAAGTAAGCTAAGAAAAAACAAAGAGATGTGGCAACATGTGAATCAGAGCAATAGGTAAGGGAGTTATATAGATAGGGGCTGCATGGCGGTGCAGTTGATAGAACTGTTGCTCGGCAGCAGGGAGGTCACAGGTTTGCTTTTTGGTTGCACCCTTCCTGCATGAAGCCAGCATGTTCTCATGCATGGGTTTTCTCCAGGGACTCCAGCTTCCTCCTACAGACCAGAAACATGCATGTTAAGTTAATTGGTGACTTTAAATTATCCCTGGGTGTGAGTGAGTGTGGGATAGGTTGTATGTCTCATTTGTCATTTGTCCTCAGCAGGACTATGGCTGTGTTGGAGGGTCCTTAGGACATAGGAGATTCAAAAATGTTTCTCTTGCTCAAATGCTCCACATAGCACCTTTAAATGTAACATGCTATCTGGAGAATCCAGACCCTGTTCAGATGTTTTAATTATGGAACTTTATTTTATTGCAGGATTTATCATCTCAATCTTGACAAAGGGGTCAGTATTAATTATTAATAAATCTGGTTACTTTATAGTTTTGCCCAAAACCAAGGTGGTCTGATGTTTGAAAGAAGACACAAGTTTGTGTATGTCCTGCTATCTTTGGTGATTCAAATATTCATGTACCAGTAAAATCAGCATGAAGTTACAAACAGGCATTTTTCCAACTGGACAAAAAGATTGTCTCTGATTTTGAAGATATGGCTTCATAACAAATTTTTAAAAAGCCACAAAACTAGAACTACTTACCGTATTATTCATGTTTATTGAAGGGAACATGAAATAAGATTTTTTTTGTGTTTTTGTTGAGACGTATATTTTCCTGTCTTTCTGTATAACAATTTCCTAGTTTTGTCATTTGATATTTACATCTTTTAGATAAAGAATTTCATTACATACACTTCACTAATGCACTAATACAAGAGCAGTGATCAGTTTTAGTACAGTAGCTTTAGAAATGCTTGGAGGAGCTGATTTATATTTAGACTGCCTCTCTCTTCAACAACTACTTCATTAAAACCATTAATGTGTCTTTTAGAACTCCTCCCAGAAGGATTTCTCAGGGTTGCCTTTTCTTAATTAACACTTCCACATTAATCTGAACCATCTATCCCTATTAGGAGGCCATGCTCCTCAGACTTGTGATGTTTCTGTAATCAGAACATTAGAATGTCTTTTGATCCAAGTGATTTAGCCAATAGACCTACATCTCTCTTTAGGTCTTTCTGTAAGAGCTGTTCATTGTTAAGAATACAGAAGAAAGGACTCGTTTGATGAGTTACAGTCAAGACAGAGTACTGGTCACAGTCTTTAAAATGATGGAACTATGTAAACATTAACCCTTTTCATAGGGTTCAGTTCATTTATAGTGAACAAGATCTGAACACAACCCAAGACAACTACCAGGTTTAAGCCAAATACTTTCCTGTAGTATTGCATTCTGTGATGTTTTAGAGTACACAATATTCATCAGCTAGCCAGAACTTAACCCAGGGCCAAACAACAGGACATTATGCCTCATTGATGAGTAAATTGTCCATGCTGTGGACTAACTCAGACTCAGAACATTAAACCTTATTTCTGTATTTACTTCTGTGTTTCCCCCAAAAAACACCTGACCAATGAGCAGACGGATTGTTCTCATGTGGTTTGTAGTAACAGGTCTGCTTGAAGTTTTCTCTTAGAAGAAACTTGGAAAAAGCTACAAGTTAAACCTGATTCCGACCAGAGTAAATGAGCTATAGGTGTGGAAACAACCTTAAAAACATGGAGTTGGTGCAGCACAACTAAAGAGAGCACTACATCAAAGCTGGGTTATACAGGCGTTCCCCTGTTTTCTCAGATGAACTTTGTGTCATTGTTCTCTCTCAGGTAGGACAAATTCATTCAGTGCTTTAAATTCCTTAACACACGTTCTGCGTCAGATTTTGCTTCTCTCTTCTCAGAGATGATTTACTTGTTTAAGTATTTTAATCCTGCAGCCAGCTGAACACACAAACTATATACAGTATAGTCACTATGTAATGCTTACCTGACTTACCTTATCCTGGTAATTTTGTCTTTGTCGTAACATCACAAGATGGATAAAATGATGGATTAATGTCAACCCTCCATTCTGTGTCGACTCTTTCAGATCAGCACCAAGGTGTGCAGAACATGGGTCAGTAATGGTTTCAAAGGACGCTGTCAAAGGGGCTCATGAGGCAGAAAGAAAACGTGTGTTTATATCAAGTTCACCCGGTTCAAGATTAAGATGTAGGGTCATGGTGGGTTTTATCTGCAGTAAATAAGTAAAAAAGATCAAACTGATTGAATCAAATTAAATAATTATGACAAGAGCATTGATAGACAATAGATCCTGTTGTTGTTCAGTATCCTGCTGTGAACAAACAATACACCTAATGACCTCAGAGTGTGAAGGATACAGATCATGCTGATGTTACTGTTCTCTGGTTCCTGCTCCCAGTCTGGGTTTTGGAAGTATACTTTTCAGAGTGGGCCTTAAAAATAAACTATATTTATAATGTTATTGATCAAAGCTGATGGCGAACACATTTAGAGATGAACATCCTATTCCTATTATTTTTTCTTTCCTTATGATAAGTGTAACAGACCTTTGTGACAGGTTTTCACTGGGTATGAGTAGCAAAACAGTCATTAAGACAAATAATATAAAAAACTGCAGCATACATACAGTAGATAAAGTTGATGTTCTAAACAAAAATGTATTTATGTGTTATTTATTTTTTGAAAAATACATAAATATGATGCAAATGGACAGAATTAGGAGAACCATTTTGTCCCTGCTGACTTTGTTGAAGCAATCGACCGAAAGTCTGGATGTTTGTTTGAATAATATGTATTTTTTCTGGGTTAATTTGTCTGGAACAGTTTTATCCTGCAGCACAAAAAAAGAGAAAAGGTCTATGAAAAGTTTAGTTCATTCTTCACCAAATGAAATTGGAGCCTCTGTTGCAAATCAGGACAATATCTAGCTACAACTCACTCTGTGGTGAGATTACACTTTATGTATACAAAATTTTTATTAATTTAACAATTTATGCTTAAATAAATGTTATTTATTCCACTATTGTTTAAAAGGAAGCCATTAAAACAAGATGTATTAGTCTTCTTTGAAGAAATAGTTTATTCCTGACCAGTTGGTCTGAATAGGGTCACCTGCCCACACTGCAGCATCTTCCACATGACGTTACTGAGATTTGATTGGCCAGCAGACTGTTCTGACGTGAAGCCCATAGAGGATCAATGGGGGATTGCCAGAGGAAGATGAGACACCAGACCCAACAATGCAGATGACCTACCAAAGCTACATGGGAGACCTCAGCAGCTCCACGGGCTGATCTCCTCCATGCCAACAAGAACTGATGCAGGAATTCATGCAAAAGGAGGTCCAACCAAGTGATGAATTCTTAGAAAAGAACAGACTTTTCAGAAGCTTAAAATTTCTGTTTGAAATATATATTTTTATTGATCTTATATAATATTCAAATTTTTTAGACATTGAATTTTATTTTTCCATGATCTGTAAACTGTGATCATCAAAATTACAAGAAATAAAGGCTTAACTTTAAAGGGTCACTGAGGAATCTTCAGACAAGCTAGGTAGCTAGCTATTTTACACAAACACGTCTCACAGCTCTCACCCCTCCGGTTGGCTATAATCCTAATGCCATGCCTCCTCCGGACATGGGGCCATGCATTGCCACAGAAACAATAGAGAGCAAAACATCAGCTGTTGAAACGTTGCCCAGATTTATCCTCTTTCTACCTTAAAACTTTTTTTGTTTTCTGCTAGCTGAAAAAGTGTTTTTCTTATTGGGACTCTGGTATTTTTTCCTAAAATTGAACAGCCGGCCATTTCTGTCCTTCTGTCACTTCCAGGATGTTCTGCTGAAAAATGCTCCAGCATGCATTAATGGAGGATCCAAGCAGTGAGAAAGTGAGGCGCTTCGGCGAGACAGAGAGCCGGATTGTCCAATAGTTGCTTTCGGTCCGAAACGTATGATTGGCTGAAGTTTTCAGAGAACTGTGAGGGAACCACCTGATTGATTTCTTTCAAGTTTTTTTAAATATAATCGCCACAATATATGTATAGCTATAATATGTTAGAACGTTGTTAAGGGGCATGAAAAAAACATTTTAAGCTACATTGTTTACCAAATTCCCATGGTACCTTTAATAAATCTAAAATGTGAACTTCAGTTTCTGAAATAATGTTGAACTTTTTCTCAATATTCTATTTTTTTAATATACTGCATTGTTCATTTGAATTACATGGTTAATTTATTGGAAAATATGTTCTACTTTATTTATGAAGCATTAATAAACACAACAACAAAGGCTGACTAAAGTTCTGTACTTATAAAGACAAACAGAAAAACAAGCACAGGGAAAAGGATAAAACGACATAAACAAATGAAGTGAAAGTATGAAACAATAAAACAAAGAAGTTAAATAAAGATGAGGTCATTGTCAAGGTCTCACACAGGGTCAAAGACCAGGGAGTAAAAGTGAGTTTTTAAATAAGTCTTATAAACAGGAAGTGAGAGAGCCTGCCTAACAAGCAGAGGTAAAACATTCCAGAGTTTCAGGCCTGCTACTAACTAACAAACAAGACAGGGAGCAAAGATACCACAGCAATAAATAACATATAAATATACAACAATTACAATAACATTGATAAGTAGATGTAATGATTAATTCAAGGCGTGTTCAGTGTCAACCACAGCCCTAGTTAATGTGTCTGGAAACACGAGTCTGTACTTGTGTGAACAC
Source organism: Callopanchax toddi (assembly GCA_006937965.1). NCBI lineage: Eukaryota > Metazoa > Chordata > Actinopteri > Cyprinodontiformes > Nothobranchiidae > Callopanchax > Callopanchax toddi. The sequence continues at coordinate 1,507,882 of SSNR01000095.1, forward strand.
CTTGTGAACACCTGTGTGTGTATAGAAGGTTTCTTTACAGGAGTGCTCAATAATACAGTAAGTGCAAGGAGCCACAGACCCACCCCCAAGACATGGAGACAACCCAAGCCCCAGGCATCTGAAGGCTACCCAAAGTGCAGGAACTTCAGGAAGACAGCCGGAACCCCCACCCCCATAGACGCACATAGGATCACCCGCGCGGGGCTCATCCAGCAGCCACTCTGTCAGAACCCCAGGGGGCCGCAGCGATGGGTCTACAGGCCCCGCTAACAGCCGGCCATGCCAGGGCAGATCCAGCATGGATCCAGAGTCCAGAGACCCAAGGGCAACCTGGCCCCGTTAGAGGCCAGACAGGGCCAGAGGGCCCAGATCCCACCAAGCAGCCACCAGGGGAGGAGTCGGGAGATGCCCCACCCAGCCCTGGACACCGAGATCCACCAATAAGTCAGAGGACAGAGGCACCACCCACCAGCAGGAGGAGTGGCAGGGGAAAGGGGTGTGAAAGATAATAGGCTTGTCCGAGATGAACTGCGCCTCGCCTGGAGAACAGACGAGAGCAGGCGGACGCAGCAGGGGGCGCGACCAAAAGTCTGCTTTTAAGTCGGACAGATTTTCCTAAATGTAGCTCGTAGGTGATGATATGGCTGAAGATATCGCGTTAATGTCCGTAATAGCAGATGACTTTCCGTTTTTTCCAAAATCTTTATTTGAAGTTCAAAGTATTTCAAAACAAATTCAAGAGTGAACAATATAAAGTAAAGCAAACTAAATAATAGACATATATCTAGATAGATCAGATCAGTCAAAAAAAGTAAACAAGATACTGCTCTGTACTAAATGATATGATTATAAAAATCAGACAGTTTTATTAGAACTTTATAGAAAATGGAAACAGTTCCTACTGAAAACTCTTTGAAACAAATCACATTTCTCATTGTGGCCTTTATAGTGACATCATCAACGTGGCATGAATTTACAATATATATTTAAACAAATAACATTTCGCATTTTGCAACAGGATGTTTGGATCAAAACGTGAACCAATCAGATCTGAGATCAGGTGAGAGCCAGGCGTTTCCCATCATGCTCTCGGTTTTGCAGCCGGTGGAGAGCAACTGCAGCACCTTGCTCCAAAGTCTGCGTCCGCCTTGATCTCATGAGGTTATCGTTGCCTACGTAGGCATGACATCAGAGCAAGTCGGCGTCAAGTCGGACAGAAATCTAACCGGCATGCAATGGGCGCCGATCACCGGTGATCGAATCTGCGCAGAACTGGCTCATCTCGAACGCACCTAATGTTCAGTGTTGACTTGCACAACCTGGTCTTTGGGCCAGGAGGGTGGGGGTGTGCCCCCAGTCAGTGGCATGGCAGCACATACATTTAACAAGAACTGAGTTGTTCTAAGAGTAGACAACATTCTGTTACCCACTCTGTTATCCACTCTTACTGCCACCAACACCTAAGATGTGATGATAGTGTAAAACGATTAACGGATCACCTAGGAGTTCTTGTTTTCTGTGACAAAGATCCATTAATTTGTCATTTGTGCTCAGATATCACATGCTATTGTTTGATATTGGAATCACATGATGCAAACACAGCGACGTTTCTAAAACTGTAGAGTTGTTTGTGAAGCCTTTATTCAAACGGATGTAAGTGGACAACTCCTTAATTGGTGAGCTCATTTGAATTTTAAAAGGTTTTAGCTGTCTGAAAGCAGCAACACATGGACAGGAATTCATTAGCAGGGCTGTCAGGATCAACTGAGGGCTGAAAACATTCATACAGCGTCAGACATCACAGAGGGACAGAGACACAAGCCTCCACCCTTCATACACCTACCTACACACACACACACACACACACACACACACACACACACACACACACACACACACACACACACACACACACACACACACACACACACACACAGAGGGGCTTATTAGAGGAGAAATGTGGAGCATTTGATCACAGCAAGTCCATGCAGATCTAAAGCATTATTGACTTGAAAGTGGCACAGTCGGTCACTGCTCTGCCATGGCTATCGACATGCTGTCGGTTGCTAGATGGATGTCTGCATGCTGACTTTAATGGGCTTCTCTGATATCCACAGAAACAGGCTTTGGGAGATTGATTGTTGGTTTCAGCTGCCTGCTTGGTAAGCCGTTCAAAATTTACAGATGAATTACAGATGACGAGCCAAGATCAGTCTCTTGTTGTCCAACATCTTTGCCAAAAAGTCTCTGTAAACCCTGATTATGAGGAGCTTTCTCCACACTGAGAATGTTCCAGTGCTGCTGAGTGGGATTAAGCCACCAAATGTCGTAGTTTTATTTTTAACTAAACCAAACTCAGCTCTCATAATAATTTGCAAAAGTAATATGATAAGTCAACTGAGCTAAAAAGTGCACTTTTTTGTATATTTATTGAGCAAAATAATAGTGAGTTTATCTCATTTGTGCAGACCTCTTCATCACATCATGACTACATTTCTTGTGATGGATACTTGATTTACAGCTCAATCTGTAATAGCCATATTGATTTTAGCTTTGGACCACCAACATTTCTTTGGCCTTGGACCAACACCCTCTGGGTTTTTTAAATCAGTCTCTTTTCTCTCTGCCTGCCCACTCGATTACCAAATATGCAGTCACAAATATGCCACATGTTCAGTGAAGTTAACTACACATTAGGAGGAGTATCTTGCACTTTTCTTGTCATAGAGTAAACCTGCTCCAATCCACCATTCCATCTGCCTCAGCTGTCAGAACAGGACAGGTTAAAAACAACAGCTTTTAATATGTCTAAATATTAACATCAGAAATCTGCATATATGATCATTCAGAATGCTATATTACTTTAAAAACACCTATATTTTATCTGCTGGATTAATGCAGAATGATACTGATGGAGGTAATGTTGTGCATTGTCCCCCATTGTTACTGGAATTGTGGAAATCACTGCAACATGACTGAATATTTGCAAAGACAGTGTTGTTGTTCCAAGACCACTCAGATTGTGCTGATTTACATCCAACATAAATTTAAAAGAATACAGTTTCAATCCCTGAAAGAATCCATTGGCTTTAAACTTCTAATGAGATCTAATTCCTGAAGGAGGATGCTCTGCTGATGCTGATGAGATGTTAACTACCACACATAAGATATATAGAATATTTCTTTGTTTATCTTTTGATCCGTGATCCTAACATAGACAGCTGAAATGTTTAATGTATAAAACCTCATGTTATGCAGGCTTAGGGATTATATGAAGAGAATCATTTTTCTGAATTGTGCCGCACCTGACTATAACTAAAAAGAAGAGAATTTATTCTAGAAGAATGTGTCTGTTTGAAATGTGCCTGAATAAAAGAAACAGTCACATTTAGGTAGTGTTGAGGATCCAAAGTTGAGAGGGAAAAGTGAGGCAAGGAGACAGGAACTACAACTAAAGACTTTATTACAAAACAAAGGGCTAATGTGGCAGCAACAAAACAGAAACTAAAGTAAGAAACTACCAGGGCTCTGGGAGAAAAGGAACAATAATACAGGACTTACAGACAAGAGCAGGATGACAGGGTAGATAACAGATAAACAGGTAGCCAACAGTAGGATCTGACAGGGAGAGAATGAAGAGGTGGAGTATATTTACAGAGAGAGGTGATCAGAGGGATGAGGAGCAGCTGGGTGACTGGACTGAATAAGAAACACCTGTGGAGGAGTGGTAAGGGAGACAGGAGGAGTAAACAGGCAAACCTAAACTAACAGAACACACAGGGGCATGGATCGCGACAGAAACAAGACCTGGGAAAGAAGTCAGTCACATGGTGTGGATTTTACATATTACATATTAAAGAAGCATGCCAAATTATGCCATGACTCTTGTTATGCTATACTGAAACTTGACCCAAACACAAAGGAAATCTATTATTTTTATGAGATTTATTGCACAGTAATGTGAGCTGTTTTTGGGTTTGTCAACAATCTGTGGTGAGGTGATCAAAGAGCTGACAGAGAGCAGAATGGAAGGATGAGCAACTGCAGCAGCAGGAAGATAAAACAGTTTTTAAGTCTTAAGTTTAAAGGTTGGAAGTGTTTCCTGATGAACAGAAAACAACGAAGTGGTTGATGAGAGATGAGAAGACTGAGTGCTCTGTGAGAGAGAAGGATGGCTGCCACGCCCACAGACGAATGACTCATAAACTGAATGTAAAACAAAAAATGAAATAGTAAAACAGACCTGGCAGCCTGCAGCAGTTGTGACAATGGGATGAAACATAGCCTTTGATACTAAATGACAAAAAGAAATCATAATAAAAATAGGATCTAGCAAAACTAACTGACAGGTATTTTCAGCAGTACATCATGTTTGGCAGCTTAGTTTTAAAATTAAGGATAGATAGCGATGATGTCAGTGTGTTGCCTTGACTTCGCCTCCCCCTCATCTTATCTGCTCGTGTCTCAGCTGGGAAAGACTCAAATGTGAGGAGAGGAGCCAAACGAGAAAAACAGTGATGTACCAACTTAGAAAATAAAGAAAGAGAAGAAATAAGTTGTAGGGTTTTTTTTAATATCCAGGCTGGAGATAATGTGGTGCAGGGAAAACAGGACTTTCAGGAGCTCCTGAATCCATCAACATGCTTTTAATTCTGTCTCAGCCAGAGAGCAGAATAAGAAGCTCAAAGACACAGAGGAAGCTTGGAGAGGATTGCGGTGTGTGCCACTTTAGGCAAAGAAACAATTAGCTGAGGACTGCATTCATTCATGGTGGATGAGCTTGATGTGACAGGAACAGATGGTAAATGGTTCAAATTTCCTCCAAAACAGTTTTCTTTACAAGTCAACCATAGAACAGTTGTGAGGATTAAACAGGTAGATGTGAGTGGGTGTGTTGCTCTGTGTGCTAATACAGCATAGAGTTTATAATATGAGCATACATGCTAAAGTCAGTGGGGGTAGACAGGTGGTTAATTAGCTGTCTCACAGCTTCTCCAACAGGGATGTGCCAAGAGGCGACTGCTGAGTGAGAGACTGTATCTTGATTACGTTTTTCATCAAAACAAACGGCTCTCTGCTCCACTCACAGCCCAGCTATCTAACTGAGAAGATTTAATATTGCCAGGTAGAGGAAGCTCTTTCCTCGAGGGTTAAGGAAGTATGCAGATAAGAAGAAGAGGAGCACAAAGGACTCAGACCCAATTATTGTCCTACTTTGAAAAAGGTTGTTTTCAATAGCTTTTTTGGAATTGTTGGAACTTTTCATATTGATCAGTGTTGCTGTATTTTTAGGAGGAGGGAACAATGATTGGACTAAAGCTTGAGGTGTATTGAATGATTTGGTGTATTCTGACTGAAGGGACAGAGAGCTGTCTGTCTGAATCAGTCACTCTCTGAGCTCTTCTTTTCTAAACAAGGCAGACAGAAAAACAAGTTCCAGAGGAGAGCAGCCTGGTGAGGCATGTGGAATCAATAAGCTGTTATTTATATATGATTATAAAACTAAATGATGACTTTATGATAGTGAGAAGAGTGTTAATGGATGACTATCACAACAACATGCACTGCATCTGGTCAGCTTGCCTCTAAACATTTCTGAGAAAACAAAGGCAGACACTTTTGTTGCTTTATAACTGTTCTCTGCTGTCAGAAGGAAAACATTTCTTTACTATCTGAGGATTTAAACACGTAGATTAGTCAGTCTGTTGTGTCTCAGCGGAGCAGCCATGAAGACACTTCCTGTTTGGGTTGGTGGGAAATAATGAGGCCCAGATTCACCAGGAATGTGCTGCACCTGTTTTTGTTTTTAATGCATTTTTTGTGCATCATTTGCAACCACAAGATGTTCCATCTCAAAGCCAGATTCACATAGCAGTTAGCACAAATTATACAGAATGCTGGCTCAAACACGCCCATGAAGTCTGACTGCAGTTGATCTCAATACAAAATCTAAAGGTGAAATCTGTCACAAACAGAAACTAACAAAGTGAAGGAAAAAAGAAAAGTAAACTCTTGAACTTAGAACAGAGATTCTTTTAAAAGCTGAACCAAAAACATCTCATTCTAAAACAGATCATGGTCAGGATGGCATTTATATATTAATGAACAGCATTTTGTTTTCAGACTAGTACAGTTTCTTTTTGTTTTTACTTAATGATTGTGACAAAATACATTTTTTGTAATTAAAAAAAGGTTCTTTACATGTTTTCTGGAAAACAGGGTGCACACTGCACCTCACTGCCAATCATCCTGCAAGTTAATCAAACCAAATCTAAAATATTCATCTCAGAGGGAAATTAAATGTTTCAGCAGCTCATTTAAGTTTTTTCAACCATTCATTGTAGGCTGTTCAAGAGTTGATCTGAAGAACCTGAAGAACCTCTAACTGAAGACACTGCGGTGTTGAGTTACTGTCCTGTAGAGGATGCTCAGGGTTGTCCATCAAGTTATTCATTTAATGACGTGTCCTCAGTATTTGTCAGATAAGTTCTATGGGCTGGACCATTCTATAATCAGACTCTTCTATTCTCTGAAAATAAAATATCAAATAATGGACGTTACCATTTTTCTGAATATGTATTTGTAAATGTATCAGTATCAGAAACCAGTGAAGGAAGTGTTGAACTAGAGGCCTAGTTCACCTTGTTGGTTCATTTTTGCTTTTGGTCTCTGAGATGAAATTTCTACCATCTCTCAGGAGCTGATAAATATTTCACTGAGTGTTGCAACACATTTTTCACTAGTATAAATTAACAGAAACATGAGTAGTTTTTACATTAAAAGCATATTACCAGGAATGAATATACTCAAGTGAGTTCCAGACATTTTCTTTTATTTATTTAATTCAAAAGAAAAAAGTAAAAAAACAAAACAAAATATACACCAACATTTACAATACAAAGTTGAATGAAAAGGGGCAGAAGAAAGAAAAGATCTTATATAATCTGCCCGCATTTACAAACAAAATTATTAATAATGAATTTTCTCCTAACTTATATATAAACTCAAATAATTGTATTACCTTCCTGTTCCAATATTTCCAAAATAATCACAGACACTAACTTAGTTTACACTTTCATAATTTCTCAATACATTTGATTTAAAGCATCTTTTAAATGAAGTGACTTCAATTCTTTCATTTTCATATTAAGGTTGTTACATTATTTCACACTGCTCACTGAAATACTCTATTCTTTTGTCTTGGTTCTAAATCTAGGTTTATTAAAGACTTCATTTCCTTTCAATAAATAACTAATTACTCTTTTTGCACACATCTTTGGAAAATTTGTTGACAGAGCTTTGTACATGGTTTGTAATATTTTCCAGTTCACCAAATCATGAAATTTCATAATGTTATATTGAATAAATAACAGGTTATATGGATTAATGATTGGTGCATTGGTTCTGATGTGTAAATGTCTCTTTACAGGGACTGTATGAATTAGATCGAGGTGCAAGGCCTTTATTTGTGACAACAATAGAATCACAATCCATTTGTGAATTCAGGTTGTTCAATATTTGGATTTGTTATATTTAGACTAAAGCCAGAACATACATGTACATGTAACATCCTATCATACATGCAGAATGATCAGTAAACCAGGAGCAGTGTAGGAGTTCAGTGAAAGCTTCAGCATGTGGGCTGGGGCATTTAGAATGATTCCATAACCACTCCAATTAGCAGAAAGCTGTTATTTCACCTGAGCCACTACTGCCCCACAAGGTAACAGCCTCTGGTGTTGCTAGGGGCATTCCTATCCAACTAAACTGGCCCATCTTTGTTGAGCTTCTGGAGAGAGCAGGAATAATCAGGACTGTGTGGCTGTAAGCAGAGGTAACAGCAGACAAACTCAATGCCTGGCTGTACTGTGATGGTGAGCAGACAAGCTGCTGACTTAACAGATTAAACATGTATGACCTGTGTGACTGACTGATGGACCCTGCTCCTCAACACACCCTTTCTCGTTGCCAGTCATCTAAAAATAGACCCAAATTTAATCCTGTACTTTTGAGAAGAGGTTAGTGCCGTATCCAGTCCTCAGAATGTAATCACACCTGACTCAGGTACAGAAACACAGCAGCAAGATCCGATGATGAACACTGTGGCTGTCCAGTTCAGTAGGATGTGAGAAGTGATGAAGAATCAGAAATCTCAAGTTTGGTTCCTAGTTTAGTTTTTTCCTAAGTTAAAGACTTCAAATCAATGCTCGATGTGAGCTTTAGACTTAATAAGACATCCACTTTAAAACCAAATTTAGACCAATTTCAGTCTAGATGTCTGACAGTTTCTAGTCAAACATGATCTATTAAGGAACGTGGGATAGAAGCGGGATAGAGGCAGTTCTCTGGCTTTCATTCCCTGTTGAGCCTCCACACAGACGACAGATGTGTTCACTGTTGAACCCTCCCTGTCATTTGAGCTCAGGAAGGAGTCAGGATGAAGGCTAATGTAGGAGCTCCATTTCCACACTGATTATCTACATTCTGCTAGTTTGGTCTAATGGCTGCATGAGTTTTGTCACAGCAGTTTTTCGGTGTATGTAGGCTGTATCTGATTTATTTCTATAAAATTTCAAATTATCCTTCCAATTTATCATTCCAAAAAATGCTTACCTTCTCAAACTGGCCAGAAAAAAATCAATCATTTTATATTATATCAAAGCAGAATGTCCACAATACATTAAAGTATTTTTCTTCCAGCCTCCTTCCTAAGACTCCCAACTCTGACTTGTTCATTCTTTAAAAGCCTCATCATTGAACTGTGTTTATACCTCATGAGATGACCTAGATTCAGATGACCTCAAAAGAGGATGAAGAAGTAGAAGCCCAACACACAGAAATAAACAACAGGAGACATTTTATGAGTGTGTGGTCTTTTGAGCTAAATATCCACTAGTTTATGATGCTTTCCTGCTTATTCCTTAAGGAATTAAAGGCACACTATGCAGTTCTGGCTTGTTTTGTTTTTAGCACCCCCTAGTGTCTGTTTTAAATCACTCTTGTAAAAACGTTAGCATAGCACCTAAATCTAACTGTTGAAATGTCTCCTCAGCCTTCACTGTGGTTCATCACTCATTCAAAGAAATCAGCTGTGTTCAAGCAGGGAGGGAAAAAATTCACAAAATCATGAGCTAAAAACACTCCAGTGCTAGCATAACAGCTAGCCACATTGGGTTAGCCTAACCCTTGTGAGATACGTGACTTTGGTCAGGAGCACCAGACCAGAGAGTTGCAAACGTGGTATTCTGGATACAAGCAGCAGATGGGGCTGAGTGACTTTTCATTAACCCTGTAAAGAGTCATATTAGCACAGACTGCTCAAGGAGAAGATTTTAAAAATATGAAAAAGTTACATAGTGTGCCTTTAAACTTGATGGGCATTCATCCAATCAAAAATAAAAAAGTTTCCATTCATGAGATGCATTCTGGCTTCATATGTGACACTTTCAAATCATCCAAAATACAAAATTATAAGTCATGATGTCTGACTCGTTCCCAAGGAAACAGCTTCAAAGCTGGCTGGAGTGTTTTTTATTTATTTGTTCATTAGCTTTAACTAATCTGTCATCATGTAAAAGACTTAAACATTTTCTCCCACATCTCATTTTATTAAAAGTGTGCTGGAAAGCATTTAGTGTAGAAAGGAAGCGAGAATCAGATTTTAAACAATAGGAATTATTTTTCTTAAAATAAAAAAGATTTTCATGCTTAAAAAGCATGCAAACTACACCCAGAATGATTCAGGCCAGATTTATTTGAAGTGTCTATTCAGTGCTGTCTCAGTTGGTTGACTTCCAATTTGCAAATGATTCAACTCTGAAACGAGGAATGGGAAGAGTGGCTTTAGATATGACCTGCTCTAAATTAAAGGCAGGAGAATGCCATGGACAACACACCTCATTAGTAAGTAAGTCAAATTTTAGTTAAATAGCTCTGCGCCTTTCACAAGTACAGCAAAACATCACAAAGCAACACATGTAAAATCAGCTCATCATCACATAGCATACAGCTGTTTCATTTATTGTGACTGAGCTGGACTCGTTGGAGACTTTAAAGGTTTGCAGTCATTTTTTTAAAAAGTGAATTAACAGCTTAATCAGAAGCACATTTCCAGCTATAGTCAGTACCACGACCTGCAGACAGATTTTCTCCCACACTGTTAGTTTTCTGTTCTGATGAGGATCCATCACATGTGCTGCTTCACTGCTATCTGTCAGATCTGCCAAAACATTCTTTCATCACGACTCCTGCTGACTATTAATGAGCTGAACGTGTCGTTCACTAAAGAGCCTGTAATTAGATCACTGAGCCATGAGCTGAATGACCTCTGTGTTCTGATTCTGTCCTCGTCACCTGCACACTATTATAGCATTAAAAACTGTTTTATTATGACAAGTTGATCTCTCTTTGACTGTACAGATTAAGGCATATTGGAACTTGGTTAAAAATAATTTGCTTCTCAGAAAGGCGGTCTTAGAGTGCTAACAGAAAATAATAATGAAAGCTCTGTATTGCTGGAAACATGCATGCATGGCTCTGCATACATTTGCAGCCTCGTTGTGTTTTCAGAGAAAAGCGGTCAGTCTTTATCACTTCAGGTATCAGCTGTGATATGACAGAATGACCTGAGATGTGTTTTAATGCTACACACAAAAAACATAATTAAAATGATTGGTTTTAACTCAAAGAAAACACCCTAAATGATGCATCAGAATATTTTTTTGTGATATTGTGTCTGTGCCAGCCCATTTAAAGCCATAGTTGCTTTCATCCATCGCGCTGTGTTTTGCTGTGGCGCAAAACACTTCCTGCCCCCCATTTGAGTTTTGCGCGACTTCAAGGTCACGTGAGTGAAACCCAGCAATTGTATATGAACTGTATGTTTTGGAAAGATTGACTTTTTCCCTTAGGAACATCTCAGAAAAATGTTAACAAAACTGGGAAAAAATGATTTCTTAGAATGTCCAAACTTTGAACCAATGTCCCTGCAATTGGTCCTTCTTCCCCCTTTTTTTCCATGTAGGTGGCTTCTGTTATTGTCTACTTTGTTCATGTTGGTCCTCATTTATTGTTTTGTGTTTATTACTGTAAATTGAAAAATGTTTATTAAAATTAAGGAAAAGTTTTTTAAAAAGTTGGATAAGTTATGAACTATGAAAAAGAGGTGGGAGTTTATAAGTATGCACTCCTTTCCACTCCTTTTTGAACAAAAGAGTGGTATTCCTCTTATCTGTCATGTGTTTTTAGCTGTTTTTAATTGGGCTGCATGGTGCCACATGTTACGGGTGGCTTTCAGAGGAGGAGGATTTCCAGTCTGTCCAGCGGCGGTTCAGCACCCTGGACAGCGGCACGCTGAAATCCCGCTCAGCTGCTGCAGATTTAGATTAATCAGGGCTCATCATCAGACAGGTTAAAAGACGGAGGCTGTCAGTACAGAGTGGGACTCAGAGCGGTACTGACGTCCCCCAACCAGGCTGTGGAGTCACAGAGAGCGGCGGAGTAAAGATAAACACAGTGTTCGTTTTAGTGCAGGATTCTGCAGCTCTGTTAAAAGAGCCTTTTTGTTCGTTCGTCGTTTTTTGAATCAGTTAATATCCTCCTTAGTCGAGCGTCCTTAGTTTAATATAGAGCTTAGTTTATTATAATCTAGAGTCTTAGTTTATTATAATAGTCCTTAGTTTAATATAATAGTTCTTTAGTTTAGTCAAAAATAACCACTTTAGTTAATAATAGTTAGTAGTAAAAATAGTGAATTATAGTATAGTTTATCCTGGGTCGTAGAATTATTCTCCCCAGCGTTTTGTGTTTGTTTATCCTCCATTTTTAGTTGAGTGCTTTTTTTGTTACTTTGTTACTAATAACTCCTTTCTTTTCAGCAGTGCCTCTTCCTGCTTGTGTTTTCTGAGGGAGTGAATAATAAAACATTTTTGGTAATTTGTAAACCTTGTCTCTAGAGCACTTTTTGTTAGACCCCTTCGTTCATTACTCCTAGACATTCCAAGGGGTCGTAACACCACAGTTGGTGGCCACCTTCATGCAGAGGATATTCAAGTCAGGGATTCTCTTGGTCAACTTACTTCATTTACCAAACCGAATCTTGCTGTAACCTTTGACCCAGCTCTTACTCTGGATGCTTGTGTCAGTTCTTTCTTTTATCTCAGTTGAATATTGCTAAGTGGAGTTCCGTTGTGCCACGCTCTGAACTGGATGTAATTATCCATTCATTATATTTGGACTACAGCAACTATCTCTTTACCTGCCTAAGCAAAACTTCCTTGGATTGGTAAACATTAGCTTAGGTTTAGAATGCAGACGTCCTCCAGCTTCACTTGCTGTCTGTAAATTCCAGTGTAGGCCCAGCATACATCAGTGAATGTTTAGATCCTTAGCACAGGTATTCAGGTCCACTCCTCCTGAGCAAACAGCTCCAGCTGTCTCAGGTCTGAAAGATTCCTTCTCCAGATGTTTGAGCTCCTTCCACAGATGTTCTAGATCAGGGTCATAGAAGGCTACTTTAGAATAGTCCACTGTTTGGTTCTGATCCATTCTTGTGTGTTTTAGCTTGTTTTGGCTCATACTCTTGGGGGATCCCTGACCTGTAACTGAGACCAAGTTTTCTAACACTGAGCAGCACATTTAATAACATATTATCTTGATAGTCTTGAGATTTTATTGGATTCTGAACAGATTCAAGACTCCCTTGTCCAGATTCCATGATTCACACTGTTTTTCCTGCATGCTTCTATTTTGTGTCTGTGAACATAGAGCTGTGTGATTTGTCAAACAGCTTTTGTTATAGAAGGTTTCCTTGGGTGTTTTTCTACCATCTGCACTATTTTGATCAACCTGAGGTTCCTCTTTCATCCTCATTCAGGCAGGTTGTCTACAGCCTGGTGGACCTTAAATGCCTAGTGCAGATGGTTTTCTAGCATTTACCTTTAACATGCTGGTCAGTAATGAGACAAGTCTGGCCCCAGCTGTATGTGATCCATGTTTAGTGCACTACACACTCTGATAGCAAACAGCACTGTGACTACGTTTGATGCTATAAATAGGGAGACTGACTTATTACAAGTCCAAAAAAAGGGTTTTAAATAAAGGCAACTGGACTTGTTTGGTTCTTTTGAAGATGTTTCACTGCTCATCCGAGTAGCTTTGTCCATTCTTAGCTAGCTACTCGGATGAGCAGTGAAACATCTTCAAAAGAACCAAATAAGTCCAGTTGCCTTTATTTAAGACCCTTTTTTTGGATTATCATGACCTTGATGACTGAGAACCTTCACCAACTTATTACAAAATTTTGATCCTAATTACAGGACGAACCTTAGTTTAACATGTCCCTATTATCAGATCTTACCATTATCTTTGTCCAGTCCTATTTCAGTAACCAGTGTGAATTTTATTCACATCTATTATATAAAAAAACATGTTTTCACCCTTTGCCTTTTGGCAGCATATGATCATTTTGTGTTTGTGTGTGTTAGAAAAATATTTCATATTTACTGTAATGGACCAACAGATGAATATCAATTAAAGTCCAAAAATAACACTACATCCACAAATGATTCACTTTTGGAGACAATCCTATCAAAATGGCCCCATAGCCATGAAGCACACAGTCTGAGTAAACAGACTGTGTGAGATCTGATGGTATGGTTACTGCGTTTTCAAGATTTGATCAAAATGGCAATAGCTTTTTCACTCTTCATCAAAAGATGTTCTTAGATTACAAATCTGGCATGAAAGGAAGCAGGCAGCTCCTTCAAGAAATGCACGTCCTTTAATTAGCAGCTAGCCTTTACAGTACACATCTAATGTGAGGAGATGCTCAAAGTTGTAAGATTTTGGCAAGCTTTCATTCTGTTGTTCTGCAGCTTCACTGCACTCACTCAGCATCGCCTGTCACATGAGACTCTAGCTCTGAGACAGATCAGACATTGAGCTCTTTTTCCATGTGTCAGAAGATTGTTTTGAAAACATCTCCTGGGTTTTCAATCCAAATATGAATCATAACAGCTAAAACAGTTCCTATGAAATAGTTTCACTGTGAATGTGTTGCTGTACGGTATTCACATCCTGAAAGAGAGAGGTCAAAAACATCTCTACTCCTGTCATCCACAGGTCCTAAGCTTCGGCTGATGCTAGACGCCTAGTTTGATCTGGGCCTATTGTCTGGTGTTATGTACTGTAAGTGTGGCTTTTAAAGGACCCAGTAAAAGGCAGATGCTTAGTCAGAGGAGTGAATGCAAAAAAGATGTTAAAGGATGAATAATAAAAAATAAAATAAATAAATAAAAATAAAAAACTGATGACTCAGCATAAGGCAGACAAAAAGGCTGAGCAAAAAGAGATTAGAAGGATCAGAAAAGAAATGAGGGGACTAAACTGTATTGACCCTTTGCACGTGACGTCACGCTGCTCATGGTACGACCCCTCAGCCATTGTGGTTGGCAGAGGTCTGTTTACACAGACAGAAACTCCTGGGAAGCTAGTCAAAACAAGCCAGTTATCACTTTTATTTAGTTGATTTCACAGTAAAATGGTAACAGTTAGCAATGCGGTTGGCTATACACTAACACACACAGGTGTACAGTAAACTCAACTTATCATTTTTTAAAACTTTGATGGAGACTGCAGACGGAGATGAGCTGCAGCGGTAGCAGCCCTCAGAGTGTTTTTGGATTTGCAGCGAAGACGTTTCACTGGATCAGTTAACGTTCATATATTTCTGGAGATGGGCTAACTGTGATGGACCTGAAATGATAAATATGGTCTGTTTATATTACTTATTTAGTATTGATAATCCTTTATTTCACCATGGAGGACGTGTGTTACTATCCACTGCAGTGAATTTCATGTTAGTTATTGATTATAATAATATTGTTCCAATGTAGGATTACGTGTGTGAAAATTACATTATTTATTTAGCATGATGAGCTTTGCCGTTATGAGATATCTTGTCTTGTCCAGTGTGAGAGCAGCATCTGAACCCATTGACCCTGCCAGCACTTCAAACTGGTAGGGATCTGGACTATGTTTAGGTTTTTAAATCAGTTCCAGTATAAAGTGAACACTGTTCATCACATAATGTTATAAATCCAGCAGGGTGAATTCTGGCAAAGTCAGCAACTTGTTTACATCGGTGAAGCAGCAGGGAGAACGTAAGCTAATGTTTGTAAGCTAGTTAGGACTTAACGTTTGTAAATACTGCTCTCTTTGAGCCCCACCTATCTAAACCTTCCCACATGTGAACTGGGCTTGAACTAGTGGGAGACAGGCTAAACTGGCAAAAAACTATCCCAGTCGTCACTTTTGTTCTCCGTTCAATACTCCCGTAATTCACTGATACCAACCACTATAGTGAATCCATGTGATCAGGTGACGTAGGTGCAAAGGGTCCACAAGCAACAAAGGTACTAGCCAGTCATAGGCAGGTGGGTGGGTCTTCGTGACTTTGCTCTGCTGTTGCTGTAACCGGACAAAAAAATGCAATCCACAAGTAGAAATATTTTCAAGTAAATTTACCAAAAAAATTTTTTTTAAAAAGCACAAATTCACTTAGAAAAAACAAACTTGACAACTGTGCTGCTGAGAGAAATTAGGTTTCTTTATACAGGAAGGAGAGCAGGTTGGGGAAAAAACTGAATAAAAGGAGTTGAGTAAAAAAAATTATGAAATATAAGAAACTAAACACAAGACAAGAACTAAAATGAAACAAGAAGAGCATGAAGGAATTCATGTATCGTTCTCATATTCTCATTTTGAGATAAGAATACACCTCCTGTTAAACAACCACACATCTGTAAAATGCATTATACCAACTTGTAATTTTCTCAGCTATAGGAATCTGCATAATGACAAAACCCAGTTTGTTTCTTCAGGTCTCTTTTAACGGCCTTTCCTGCCAAACCTGGTGACACCTTAAGAACCCGAGTGTTTTTGTAGAAGAGGATTTCTCCAAGAAATCCCTGAAACACCATGAGACCAGTCTGTCCACCCACACCTCTGGTTTATAACGCCTGGAAGTGAACTGAGGGTCACCCTCCTCTCAATTTCACACCTTTTAAACACATTCATGAGTAGCTGTGATATACTCTGTGTGTTCACAGAATGAGAAGGATCACAGTGTTAAGATGCTCACTCGGATAAAAGATAAGAGAGTGTCTGGACAAACAGGTCAGTCTGGTGTCCAGCAGGTTTTAGGGCTCAAACTCAGCAGAACACCACGTAGTAGAGGTCTGAATAGGATAGCTGAATGAAATCTGCACACAGCTACAATCAAACAGAAATGGACAATGTCTCTGATTTAAGATGCATCAGTATTTTTAAAGTGAAACCTCCAAGATTCCAACATCAAACATAACAGAGCTTTAAACCCAGCTGCTCCTCAAACGGTTCAACAAACTTCACCTCTGCTTCCTGCTTCGTGTTATTTATTAAATTCTAACTTCACAGAAGAGGAGCAGATAATGTGTGATTTTTTTGTATCTATTCCATGATTCGGCTAAGCGGCCTCTCTCAGCGTCTGTAATTGTTAATGCATGACCCTCCTCATGGCCTCGCTGTGGACTCCTCTGATTCTTTTGTGCGCTTCCTTCAAAGAAAATGTGCTCTTTCTGACTCTTAGCTCGGTAAGAGGAGATGTGAAGTGCTGCAGTAAATCAAATTGATAAGAACTTGGTGTTTGTGTGTGTGTGTGTGTGTGTGTGTGTGTGTGTGTGTGTGTGTGTGTGTGTGTGTGTGTGTGTGTAGTCGAGTCAGACATGTACAGTAATCCTACAGTATCTCTGTAGAGACGATGGTGGGTGGTGCAGCAAATTAATGACATCAATTGTCAGCTGCCTCCCAAACTGTCATTGGTGGGAGACTTCTTTCTTTTTCAGCTCCTTTTAATGAATCATTGTGTTTAAATACAGCTCGGCTCAGCCCGTTCCTTCTTCTCACACTACAAACTGACCAGCTACATCATCCTCACACACTCTCTTTACATTTTCTGTCCCAGGTCCGAACCCTCGTCTCCTTTATTTTTTTCATTTCTCCTGAAGATGAAATAGGAGTGCTGGTAATTAGTTTGTGAGACTTGTGAAGGTGGGCAGAAGGAATGGAGTGTGTACTTGACAGCAGCGATAATGAAGAGATTCTCTGTGCTAATCCTCTGAACTCACTGCTGTGAGAGCAGTGATTTGGAGAGGAGACCTTTATTAAAGCAACATTTAATATCAGCCAAAAAGGTTCAAATAAATAGCTTTTTTTTTTTTTAAAAAAGGCTAGTGATTACCACTGCTTTAGTCCTCCAAATTGTTATTATTATTTGAATTATGTAACCTATAAACCTTTGAACAAATATTTAAGGAATATTCAACTTTTTTGTATTTACAGAAATAATTGTTGTCAACATTCTGTTACTTTTGTTGGATTGATACTTATTTTAGATTAATCTAATTTAAAAAAATCACCAAACATTCCTGCATTAGGGAAAACTTTGGTTTAACAATGTTTAAAATGTTGTTTAAGCTAAAGGAAGGAAGGAATCCACATCAACCACTGCCTTTAATTCCAGAGTTTTAAACTAAACTCATCTACTGTTGAGAAATGAGGGATTCAAATCATTTTGGTCAAATCTTGAACTAATGTTTCAGTCAACAGCACAACAAATGTTAGCTCAATACCCGTCACACTGACAGGATGCCTCTGAGAGATGACCCTGGTGACAACATTCTATAAACACAACTGACCTGCACTGGCTGAACCATGGACTTCACAGACAGACCACAGGTTCTTTAAAACCTAGGTAAAGTTGACCATTTCAGGTGTCCTAAAACCCAGTAGAACTTCATGTTCCTCCACAGCAGCACAGACTGATGGTGGTGGAAACTGCTGCACCTGGTTGGTAGTGTGACCTAAGAAGTATAGTCCTGTCTAACTCTTCCTCCACTCTACTTCATCATTTGTTGAACTCAGTGTCTCCTGTGAGAAGAACAAATCTATGTTCTCAGACCTGCTCAGTTCAGCCAGTAACCGTCGCCCATCTCTGCCCCTCCATTCACTGATGCTTAGAATCATAAACCCCCCAAAAGAGGAAGAACGACAAGGATGGTGAAACAATTTAGAAAAAACAAGAGCTTTCTTTGTGGTCAATCCATGAAAAGTTCCCATTTTTGTTCTCTTGTTTGCTCAGCTGTTCAAAGCTTGTCAGCCTCCTAATCCTTTATACAGATATGATGAATTAATCAGTAAAAGAATGGCTTAAATGAGTAAGAGCCTGGATGTTTCTGAGTATTATAGCACTGAGTCATCATCAAATGGTAAATAGCTATTTCTATAGTGCTTTTTCAAGTCCAGGGATTCCAGTGCACTTTACACTACAGTCATTCACCCACTCACACACACATTCACTGATGGCAGTGAGCTACACTGTAGACACAGCTGCTCTGGGGGCAGACTGAGGAGTGAAACTTCCGTACACCAGACACCACTGAGTCCTCCGACTACCCAAGGACACAATGACAAAGTGACCCATTAGGAGCTGGGCTTGAACCAACAACTCTCCGGACGTTGACAGATGACTGCTCTACGTTCTGAGCTACTGCTGCTCCAACCGATTCAACAGCCGTATTTTCACCATTCAGAAGGTCTGGCTAGTTGTCTAACTCCAGACTTGTTTCTGTCTGACCACTGCCCTGTTAGGTTTTCTCCAACAACCACAGTCTCTGTGTAATCATTGTTCCTTATTAGGTTAGTTGGTGCGTGGGGTACCTTTATGCTTCCACTTTACAGGTAACAGCGGACTGTTACAGCTCTGTTCTCTAATGTCACAGCGATCCACAGAGTGCTGCTTGACTGCAGCATGACCTCACACTGCATCTCTACAGAGGTACCGCTGTGTTCAGCAGCCTCTCACAGCACTCGTGTTTTCTATCAAATGTAAAGTAATATGTTCAAAAATGTAATTTATTAAATTTAACTTGAAAGAACAGTGTTAGAATATTTCAAATCATTTGTTCCAATTAATAATATTCTAATAATCTAAACACACACACACATATAGGTGTGTGTGTGTGTGTGTGTGTGTGTGCGTGCGTGTGTGTGTGTGTGTGTGTGTGTAAAAATACATACTTACATACATACTTGAAGTGCACCAGTGTCATGAGATACCTGCGATGAGGCAGAATTTGACCTCTTTAATAAAAGAGCAGCACATCCTGGCTCCTTGTGAAGGAAATGACCAACATTCGGTCATCAGCCATTGTTTAAATCAACAACTGCAAAGACAACAAAGATTCATGTAACCCCAGAGGAGTTTCTGATTGTACAATTATTTCTCCAGTCTGATTAACTCATTTTGGGGTGTCACAATCTCTTCCCTGCTGTTTACCCTGCAGACCCAGAACTAAACAGAGGAGGCAGAATTTAGTTTCTCCCTCAGAAAACCTGAGATGTGCAGAAACAGTTGATTTCTTTAAATCAGGACTGAAAAGATTATTGTTCATTACAACTTTCCATTAAAAGATCAGAAGTCACAGAAAAAACAGTGTTGAATAAGAAAATGAAAAAGCAGTTTGAAGGATTGATTATTCATTTTATTTATGAGTCAAAATTGCCAGTAGTATTGTGAAAATTAAATAGCATTTCTGTTAATCCATTTTAATTTTCTAATTTAACATTTAAAAATGATTTGTGTTACACTTTTGCTGAAATGACATTTTAAAATTGCATCTTAAATGTAATTTGCTTTATCATTTTCATTAAGTCACAGAAAAAGCAATGTTGAATCAGAAAATGAAAAAGCAGACTGGAGGATTAATTAGTCATTCTATTTATGAGTCAAAATTGCCAGTAGTATTGTGAAAATTAAATATCATTTCTGTTAATCCATTTTAATTTGAATTATGTTACACATTCGCTTCCATAGTTTTTAACTGTTTCATATGTTTAAAACTTCTGTTTGCTTCTTTTAAATTATTTATTTATTTATTTATTTTGTATTCCTTTTTTCCTTTTTCCTTGTTTTTCTGTAAGGCACTATGAATGGCCTTGTGATTAAATGGTGCTATACAAAGACACCTGCCTTGCTTTGTCCTTGCCTTTCTTCTGCAGCAAATCAAATCATAATGGAAGGGATGTATACAAATATGACGAGCTATTTAAATCATTTATGGTTGTTGGATCCTGAATAAAATACTTGCCTCAATACAGGTAAATCTGTAGTTCAGTTAGTTAGTTAGTTAGTTAGTTAGTTAGTTAGTTAGTTAGTTAGTTAGTTAGTTAGTTAGTTAGTTAGTTAGTTAACCGTTGTTTGCTGCTACATATATGAGACTTAGTCCTCCTGACTTTACTCTCTGGCTGATATTATAACTTTGAAAAGAAACTTCCAGGATTTTTTAAAGTACTGTAGGTGAAGAGTCCTAATTATTTCATTCAACATTCAAAGTACCATATAGTAGAACTCTTTATTTAATCTAATATTCAAACACATAATTTAAAAAATCTGCAAAATTTGCTGCAAGATGAACTCTTTAGGCCTCTTAGCCAAGCTAATAGTCAGCTATCTGTGGTATCTATTTTATATATATGAAGGCATTTTTTTTGCTCATTTAAGACTAAATATTTAACCATAACTGTACAAAACATCCACAATATTGACACATATAGAGACAGCATGCAGTGCAGTGGTTAGAACATGGATTCATGTATGATTTTTGCAATTATTGTCTCGTTTTTCTGAGAAACACATGCTAATAATGATTTTTTTGTGTGTGTCAAGTTTCAGGTATGAGTGTGTATATTTCTGCTTTAGCTCAGTGATTGTGAGCAGTAAGGAATGAACTCCAGCTCCCTCTGCAGGAGAAATCCAGTATACCAGAAGGTTTTAAAGGTGGAATCACACAGCTGAATTATATCAAGTTTTTATTTAATTAATGCATCCTATCAAAGCATATTTTCTCTATATTAATTTGCTGCACAAAGAGTCGAAAAGTTATTTTTATTTTTTCCACTCCTTAGAGTTTTAGTTTCTGAGCAGATCAGTGGGATCTTCATTACAGATCAAACATCAGAAATAAAGATCAGCCAGGAGGCTTCTAATAATGAACAGATCATAGCATAGGCAGTCACACTCAATAACAGTAAATATGTATGATTGTTTTATTTCTGCCTACAGACACAGGAGCATCAACAAAACTCCTGCCCACCAAACCCACACAGTCCCTGCTGCATGCTGCCCACTCACTGAAACAACAGGATGGAGATGGTGAGGATTCAGGGTGAAGGAGCCAAAAAACGATGGAAATGGAATGAAGAGTTAATGAATAGCTTTTGTAATAATGTAAAACGTAGTTGCTCTTTTAAGCTCCATGTGACCTGTTGCCTGCAGGAGGACCTTGAGGTGATGCATCAGTCATTTAGAAAACATTCAATAAGAAGTTTATGAAACCAAAACATGCTGCAGGTTTATTACAAGCTCAACAACTGAACCCAATTAAAGCACTTCAGAAAAACACTAAAAATACTACAGAATAAATCTTTATTATATCATTGTTGCAACTTTTAACAACAACAGCAGTCAGTAGGGTGATTGTGATGCTGTCAGAACACATGTCCTCAGTAAAACCCTGGAGTCTGTCTGGAGAAGCTCATTATGGAACAGTGACCCCCTTCAGTCAGAGAAAAGCCCAGAATGTCAATTTTTAGAGGAAAAATCTTTAAGGTCAATAAATGAACATGCCTGGTATTCTGATATACCGTATTCTTAAATTTATCATACCCAGTTCTTCCACTTTGCAGAGTCCGTTTTAGCTGTCTGTAATGTGTATTTTTTACTATTCTGATGTTTTATGTCAGCTTAATTTTAACAGTTTGGGATGCTTATTGTATTTTATATTTATTGTACATAATGTTGTTTTTTTTGTCTGTAACGTTACAGACTGATCCTCGTTTTCCTGATCAGGAAACGAGCCTGTAGCTAAAATCTGACACATTAACAGTAACTCTTCATTAACCGTCTAACCCTACAACAATAAATAACCATTTTAATCAAATATTATTGATGAACACATTATTAGAGTGCCTGCTTTCTGATCATCTCTATTTATTTGGGGAGAAAAGCAACCTTTTGTTCTTCTTTTTGTAGAAAACTGTTCTTGTCCTGGTAACCTTCAGGTCTGTTTATTCTGATGTCAATGTCAATTTATTTATAAAGCACTTTAAAAACAACAGAGCTGCACCAAAGTGCTGTATAGCAACAATAAAAACAATCACATCAAAACAATAAAATAGCAATAAAACATGATCATAAAAGCAAGGATAAAAAGTAAAAAGATAATAAAAATCCAAAGATTAAAACAATCAAAACAAAGCCAGCAAAGAATGCAAGTTTTAATAAAAAAATTAAAAGTATGATTAAGACTCAAAATCAAAAACTCATTCAGATTGTTGAGGTATACTGAGACCTATACAACACATTTTAGTCTGTAGGGTTTGAAACATTAACAGTATACAGACAAATAACAAAACATAAAATGCACCTCAACACATTACAAGCTCGATATTTCAATTCATCATTTGCTTACGGCTCCTTTCCCACTTTTTCCTGCTGTCATGTATGGTTAGTTACACCTATAGAGTAAATAATGTACATTCATTAGGTGATGTGTTTGTCTTGTCATTCTATTGATTCAGTGTTTCACAGTAAAACAATGGCTCATATGAGAGCTCTCCACTGGGCACACCTGCTGATGAAGTAATGGGTTGTGAAACTGCTCAAAAATCAGAAATAACAGTCACATAAACCCAGTCACCATCCTGAACCTCTGACCAAATCAACGCTTTTAGTATTAACCCGATGAAACAGTTTGGTCAAACAGGTCTGATGGAGCAGGAAGGACAAGTCAGTGAACTAAATAAATCCTTCTGAAAATGAGACGTATAGTAAAAAGGTTTAATTAGAAAGGGCACAAATATGGTTTAAGTTTGAATAAAATGGTGCAACAACAGCCAGTAATGTAATTTAAATGCTAAAACTCACAGGTGGGCTTCAAGTATACAAATCACTAGTTGGAAAGCATTGTCAACCCTCTTCAGGCACGTCTGTTACAGGATGATCAGTCTTCTTTCTTTGTCAATGAATTACCTTCTACAACAGGTTTATCTGCCTCCAGTGGGCCTTGATGATGGATGTTCATCCATCATCTTTTGGCATTTTGGGGGGGGGGGGGGGGGG